>VDFB02000013.1:120567186-120649636 GCA_007258455.2 Sequoia sempervirens
TCTCCCTCTCACTTTCCATCTCCCTCTCTCCCTATCTCTCCCCCCATCCCTTTTAAGTCTCTCTCCCTCTTAAGTCTCTTTCCCTCTCCCAAGTCTCTTCCACTCTCTCTCTTCCTCTCTCCCTCTTAGGTCTCTCTCTCTCAAGTCTCTCCCACTCCCTCTCTCTTTGTCTCCCTCTTTCTCTCTCTCTCCCTCCTTTTTTTAGGTCTCCCATTGCCCCTCTCTCTCTCTCACTCACTCACTCACTCACTTTCCACCTCCCCCTCAAGTCTCTCTCTCCCACTCCCTCTCTTTCTTAGGTGTATCCTTCCCACCCAAACTAGATAACTATATCTCTCCCCTCCCTCCCTCCCTCTCTCCCTCTTAAGTCTATCTCCCTCTCCCTCTCTCCCTCTCAAATCTCTATCTCCCTCAGAAGTAACTTTAGATGGGGAGAGAGAGAGGGAGAGTGACTTCAGATGGAGAGAGGTAAGGAGAGATGTAGAGAGAGAGTGGGAGAGAGAGATAGAGTGTGTTTTTGAGAGAGACTTAAGAGAGAGTGGTAGAGATACCTAAGAGGGAGATGGAGAGTGTGAGTAAGAGAGAGATACATGAGAGAAGAGAGAGAGGGAGTGGGAGAAAGATTTGAGGAAGAGACCTAAGAGAGATGCTTAAGAAGGGCTGAGGAAGGATAAGGAAGGAGAGGAGGGAGTGGGAGAATTCGAGAGACCCTAAAGAAGAGATGCTTAGGAGAGGAGCTGGGATTAAGGGGGGAGGAGAAGAGATGGAAGTGAAGGAAGAATTGGAGGACTAAGGCGAGGGGGTGGGAAGAGAGGAAGAAGAAGAGGAAAGAAGAAGAGAGGGAAAGAGAGAGAGACTATAAAAGAGGGAGGGAGAGGACACAAAGGGATGGAGAGAGGAGGGAGAGGAAGGAAGGAGGATGAGAGGAGTGAGAGTAGGTACCAGAGGAAGGGAGGAGAGACCTAAGACAGATGGAGGTGGGAAGATAGGGAGGAGAGTGGGGAGGAGATGGAGTGAAGAGATAGGAAGAGAGAGATAGAGGAGGGAGAGAAGAGATAGTGTGAGAGGAGATAGAAGAGGAGGGAGGAGGGAGAGGACACAAGAGGGAGAGAGGGAGGGAGAGAGTGAGAGAGAGTGGGAGAGAGTGAGAGAGAGTGGGAGAGAGAGATACTTGAGAGGGAGAAAGTGTACATGAGACATTGAGAGAGAGAGGGAGTGGGAGAGAACAAAGATAGAGAGGGAGTGGGAGAGACTTGAGAGAGAGAGAGACCTAAGAGGGAGAGAGGGAGTAGGAGAGACATGAGAGAGATACCTAAGAGGGAGAGATACTTAAGAGAAAGAGAGACTTCAAAGGGAGGGGGAGAGAGAGAGGGGGAGAGGGGAGATGGAGAGTGAGAGGGAGATGGAGAGGGAGAAAGAGAGAGAGGGAGATGGAGTTGGAGGGACTTGAGAGAGAGAGAGGGGGGGGATGATGGAGAGAGGTAGAGATATATGTCTAGAGCTTAAGGAGAGAGAGAGAAAGATAGGTATAAAGATTGATAAAAAGAGAAGAAAGGAGGGAGGGATAGGTCTAGAGCTTAAGGGGAGACATAGTGATATATAGAGAGGTAGAGAAAGGAATAGAGAGATATGATGATTTATGAAGAGTTTTTCATCTCCTTGCTACAAAAAATATAAATATTTTATTATTCATTACTTTTTCTAATGTTTCAAGTATTTTGAGATGAGTGTTACAAAAAAATCATGAAAAAAGACTTTGCATGTGAAAGTAGTGACCATTTGATGTTTCAAAAATTAAATATGAAATTCAAATGATTATAATTATTATTTGTGAATAATAAAGAAAAACCACCTAGTCCAATGCCTATAAAAAGTCAAAATTTCAATAAGAAACACAAAATTTATGCCCATTTTCCTAAAGAGGGTTTTTTAGGTTTTCAAAATGAATATCCATTTTCTTTTTCAAAAAAATGGGTTTCTACCTTCCAAAATGGATATCCGTTTTGAAAACAAAATGGATATCCTTTATAAACGGATATCCATTTCAGTTTGGTATTACCAAGCCAAAATGGATATTGTACCCAAGCCTGGAAGAAGTCAAAGGTGTGAATTTTGTGTTTTTGGACATGTTAAAAATTTATTTTTTCATATCGCCACTTTTTGGACCCTCATGATCCTGCACATACCCTTTATTAGAAGAGATCTCCCAAGGATAGGATTGAATTTCAACCTTGAGGTGAGTCAACCCTATTGGAAAAGATCTATTGTTTTATTATGACAAAAATGACAAAAATGCACTTTTGGGAGATAAAATTAAATGCCTTAATAAACTCAATTATGTGACCTAAAAATTGAATTATAGAGTATTATGATAGCACAAACGTAAATAGTAACTTTCAAGAAGATCTAAGAAGGGTAGAGTGGTATATACCTGCTCCAAAAGTTGGTTTTGAACACTATTGAAGGATAAATTCACCCTAGGGTAAATGGGTCTCTATATAGGGGTCCAAAATTTTTTTTTACAGTCCTTAGATATGAAATCTAGGCTTCTAATTTCTCTAGGTTCCATTGTAAAAAATCTAGAAATAAATTCTATAGGTGAGTTTCCATGTCTTGAAAACTTTGATGACAACTTTGACAACTTTGCAAAAAATTTCTTTTGATCCAATTTTAGTCCTTCTTCACCTATAAATCTGCACATACAAAGAGAGAAAAAAAAAAAAATTGTGGGTGAATAGGGGTTTTCCTTGTTCAAACCTTGGTTTGGTAATTAAAATTTGATGATAAAATAATGATAAATGGGAGGAATTGATGAATGAACAAAGTTATCCTACAATTTAGTAAACCATTGATGGCTTCCCTTAGAGGACTGAAGTCTAACACATCTCTCTAATTTCTGGATCTTGCTTGAATTGGCTTGAATGATTTCTTGATTTGGCACTTGATTTGATGATTAATGCTTGAAACCTACATCACAATGTTAGCTCCAAAACATGATATGAAGACCCATGAATCTTGACATGATTATATGATCTTGATTGCTATTGTAGGTGCTTGATAAATCTTCTCTTCAATGCTCTTGACAATAATATTTTCTCATATGATCTCTTGAGTATGCATGTTAAGTTTGAATTGATAAAATAACTATATTTATAGGCGTTTATCTAATTTCTCAAAAATTAATTCCAAAAGCTAACATTTGAAACTTGAATTTGAATCATAAAAGGCTTCCAAATACATATCAAAATTTGGTTCTTGGGACATAAGGAGGACCCATTCGCCCTTTGGTGAATGGGTTGGGACCTAAATCCAGGACACTCAATTTCCAAGGTGTTTAAATTAATGTTAGAAATTGTTTAATACAAGTTTCCCTTTCAGAAAACAAGAATAATGAGGCTTTGGAATGCATAATTTAGGTAATTAGAAGCTTAATTAAGTCTAATTATTTAAGGGGATGCAAATATAGTGTGAAAATGTAAAGGAGTACATTTTCTACACTATATTTAGCCCCCACTTTAGTGAGAGTATGATCCCATTCTCAAACACACACTAAAGTAGACAAATAAGTCAAGAGAGGTCCAATTGTACAATTTTTAGAGAGATGATATGATGAAGATCAAGGAGGGTGATCAAGCCTCCAAGATCAAAGATCCCATGGCAAACCAACAAAGTTACAAAGAGACATAAAAATGTAGTAGCAACACAAGATACATCATATAATTTCAAAATTAATGCAAAGATGAAAAAGGAAAATGGATCAAGTTTAGTCTATTTTTCCAAACAATATGGATCAAGCCTAGGTCGTTTGTCCAAAGATATGCTCACAAAGGGCTAGTATAGTTTGATATATACGAGGTGAGTCCCAAGGCAATATAAGAAACACACAATGGTATGGTATAGTTTGATATACACTAGGTGTGTACCCATAACTATACCAAAAGTTATACTCCCTAAAAAATTTGATAAGGTGCCGCACACAATGGCCACAAGTCTTGCAAGATGCATTATGCTATACACTCATGAAATAAAGGCATCACTAACAAGCAAGCTGTGTTATTCTTGGTGACCAAGAATTTTGTTTATGATAGTCAAAGGGGTTTTGCTTAGTTCATGAAAGGTCTTACTTTAGTGAGCATCACACTCGATATCACCATCAAGAGAAGACTAGTTGAGAGATAAAAGATTTGCACCTTAGGGAATGCAATCCATATTATTACCACTAAGAGGAATGCCATATGCCAAGAAAGGTCATGCTCTTGAAGGACATCAAACCTAATATCACCAACAATAAGACACATCATGTGAAATAAGAAGACCATACTTTGAATGAAGGTCATGTCATCAAGCAAGCAACAAGTGAGAAGCATAATGCACCCCACTTTAAAGAAATTTCTAAACACCATGTTGTGAGAAATTACTTTAAAGTATAGAATGGTAAATGCCAATTGATAAAAGATACATGAGAGCTTATTTGGAAAGCCCTATGCCAATGATATGTTTCCAAATAAAGCTATATCATGGAAAGGAGGTTGGCCCCCATATGAAATCCTAAGATAATAGATAAAGGATCCATGGATTTGGGGTCAACATATGTCTTTCCTACAATTATATAATCAAGCTTGGATCCATCGCAATTCCCAAATAACTCATGGAACAATGAGAACAAAGGAGGAATGATACATAAAGAGTGAAAACAAAGGAGAGGATTTTTGAGTCAACATGGAAGAGACCTAAATGTCTCAATGCTTTGTGTCATCCTTGAAATGAAAACATAAGACAAGAGAAAAGGAAATGATGATGACATAGAGAAGAATGAAGATATAAATAGAGCAATTTCATGATGGGTTTGCTTCCTTTATATCCTTTCACCAATGGAGTCACAAGGGTCATTCAAAAGTAGGCTCACAAACATAAAGACATGTCAAGCACCATAGTATGAGAGATCACATTATGCACATGCAATCACACAAAGAACATGAAAAGAAGAAAAATATAGTATGAAACATATGAGTCAACCTAAATCAGGTCATGTGCATCCCAATATTTTTCATCATATGTGTAAGATGAATGGGTAGACAAAGGGGAACCAATGTGTCATACTAGGACAATCACTAGGTTCAACACGTGTTGATGCACCCTTGTTAGGAGAATCTGTTGAGAATTTGTTGAAGATAATTTAGCATTGTTGTCATTGATGTCAAAACCCTAAATCCAAAAGGTTATGCTCTAGATGATGTGCATACTTAATCTATCCCATTGAGTGCTATGGTGGTACATAGTATGGATATTATCTTTGATCCAAATATGGCATTACTTCTTTTTGGGACATCTGTTGAATTCAGTTAATGCAGTATAATGAAGAATAATCTCTTGATGATGGTTTTTGTGCTCAAAGCTTACTCCAAGTAACCTTGCTATCTATAACTTCATGTAGCATGTTTGAATTTTTTGTATATCAAATTGTGGTTCTCTAGTCAACATTGAAATTGATTATAATCAAGATTTGGTCTTGGTTGTGGCATTCTCATTGGCTTCAGGATATATTTCATGTGATCCAAAGTTTGCTATCTTCTGATAATTATGTAATGAATGAACCTATCTTATGTATGACCTATCTTTGGTCCCTTGGTAACATGATAAGAAAATCTTTGTGCACTACCTATCTTTTGGGTTATGTGCTAGCATGCAAGGTCTTATTGAATATCTCAAGGTTGTTCTTTATGCCAACATGTTTTGTGGTGGTTTAATTCAAATTATATTAAGCCAACTCGAAAGACTATGAAGACATTGTGTCTTGCCGACCTTGGAGATTGAGACAACATGGAATGGTATAAGTAAAGGTTTTTTTTGTCTGATGAATTGCGAAGTGTGGAGGATGATGTGTGTGAGTAGATAAAAAGTGTGAAGGAAGAAGAAATCTATTTTGCAGAGTTTGTGTGAAAATGTTGTGCATAAGTTTTTTATCAGATTTTTTGCAAATAGATATTATGCTCTTAACTAGAACTGAACTCATGCATATGTAGATGCAATTTCATTAGTTCAATTTTATTAGTGAGACTATTTTTGTAATCTGTTATTTTGTATTTGGGCAGTGAGCCCACCAGCAGTGAGCCACCCTATAGTGAGAAACTTGGCACTGAGCCCTTGTAAAAATCACCTTAACCAATGTCACCTCAACTGGTGTTTTATAATTGAGAATTAGCATTTTTTGTGGTTTTTCCCTTCTTGGGTTCCATGTAAATTTTGGTGTTCATTGTGCATAGTGTTTATTTGTGTTTTCATGTTCATTTTTGTTAGTTGATTATCTGATTGATCTTGTTTGCTCTGGATTAATTAAAGCTAGGAAAATTGTTTTGGGATAATTGATTCACCCACCCCTCTTAGTTATTTGGCCTATTCAAAAATTGGTATCAGAGCCTGGTCCCTTGGAGATAGAGCTTAACTGCTCGAGGGAGATCTTGGAAATTTGAACAGATGGTAGGAGGAGCTTATCAATTTGAGGAAGAATTGAAAATAATGGTAGATTATATGGAACACACTAAATCTGAAAATGAAGAGTCGAAATAAAATCTCAAGGAGGTAAACACTTGTATTGCAAAGCTAATTGATAAAATCTAGAAATTTAAAGCAAGACACAAAGAGGTTAGCTAGGAATTAAAAGAGTCAAAGGAAAAAATTACGGATTTAAAATAGAAAATTGAAGAATGGAAGAAGACTGAAGAAAATTTCAAAAATACCATCAAACAAAAATTAGAAGAAAATGAAAGGTTAGATCAAGAATTAAGAAGGATGAAAACAAAAGCAAGATTATGTGAAAGCAACATAATTTTGGATCAACTGTTGTCCTTATATAAATGTCACAAGGATAAGGGAGGACTTGGATTCACTGGTGATAACTCAAATCAGGATACTAAGGGTGAAGAAAAAGTTGTTGAAGTTGAATCAAGATCTGGTGTAACAAGCAAGATCCAAAACTCTAGAAAACCTAAAAGACCTCTGGTCAAGCAACCAAATGCTCAAAGGTACTTATCATTCAATGATCACTGTTTTCTATGCAAAAAGTTTGGACATAAGGCTGTAGAATGTAGAAGCAAGATGGAACTGAGTATTCAATGCTTTAACTGTCACACGTTTGCCCATAAATCAAGTCATTATAGTAGTGAATTATCTAATTTGGAAGGAAGGAATGGAATGAATAATTTCTTTCATGAAAATTGATATTCATGTCATGGTTATGGTCACAAAGCTAATCAGTGCAGACCTTGATTTCACTCAATCAATTCAAGACAAGAGATGTTTCAAATGCGGTCAACTTGGACATTATGCTAACACATGCAAATATGTTGCTCTGGAAAAACTTGAGAATAAAAAGAAGGTTGTAGAATCAGATGGATCTGAGAGGAAGATGTTCATGTTTTGGAGGAAGAAGGAAACAAGTGTGGAGGACACTTCCATGGTATCAAATCCCAGTACTTTCCCTACCGGTATCTAAGCCAATCTGCCTTGGCTCAGGGGGATTTTTACATTGCATATCATGTCGGTTCCCCCTCTCTAAAGTAATTTTGATGTGATTTTCAACATGATAAAAGTTTGATCCGGTTGATGATAAATGATGAAACTCAATCTAAATTATTGAAAAAATAAGTACTAGTGGTGTCATCAATCTACATTTTTGGTAGCAAAATCATTATGAGTAATTAAGAATAAAAGGTGGGAGTTTTCAAAATCATTTGCATAGTTTGCAAAGGAGGAGAAGAAGCTTTCATTGAGCGATAAAAATTTTGAGGAAGCTAAGCACGACAATGGAATATGTTAATAGAGGATCAAGTGGTGGTATTCCACTAAGGCTAAAGGGAGTTGAATTGGATGAGTTTGATCATCGAAAGATGAGATGGAACTAGGGTTGAAAATAGATGAATTGTAGAACATAAATACTCTAGGTATGGATTTATGAGGAGAATTTCCCTGGTTTGCAAACAAAGAATCTATCTTGTTCCTATTGATTCGATTCAAGGGTGATAGTATTGCTTTGGACAAACCCTATCCGCTCACAAAGGAATCCATAGAAGCTATTACTGGTCTGTGCAGTGTTGGTGACCTCCCTAGGAAGAAAATAGTGAAATACATAGACGTGGAGGAACTTATTGGTATTGAAAAAGACCCTTGAGCTCTACTAATAAATACCCTTGTCGATCCTATAGTAGGGTATGTGAGACATGGAGGAACTTATTGGTATCGACAAAGACCCCTGAGCTCTACTGATAAATACCCTTGTCGATCCTATAGTAATGTATGTTGCTTACGATATCTCCTATAAAATCTATTTTAGAAATCATGAAGGTTCTACTTCGGCTAGTGTTGTATATCTTGCACACATGATGGTGAAGGAAAACAAGTAATTTGATTTGTGTAGCCTATTGATGAAAAACCTAATTGAGAATTTGAGAATTTCCTTGGTTGAGAGTCATCCTTTCTGATTTGGGTCTATGCTCATTTGTTTTGTATTTTACCTTCTAAGTTCACTACTAGGAAAGGAGAATGTTAAGTGGAAGTTTGACATTCCTATTGGAAAGAAAATCTACAAGTATTTGGAATGTATGGAAGATAAAGCAGGTGCATACAAAATATATTTCTCATCCTTGTAGATGAATCTATGCTCTAGTGTGATAGTATCTAGTCAGTTTGAGGAGGGTTCCTCCTCTGGTAAGGATTTGGAATTTGTTATTGGTGGTTCACCTCTGAAACCTAAAAAGAGGAAAGTTGATACAAAAGATGTCATCACTATCATGGAAGAAAAGGAGAACAAAGAAGAGTCTCTACCTGGATATGATTCTATTGATCCAGATGATATTTGGTTAGTATTAGAGGAAGGTGATATGAAGAAGGTTGGTGAAATGTAGTGTGCTAGCTCTCTGATCAAAAGACTTAAAATTGATGATGCTTTGGTTGAATATCTGCTTAGAAAGGGTATTGTTGTTTCAGATGTTTCTAACTTGTTATCGGACAATCTAGTAGAAGTTGTTGAAGAAAGAATGTTGTTGAAAGGACCTGAAGGACATAAGTTCAAAGCTATGATTGAGAGAAGATGTGTTAAAGCTAAATAGAAGTTATCCAAACACATCTGTGAGACAAAAGAATGCATTAAGAAGATGTTTGACATCTTTAGGTATTGTCTCTAGTGGCCTGCTACTGTTGATAATTTCAGAAGCGAAATTGAAGCTATTGAATCTGAGATGAATAATATTGGAAAGAGTTTTGATTTCTTCAAAGACAAACATGGAAAACAGAGGAAAAGATTTGGTGAGTTGCAAGAGAAGCTATTGATTGTTTAGAGACAGAGGGAAGACTTGGTTAGAACTTTTTGGTTGGTAAAGGAAATTGTTGATGTCTGGTTGGATCATCTCTCTAGGATACTCTCTGAATTAGAAGATTTTGAATGATAGTGCCTATCTCAGGACTGGTCATCCTCATTTATGTTGTTGACTATGTTAGATAGTATGAGTGCAAGAATGGTTGCTATAGTGCTAGCTTGGAAAATAATTATTCCAATCGTGAGAGAAAGGTGCAAGAAAAATTTTCATGTGAAAAGTGTTGTTTTTACTTGAGTTCTTGAATGTTTGAATTTTGGCCCTTTGCCTTTGATGGAAAAAGGGGGAGAAAAATGAAGAGAAAAACAAAAAGAAAAAGAATTGAATTACTTGTCAAAGGGGGAGTTTATAGTTTTGGAGTTCTTTGTTTTTGAGTTTTTGTTGTTTTGCCATCAATGCCAAAGGGGGAGATTGTTGAGAAGTTTTTGAAGATAATTTAGCATTGTTTTCATTAATGTCAAAACCTTAGATTTGGAAGGTTATGCTCTGGATGATGTACAAACTTAATCTATCCATCGAGTGCTATGGTGGTACGTAGTATGAATATTATCCTTGAGCTGGATATGGAATTACTTATTTTTGGGACATCTGTTGAATTCAATTGATATATTATAATGAACACTAATCTCTTGATGATGGCTACTATGCTAAAAGCTTACTCCAAGTAACCTTGCTATCTAAAACTTTATGTAGCATGTTGTAATTTTTTGTATATCAAATTATGGTTCTCCAATTGACACTAAAATTGATGATAATCAAGATTTGGCCTTGGTTATGGTGTTCTCATCGGCTCCAAGATATATTTCATGTGATCTAAAGTTTTCTATTTTCTGATAATTATGTAATGAATGAACCTATCTTATGTATGACCTATCTTTGGTCCCTTGGTAACATGATAAGAAAATATTTGTGCATGACCTATCTTTTGGGTCTAGTGCTAGCATGCAAGGTCTTATTGAATATCTCAAGGTTGTTCTTCATGATAACATGTTTTGTGGTGATCTAATTCAAATTATATTCGACTGACTCAGAAGAATATGAAGACATTATGTTTGGCCGACCTTGGAGATTGAGACAACATGGAATGGTATAAATAAAGGTTGTTTTTTTTTGATGAATTGCAAAACATGGAGTATGATGTGTGCGAGAAGATAAAAGGTGCGAAGGAAGAAGAAATCTATTTTGTAGAGTTTGTGTGAAGAAGTTGTGCAGAAGTTTTTGATCAGATCTGCTGCAAACATATATTATGCTCTTAACCAAAACTGAACTCATGCATATATAGATGCAATTTCATTAGTTCACTTTTGTCAATGAGACTATTTTTGTAATCTATTATTTTTTATTTGGGCAGTGAGCCCATCAACAGTGAGCCACCCTACTGTGAGCAACTTGGCAGTGAGCCCTTGTAAAAATCACCTTAATCAGTACTTTATAATTGAAAATTAGAATTCTTCGTATTTTTTATCTTGTTTGGGTTCCACGTAAATTCTGGTGTTCATTGTGTGTGGTGTTGATTTGTGCTTTGGTGTTCATTGTGCATGGTGTGGATTTGTGCTTTCATGTTCATTTTTGTTAGTTGATTATTTGATTGATCTTGTTTGCTCCAAATTAATTAAAGCTAAGAAATTTTTTTTGGGATAACTAATTCACCCCCCTCTCAATTATTGGACTATTAAAGAGGATCATCATGGTTGTTCTAGTGTAAGCTCATGGAAGAGGAAAATAACAAATTGAGCTTATTACACACTTCCTCATCAATATTAACAATCTCATCATAATTATCCAAGTTAATCATAATAAGAGGTCTAATGATAATATCCATAGAGGGTTCATTTTTTTGTTGTGGCAAAGGTGGAGAATCACCATACTTTGTTTGAGTTAAATTTGGTTCTTGGTTTATTTGATTGTTCTCTTTTTTAAACTTACGAGCAATAGCACGACGTCCACACCTCTGCTCTTTAGCATTTTGGTTTCTTTTTGCATGATTTTCAAGTTGTGATTGTGTAGGAGTGGGTTTATCAACCATAGGTTTATTTTCTTCCTACAAGGGAGGAATGGAAGGAACCATAGAGGATTGGTCAACCACTTTCTCTTTAGGTTTATAAACTTGTTTGATCTTAGGAGGAACAATAGGAGTTGTATGGTTATCTCTTTGTTTCTTATAGGAAATAGGTGGAGGGTTTATCATGATTTTGTCTTGGTTACTTAGAAGATATTTTGTTTCAATCATGGTTTCATCAATGATAGGAGGCTTAATCATGGGTTGAGGGATATTGCTAAGAGATAACTCTTCTATGTACTTTTCCTTGAAATTTTGGTATTTGAGGTTGGAAAAATATCTCCAACAACAAGGGTATAAGAAAGGTATCATTGATAGATATTTTTATTTCAAATGTGAAGGTGAAGATATAATGGTTGGTATTGTTTATTTTAATGATATCATGATTGGTAGCAACTGTGATAAGATGTGCAATTTTTTTTCCACTACAATGTAGAAAGAGTTTGAGATGCCCATGCTAGGAGGATTAACATTTTTTCTTGGTTTACAAGTTAATTAGTTAGATACAAGGATTTTTATTTCTCAAACTAAGTATGTGAAGGAAATTCTAAAATAATTCAAAATGCAATATTGCAAGCCATTTAGAACACCTATTGTCACTAGATGTAAGCTCAACAAAGATGGTAATTTTGATTCAGTAGATCAATCATTATATAGATCCATGATTGGGGGTCTCTTATATCTTACAACAACAAGGCCTAATATCATGCAAGCTATTTGCATGGCTTCTATATTTCAAGATACTCCTAAGGAGACACATGTCAAAGATGTGAAGATAACTTTTAGATACTTGAAAAGTACATTAGAATATGGTCTATGGTATCTTTTTGGTAATGATTTCACTTTAATTAAATATAATGATGTATATTGGTCTAGTTGTGTAGATGATAGAAAGATAACTAGTGGTAGTGCATTCTTCCTAGGAGATAGATTGGTACCATGGTTAAGTAAGAAACAAAAGTTAGTTTATTTATTAATAGTTGAAGCTAAATATATTGTTGATGTATCTTGTTGTACTCAGGTGTTATGGATGAAACAAACACTGCAAGATATTAAGGTGAATTTTGATGGTCCAGTTGGTATTTTTTGTGATAATACTAGAGTTATAAATATCTCAAAGAGTCATGTTATGCATTCTATTACTAAACACATATCTATTAAATATCATTTTTTCAAAGAAAAAGTAGCTGCATAGGAAGTTAAATTAGAATATGTTGCTACAAAAGATCAATTGGCAAATATTTTCACAAAACCCCTTTCAAAGGAGTCATTTGAATAGATCAGGGATAAATTAGGAGTTTTTCCTTCTCCTATCTCTCCTTTAATATCAAAATTATTCATCTAGAGGGAGAAATATAGAGTCATTCTTTATCTTTGGTTTATCCCCTTGTAATTAATGTCAAAGGGGGAAATTATAGAAAATGGGAGAATAAGGAGAACAATGGATTGCAATGATAATATTATTTAGGAGAATAGTGAATTGTAGTGATAATATTATTCAGGGGTAGAATAAGGAAAATTTGTATCCAAGGAGAATGATGTAGTGTAGTAAAGGAGGATATTGAAAGGTGTTATCATATTCAGAGTTATTCAGCTATTGCCATTTTTTTAAGGTGTTGCAACCAATGACAAAGGAGGAGATTGTTGGATTTGTTGTCATTGATGTCAAAGGATTCATGAGATGATGTATGATTGTTGGAATTATTTTCATTGATTTCAATGATGGTCATTGATGTCAATGGTCACTAGCTCAGAAATATTGTTTGCAATTGCTTAGTGTAGGTCCTACAAAGTTGCAAATGTTGTCAAGAAACATTGCAAAAGTTGCACAAATGTTGTATAGTCTTGCCTTACAAATCATGTTCCATTGGCATTAGACCTTGGCCTTTGGGCTTCCAGCTTCGAGCCTACCTTATACCACATGTTAGAAGAAAGGATGGAGATAGGCTAAAAGAGTGAATTTTGAAAGGTTTCCCTTGTCAGGCATTAGAGGTCGGAGAGAAGGCTTACACCTTATTGTAAAGATAATAAAAGGAGAAAGAGGGAAGCTCGATATTCAATACTCAAAAGATAAATACTAAGCAAATATTTTAAAGGAATCCATTAGAAATCAAAGGTCAAGGAGGAAGCTTAAGAATTATGAAGAGGAAGTAAAAAGAAGAAGTTAAAGGGTAAGGTTGATGGTCGAAACCTGAAACATGCTGAAGTATTCTTTGAACAGAGTGATGCCACTTAGTATCCACTTATTGGAGTGTAAATTTTCTTTATATCACATTCTTCTTCACCGATTCCAAATTGAAAATATGCTAATAGTATTTATTGATGAGCAATGGATGCAATGCATTTTCTCATTACAACACAACATCTCTTTGCACTATAGTTTTCATTTTCTAGTGCAAAGTGTAACGCAGGAAAATAGCAACAAGTAATAGATCATAGAAAATTCAAAGAAAACTAACCTACATCAACAACAAAGCACAAAGGAAATTAAAAACATGAAACAATCTTACCAAGCATCAATAAAACTCCATGATTCATCTATGTTGTCCTTCTCCATTTTTCCTTTTGAAAGATATTTTCCCTCATATTTTTAGTATTTGTGCAAATATAGCCTCAATATATGTGATTAATGATGAAATATCAAAGATTAAAACAAATTTCTCTCAAAAGTCATAAGATTTCAAGAGAGAGAATAATGACAAAGGTTGGACAATTTATACAAAATATGATTTTCAAATGAAAGGCTAAGATCAAGAGTTGAATGGATGATCGAGATTAAAATTAGGTCATGCATTCAAATTAGGGTTTTGTGAGTGTGAGTTAGAACACAAACATCTGAGAGATTAAAGTAAATAATAATTTTATCTTCAATGAAGACTATTCAAAAATTAAAAGAATAGAATTTGCATGTCAAGTTTACAATTTGCATGGAGGAAAGGGTCTGTTCGAACGCACACATAAGTTAATTAATTAATTAAAATTATTTTAATTAATAGATGTGCATAGGCAAGAGGTGGAAGTAGATAACAAAATGATTAAATCAAGAAAGATCTATTCGTTAGAAACAATATTGAATTAGAAGATAACTAAATGCTTTTCTTTAGATCTCGACTAAAGTGACAATGAATAATCAGATAACCTGGCGATTACCCAATTACAAAAGAATGAACCTTTTATGAATTAAATGATTAATTTAATTCAAGATTCGAATTAAGGGATTAAATAAATAAGAATTTATTTAATTTGACTGAAGAAAAGGTTTAGTGAACAATTAAATAATTTAAAATATTATTTAATTATAGTTAAAATGTAATAAAGATAAATTAAATAATAATTTTATTTAATTTAAAGAAGGGGATTAATTCTATTAGTGACACAATTAAATAAATAATGTTTATTTAATTGATCAAGATTAAACAATGGTAGAATAATTTAATTAAATAATTAAAATTATTTAATTAAGACAATGACAATGGTGAATAATGAAGAAATTGAAGTCGTAAGCCTAGACCAATTTTTAGTGTCTACATTTTGCCCCTCTTTGATACAATGTCATTTCGGTGTTGTGTCAAAGAAAATCAATCAAATACATGCCTTGTCATGCCCCAGTGTAAAACAAGTTAGGGTATGCCCCCTCAAGAAAATTGACAATTTTTTTAAAAATTCAGAAAAAATTTAGAAGTTGTCCCAATTAGTCAATTTGACGGCCAAAATTTTGATGGTGGTCATAGAAATGAGTTTCAACAAGGTTTGATGGGTCAAATGGTCATCAGAAGGGTGCAAGTTTAGAATGTTGTAAAAAATGCCACCAAAAACCCTACATATAAATAGAAACTGGGTGAAAACCCAATTCATTTTTACACCTCAAGTTTAAAAATTGTGAGTTTTTGCTTTAGATTCCTAGAGAAGATGTCTCTCGTTCCTCACACTGCACATCACACCTACTGCATTTAGATGTTCAGATGACCTACCGACACTGGACCCCCAATATGTAGATGACCCAGATACACGTAGGTGACACAGGTTATTATAGACATGCCATTGATACCATGGTGCAGTTTGCATGGAGACCATATATGGAATCAACACAATAGCCAGATGAGGATAGACACCTACCTTTCTATAGACAGAAGAAGTATTTGATAGAGAGGACAGTGTCTAGAGTGCACATCATTGAGAGGCACTTGCCAAACAAGGTTTTTGAGGTAGTTTGGAGAGGTTTGGGATGAGCCTCGAGGACGAGCAGAGTATGCACGATCATTTAGGGAGGTTACTCTATGGGGACTAGAGATTCTAGTTGCAACCACATAGGTTGAAATTGATGCCCTATAGCTAGTTCAATGGGGATGAAGAGGTGGAGCAGTTGATCTAGGCAAGACAGATGACTATGATACTTGGTGGGTGAGCCACATGCCAGTTCCACTAACTAATCTAGAGTAGGATGCACCTGTTGAGTGACGCAGGATAGGTCCAAGAGGAAGATGGGGTGTCAGAAAAGGATGTGGTGGTAGGGGTAGTGGTCAGAGGGGTGGTGGTGGTGGTCGAGGTCGTAGAGGCCAAGGTCCATAGTTATCACCATTCCAAGAGGAGGAGAGAGAGGGAGAGTAGGATATCCCTATGTTAGAGGTTGGAGGTGGGGCTGAGGATGACATTGGTGTTGGGGCTAGTAGAGAGGAGCATGCAACAAAGGAGGAGGTTTTCGGAGAGGAGCATGCTAAGGAGGAGGCTATCATAGAAGAGTAGGATATAGATTCTCTTGGTTTATTGGCCGAATATCAGGATGATGAGGAGGAGGAGGAGATGAGAGATGAGGAGAGAGATATCAGAGACAGGGTTATAGAGGACTGGGACATGGAGATGGAGGATTGTCCTCGCTGGGATGATATAGGCCCCATTGATCAAAGAGTATCAAATTTATAGTCTAGAGTAGAGGCTTTGGAGGAGCGTATCAGAGCATTGGTAGTAGAGCAAGACTCTATCAAGATGGGGAGAGACAGGGCATACCTTGATAGAGACTAGGTAGTGGCTCAGAGAAATGAGACAAAGCTAATATTTACAGAGCTACGAACTCTATGCAAAGGACCAATTGAGGCTTTCACTCGTGAGTTGGTTAGATATGGTGAGTGGGAGTGATACTACAAAGATATTTATGAGTAGGAGGTACCTCTTGAGAGAGGAGCTCCTGATTACTCTCATGCACACAATAGCAGATCTTAGACCAAGACACATACTAGGACAGTGAGTACATAGGGGGTCAAGGGACCTCACAGATCAAGGCCATAAGATAGGCCACCTTTAGCACATCGATCATTAGGGTCTTGGTGCTAGTAACCACCTCATTCTCCACATGGGAGTAGTGGGAGTTTTCTTAGGAAATTTTTATGATATATATGTTGTAGACATTTTATTATGATCATAGAGCCTGCAAGCTCCATTTTAGACATACATCATGACATTATACTATGGCACTTTTTTGAGCGATCTATATATATGATTTTGGAAAAAATTTATATGATATGTAGTTTTCTATTTGATATGTACATGTTATGGATGTTATGGTATTTACTTTATGATGCTTATGCAACCTATTATGATGTGGCATGATGTTATATTGATTCTACATGATGATGCATGTATTTACTTATATTTATTAATGTTATGTATGTGTATCCTATGTTTATGTTTATGATGATGAGATACAAATGTGATATATTTATTTACAATTCTATCTAAATGTGTGTTGTATGTACATATTATGATGGTTAATAAATGATATTTCATGGATTCCTAAGTGTTGTGAATGCCTACATTTTTGTGTTTTCTAAATGCAACATATATGTATGATATTTACATGGTATATCTAACATGAATGGATAGGCAGGATGACTTATATTTTTGTGTGTCACAGGACTTCATCATGATGCAAGAAAGAAGAAATTTGAATGCAGAGAAGATGAAAATTAAAATAGAAAAGATAGATGTTAGTACCCAAAATCTTTCAATATCCGAATCTTCAATATTTTGTCGACACATAAGAAGCTTTGTGCTAAATCATCATTGGGTGTTAACTGACTCAAATGGACAATAAACACCATGATATGAGATAGATCATGGTATGCAAGTTCATCTACCTACTGAAAATAGATAACCATAGACAAGGAGTGTCTCAACTCATAATAAGGGCCAAGTTGCCCCAGTCTTTTTATCAAGACTAACCACAGACAATAAACAAATAAAAGATGGTTCACGAGACGTCATCACTCCTCTAAATCCTTCATGGTACATCCTCGAGGAAACTAGTATCATGACTCAAAAACAAAATTAAAAGACAGTCGACAAACAACAGTCAATGAAAATGAGTCCTGATACATCTTTGCTTCTCTAAATCCTTCATGGGACATCCTCGAGAAAGCTAGTAGCAGAATTCCAAGATAAAATCATTTGAAAAGATAAGATAAACAAGCTACAAAGTCATAAGGCAATAAAAATATTTTCCAAAATTTGATTTGTTTGTTTGATTGATTGATAGAGCCTGATTTTAGGAAGGACACATATCGTATAAGACGTTGAGTCTGGTTTCAATTTTGTGACTAGTTGTATAAGGCATGGCAAAAGCCTGGTTTTAGAAAGATACGTTTCATATAAGACATTGAGGTCTAATGTAATTGATGTGACAACCTATGTAAGGCTATGATGATTGTTTGCTTTCCTAATGTCTATTTCGAGGAAGGAATCATCCTGTATAAGACATAGGTTGATTTTTTTGATGATGTCTATTTCTAGGAAGGACACATCCTGTAGCAAACATATGTTGATTTCTTTAGTTCTTACTTTGGCAATTTGTTTGATGTGCATTAATGACATTATTGACTTGTTTTTCTTGTTAATGCATGACTTGATGTGATGTACTGACAATTGACTATTTTTGTGAACCCTAAAGGACTGACCTAGTGCAGCCTCAAGGGCTCATCGATTGATGGCCTTGCCTATGTTATACATCCAGAGACCTTGTAGTTTGACCTAGCTTTGACAAGACAAGACTGGCTAAAAAAGATTGAATTACTTAATGATATTTGACATGTGTGATAGTGAATGCGATGAACCCTAATGGACTGACCTAGTGTGGCCTTAGGGGCTCATCAATTGATGGCCTTGCCTATGTTATACATGCAGAGACCTCATAGTTCGACACGACCAATGACTTTGTCATATAGACAATGAATTGAATCATGATTTTATACAGACAACCTAGAAGGACTGACCTAATGCCTTGGGGACTCATCAAGAGATGGCCTTGCCTACGTTCAGTCATAGAGGCGACATAGTTCAACAATGACAAAGATTGACAATTGCGACTGTCTTTGACTTTGTTTTTGGATTTTCTAGGAAATTTTATAATGTTTTTATATTTTTTAGGAAATTTTGTGATGTTTTTGAATTTTTCGATGGTCTTGCATCCTCAAATGACATAGGTTAAGTTCTTGCCCCTAGTCGGGTATGAGACCAATAAATAAGATGAAATGGGGAAATAATGTGTACTTGATGTCAGTTGTTCCAAGCTATGGAAATGACAACTATTTATTATGGATGATATGTAAAAAGATATGGGTAGAAAAAATAAATGATATGTACAATGAAGTCAGATTGGAATGATGGTAGAAAAAGGAGCAAAGTAAACTACGCATGGCACCTGTTTTCCAGGTTTTCACCATGGTACTTATCCAAAGCGCCACCTAAGTGGTTTTCACTATTGGACGACTCATTTATTTTTACTATTTTATGAATTTTTCATTTTTTTTGGTGTTACCAAGAGGCCTGTTTGCTAGGTTTTCACCTAAGTAACGATTTTTTTTATTTTTTTATTTTTTTGTATTTTTGATGGTTAAGACACGGCTCTTAGAAGCTATGGATATAACTTCTTTAAATTAAGGCTATTGATTAGTGCTGACAATGGTTCTCCTTCAGGAGTAGAAAGTTGATATGCTCTTGATCCAAAGGATTCTTTGACAATGTAGGGACCTAGCCAATTTGGTTCAAACTTGTCTGGTTTTTCTCTTTCAGCTTGATTCTTAGGATTCTCCATTAAGACCAAGTTAGCGATGTCAAAATTCTGGTTCAAGACTTTTCAGTTATAGCTACGATGAAGATGGTTCTGATATGCTTGTAAATGGTCTAATGCCTTTTATCTTCTTTCAACTAGGAATTCTAGCTCATGTAATCTTGATACACGATATTCTTTGTCATCAATGTGCCCTTTCAAAGACACCCTTAGGGATGGAATCTGGACCTCAATAGGTAAGATAGCCTTAAAACCAAAGACCAAAGAGTATGGGGTGGCACTGGTGGGAGTACGGATGCTTGTTCGATAAGCCCATAAGGAAAGATTAAGCATTAAATGCCAATCACGACTAGCATCATTAATAGTCTTTTTGAGAATTCTAATGATAGTTTTGTTAGATGCCTCTACTTGGCCATTACCTTGTGGGTAATATGGAGTGGATAAATGATGTTGGATATGGAAATATTGACAAAGTTGACAAACTTTTTGATTCTTGAATGGGAGACCATTATTTGTGATGATGGATTAAGGAATGCCATACCTACAAATGATGTAGTTCAAGATGAACTTGGAAATCTATGTTCCCATAATGTAGGTCATAGGAATTAATTTAATCCATTTAGTAAAGTACTCAGTCACTATAATGATAAACTTATGTCCATTTGAGGATGTGGGATGTATCTTTTCTATGAGGTTGAGTCCCCATTGGGAAAAGGGCCATGGTGATGTGATTGGTCAGAGCTCCTGTGCTGGTGCATGTATCAGGTCTCCATGAATTTGGCACAGTCAACATTTCTTGACAAAGAAATATGCATCCATCTCCATTGTAGGCCAATAATAGCCTAGCCTCATGATCTTTTTAGCTAAATTAGGACTGCTAGAATGGGATCCGCATGTACCCTCATGTACCCCACGTAAGGTTTCTTGTGCTTCTTCAGCATCAAGACATCTCAATAGGGTGTTATCTAAGGCACATCTATACAAGGTATCTCTAATGATGGTATATTTGGCTGACTTATGAATAAAGGTTCTATGCTGGTTGTTTGAAAAGTTAGGGGGCATGATTTGGGCATTAAGGTATTCAAAGATGTCCTTGTACCATGGGGAATCAGGACCAACAAGACCACACACCATCTCTGAGTCTAGAATATCAAAATCAGGGACAAAAAGTTGTTCTACCAAGAACTCAAACTTAGGCACATTAGTAGGTATTTCTAGTAAGGAACCAATAGTTGCCATGGCATCTACTGCCTTGTTCTGAATACGAGGTATTTGATGAAAGATGATGCTATCAAAATACTGCTGAAATCTATTTACCATCCATTTGTATGGTGCAATATTCTCATCCTTTGTGTCATAGTCATCATTTTCCTGCCTGATTACCAACTGAGAATCCCCATAGACATGTAACTACTTGATTTTCCATTTAATAGCCATTTGTAACCCTATCAAAATATTCTCATATTCTGCTTAATTGTTAGTGCATGGAAATGAAATTATAAAAGACTTAGGAATGGTGTCACCTTGTGGTGTGATAAATGATATACCAGTCCTTGAACCATGGTTTGTATGAGACCCATCAAAGTATACCTTCCATGTTGTATCAATGTCAAGTGTAAAGATAAACTCATCAGGAAAGTCTAAGACTAAAGGGTAATCCATTTGGGTTGGTGCATCTGCTAGCTGATCAACAATTTAACTTGTCCCTTAATTGATTTTCTTTCTACATACTGGATGCCATACTCACTTAGTATCATTACCCATTTGGCAAGACGTCCTGTTAATGTTTCCTTACTGAGAAGATATTTCAAAGGGTCAATCTTTGCAACTAGCATCGTTTGGTGGTTCAACATGTAGTGTCTTATTTTTTGAGTAGCAAAGACTACTGCAAGACAATCAAATTCTATAGGACTATAGTTTAGTTTGAATAACCTACCAAAGTGTGGATAATATAGTATATTGCCCTTTCTCAACCTTCATTGTCATTTTGTGCAAGAAAGGCACCTAATGATGGTGTCGTTGTTGAGATGTATAATATCAAAGGTTTTCCCTAAATTGGTGGCATTAATACTGGCAGTGTAATTAGATAGTCCTTAATCTATTGAAAATCCTCTTGACACTTAGGGGTCCATACAAAAGGTACTCCTTTCTAGAGTAAATGTTGAAATGGATGTATCTTGTCTACTAGTTGCACTATAAACTGTCTGATTGACTATAGTCTTCCTTGGAGTGTCCTTAGCTAACTTAGATTAGCTGGCTGGGGCATTTCTATTATTTCCTTTACTTTCGCTAGGTCTACCTCAATTTCTCATCTAGATATTATATAGCCTAGAAGTTTCCCTAATTGCATGCCAAAGATGCACTTTTTAGGATTAAGTCTAACCTTATACTCTTCTATTCTTTTGAAAACCTTATCTAGAACCTATAAATGATCTTCCCTTGTCAAAGATTTAACTATTATATCATACTCATAATCCTCAATGATATCATGCATCAGATCATGGAATATAGTTGTCATAGCTCATTGGCATGTGGCTCCAACATTTTTCAGGTAAAAGGCATGACATTCCAACAATAGATTCCCCATGAGAAAGTAAAAGTAGTCTTTAGTTAATCTTCAATTGCAATTTTAATTTGGTTATATCCTAAGAATCCATCCATAAGGGATAAAATTTCATAGCCAACTATCAAGTCAACTATTATATCAATGTTTGGCAATGGAAAATCATCTTTGGGACATTCCTTCTTTAAATCTCAAAAATAAGTACAGATGCATATGCCCCCAATTGGTTTTGTTACTGGCACAATATTGGATATCCAATCTTCATAGTCAATTGATCTAATGAAATCGACATCCAATAACTTCTTCAATTCAACTTTGACTAACAAGGCAATATGTGGATGCATTTTCCTTAACTTCTGTTTAACTGGTTTGGCACCTAGTTGCAATGTTAAGTAATGTAGGACCAAGTCAGGATCCAATCTAGGCATATTAGCATATGACCATGCAAATTTTATCTGCCTTTCTATAAAGAAGTCTTGGAATTCAGGTTGTTCTTTCTTTGTCAATGATTTTGCAAAATATATTACCCATGGGTTCCCTTTTGTGCCTATGTTCACTTCAACAGTTTCCTCTATCAACAATGGTGACTTTTCTTGCTCAACGGGGAGATTGTTAAACCTTCCATCCTTGGGTGCCTCAAAGAGGTTTTTTTCCCTTAGATGCGTCTTTTATTTTTGCTTTTTCATCATCTAAAGGTGCCTTTTAGTTTTCACCTAGAGACTCGTCATTTTCATTTTTATCATTGTTTTTCTTATTTTTGCGACTGGAAGGGTGAATAGACTCCCCAAAATATGCCATGTTGTCTAATTCAATGGTAAAGCCAGCTTTTTGATCATCACTAGGTATTCCTTCTCGTAATCCAAAGAACTCAACTATCACTTCGTCATTCTCAAAGATGTTTAAGATGGGTGTGCCTTGTTGATCCCAATCAATAAGTTAGGGATACACTAAGGGCATGTCATCATAGGGAGTTTTAAAGTCCATTGGAGTCAAGGTAAAGACCGAGTTGTTGACATGGTCACAAAAGTTTCTTACCAACTCTTCTTTATTCTTTTTCTTAGGCATAGGTAAACTCTGAGGTGGACAACTTGCCAGGGTTTGGTTATCAGGAGTGGTTTGGTCAGATCCCCAAGTAGCAGGATCAAGAGATTCCCAAAAGTAGTTCTTGAGCCAATCTTCTTTTGTAGCAAGATTTTTTGGACGAGTATCAGGTGGAATCTGTGAGGAGATAAGTTCATTTGGTCAAGTTCTCCATATAGTTTGTCAAGATCCATGAAGGTAGTGGAGGAAAGAGAATCCCACTCGTATTCATTAGATTCAAGGGATGGGAATTAGCATTGATTGGATGGTATGTGGATGGGACATCCTTCATGGCATGTATCCATGATCGACATAGTAGAATGTTATAGGGTAGGACAAGATCTAGGACTTGGAAGTTAGTGTCCACAACTGCAGGACCAATTCTAATAGGAAGTGTAACAATTCCCTTAGAGGAACACTCTTCATCATCATAGGCCTTAATCACAATACTCTTGGTAGTGTCTACACATGCTTCTAAGAAACCTAGTGCCTTAACCAATTGAAAGGTATATATGTTTAACCCTGCTCCACCATCTACCAAGACTCGTCTGACTTTGGTTTTATGAACAAAGACTTCAAGATGTAATGGATCATTATGGTTTGTCTTCTCAATTGAATTGTCATTTTCAAAAAAGGTAGCATGGTGAGAATTGGTTAAATAACCTACCATTTGTTAGAAGTGATTGACATCAAGACCATTAGGGACAATGGTGCTTTGTAAGGATTTTTCTAGGATGGCTCGGTGCTCGGGTGAAATGCATAACAACTCCAAGATAGAGATCTATGGAGGGATTTTTCATAACTGATCAAGTAGGTTATACTATGGCTTGGAATGTTGTGGCAGTGTTGTTGAAGGAGGCCCTTCAATGGTTATTTTGGTCCGGCGAGTGTTTACAAAACACTCAGGGGTCTTCTTAATGGTAATGGTATTGACTTGATCATCAATAGCTCGAATATGATTTATGATTGTGCCATGGTTGTAGTCATATTTGATGTTGGCATACTTAACAGGACTATCATTGGTCTTGTTCCCCAAACTGGAGGCTTTTCCCTTCCCATGGTCATGTAATGGATCTAAAAAGACCTTATGATCAATATTTGAGGTTATCTACTTCTGCCCACTAACTTCAATGATTCTTTTTTTGACAAGATCTTGTATGATGTTCTTTAATTGTCAACAAATTTGTAAGCTCTATCCCTTGATCTGATGGTAATCACAGAAAGTGTTATCATCCCACCAAAAAGGTTTAAATTGTCTTGGATTGTATGGTCTTGGCTCTTGAAGTTGTATGAGGTTATGTTGCAATAATTGTTTGAAGATTGACTCGATAGGTTCCCCTAAGGGAGTGAACTCATGGTTCCCCTAAGGGAGTGAACTCATGCTTTGGAAATTGCCTCAAATGTTGTGGACGTTGGGTGTTTTGGGTAGTGTGAGGAGTTGGATTGACAGTGTTAAGTGTGTTGGAAGTGGGATTATGACCTCTAAGTGTTATGAGTGGTCCTGCTTGTAAGGCTTTGGCATCAACAACCCCATCATTGGTAAAGTTTTTGTTCCAATACCAAAACTTGTTTCTATCATTAGAGGTGTTATGTATATTCGGATTTCTATTTGGTGCCTTAAGTTCTCCTTTGTCAATGATAGATTTTTCTAGGATAATGCCCTTTTCTACTAGTTCTACAAATGACCTGTGCAACAATGTACACATAAGTTAGCTCTCATTTTAGAGTTGAGTTTTTCTTGGACTATAGTGACCTTTTGTTTCTCAGGTATTTTGACAAGACATCGACTGGCCATGCTTCTCCATCTCTAGAAGAAGCTAATAAAATATTCTCCTTCCTCCTGTGTAGTGTGACACAAGGTTACTATGGTAATTTCGTTATCGATGTTAAAGGAGAAATGTTGGATAATTTTTTTGGCCAATTCACCCCAAGATCTTATGCCACTAAGTTTAGAGAACCACTCAAGTGAAATTGTAGTAAGGATTCTTGGAAACAATCTCATGAGATAGGTTGGATCATATGCCACATCTATACATGCCATGGAAAATTCCCTTATTTGTTTGAGTGGATTACGCTTGACATTGTACTTGGGAAAATTAGGTCCAACATACCTAGGTGGAAAAGGTGTCATGTACAATGCTTTGTTGAAGGGAAAGGGGTATAGGTCCTATGCTGAAATAGTTCTCTTGTTAGACACTGCCATGTTATCTTCTGTGTTTGGAGGGCTTGCATTTGTGTTTGTAAAATGTCAACTTGTGTGAGTGATGTGCTAGTTGGATTGTTTGGGTCTACGTATGTGTTCTGAAATCGAACATTTTGTGATTGGTTTTGGTTAAGTGTAGGTATGTAGAGTGTGTTTTGACCTAGAATGTTAGAAAATGGATTTTGACTCAGAATATTCATGAATGGATTATGACTTGGAATCTATGTGAACGGGTTTTGATTCAGAATGTTAGTGAATGTATTTTGGCTTGGAATTTGTGTAAAGGGATTTTGACCTAGAATAGGGATGTTTTGGAAAGGTATGTTTTGTGAAGGGATATTTTGTGAAGGGATGTTTTGTGAAGGGATGTTTTGTGAAGGTATGTTTTGTGAAGGGATAGACTGACTTCCATATTGAAAGGAAGGTATGTTCCCTATCTGTGTAAACCCCATTTGTGGTATAGTGCTGCCAACATTCATACTTGGTACAATTGTCATATGTGGTATGGTACTAGTAACACTAATGCTTGGTATAGTAGTTGTATGTGGTATCGTACTAGTAATGCTAACAGTTGGTATGGTTTTCATCTATGGTATCATTGGTATAGCATCGACCGTTTTAGTTCTTTTACTTCCAGTAAGAGGACTGAATGGATTAGATGATGATGGACCTATGGTGAAGTTAAAACCTATTGTTATGCTAGTTGTACCAAATGGTGGTGTGTGGACTGTTGTACTCTGTGTAGGTACACTAGATGGTATAACTACAATTACTTGTGGTATTGCAGCACTAGTGGTCATTTTGTTTGTCCCTTGAGTAGACTGAGTTTGTAAGGTACAAATGTCAAATCCTATGGATAACTTAGCACCTTCATTTAGCAATTTTTCTAAGAACCATTGGGGATCATTTGATAGGTAATCATCTACAAAGGAAGCAAACTCTGGGTCTTGTGTTGCAGCATCTAAGTCTTGCACTACTATGTGCCCTTGTGAGTCCCTATTGACAAATTGGTCCATCAAAGCTCTGTGAGGTGTCATTAAGGATGTCCCTTGAAAGGAACTTGAGAATGGATTTATGAAGTCGTTTGGGTCTGACATCTCTTCTCTCTTTTCTTTTTTGGACCTAGTTTCTACCATGTACGATAAGCTCAAAGTGTAAGTGATGCAAAACTACACCTATGAATGGTATGATAGTAATCTTTGTTTTTCAGATTTTCTGGATGCAAATAAAGAATGTATGCAACTATTTTTTTTTTTTGATATTTTCTTGCAAATAAGGAATATCTAAAATGGCACTATGCTAGGATGATCCTATCTAAATATGGAAGAGTCTAAGTATGCTTCTAAGGTAATCAAGTTTGTGAACCTAAGACAAGGTTACCAACCACCTAAAGTCTAACCAAGACTACAATTTATTTCTATCAAATACCTTTGTAGGACTAAGATCAAAGATAAGGCGAGCTTCCGAACTAGACTAATGAGCTAGAAGGACTCACATGTAGGACAAAGATACATTGACGTGACTAGGTTCAATGACAGTTTTGTTGAAGCAAGGGTTTTCCCAAAGCATGGAAAGTGGACCTATTCTAAATTTTGAAAAATGACCTCCCTAAAAAAATTAAATTGATCTAAAGGTAGTATGTAATCCTAAGATGAAACTAAAATTGCAACTATGATGCCTATTTTTATAACTAAATGATTCCTAAAGGATGAAAATTTGAGCAAATAGTTCTAGTTTTCTATTCAAGGATTGTTGTTATCAAGAACTAGTATGACTATGTAATCTAGACTTTGAAAGGAAATTCTAGTTTTCTATTATCAAGCAAATGTGGTTCAATTTTAACAGACGTGTCGCAAAACTTGGAAAATGCGGTTTACAAAGTCAAATGTGGTTAACTAGTAAACTCTATAAAAATTGTGTCAAAACTATGATAGGAAAATGCGTCGTTCCAGATGGAAAATGCAACTCTCCTAGTCATATGTGTCATAGGGTTTGACAAATGTGATTTTTGGTTACAAAAGTATTTGATAGTTTAACAGATGCGACTCGTGTTATCAAATGCAGTTTCTTAATTGATAGATGTGACTCAGGATTACAAATGCGACTCACTGTTTGATAGATGTGACTTGAATCTCTGGTTAATGACAGTTTGGATTGTTATGATAGATGCAACTTTCTATTGGGCATATGGGACTTGTGTTGTTAATTGTGTTTTTATGGTAATCAATTGTGGTTTTTTGACAAAGTTGACAATTTTGATCAAATTTGGAAAATAACACACATAAAACATGATATTTTAGTTTCTTTGGACACAAACAATGTTAAATTCCATAACAGACAAGTACAATCCTAAGCTACTAGTGACAATACCTATTGAGTTCTCACTTGGGTTTTCCCAGCTATGCTTATCTAGAGCGGATGATTAGAAGCTTGACCCCACTAGCTCCCCTCCATGGCACTCACTTATACAGGGCAGCCAAGCTTCAGTACCCATAAAATTCCCATGGCATACTTTTAATCTTTACTAAGGACCATAAAAATGTGAGATGGCTTCATAGGTCCGACCTCTTGCACCAAAAAATAGAAGGATTTTGGCTTACTACAAACAATTGGATTTTTAGTCAAGACATCTGTTCGCAGAAGCTATACATATGGCAAGTGACCATTGTTTCCCATCCCATCGGCATAACCCCAAGTGATACTTGCATTTACTCAAGTACCCATATTTGTATACCAGGTGGAAGTGGCTTGGTTTTAGCCTGATCTTGGTTTGAGTCACCTCTGGATGAGTACTTTTTCTTGCTAAGGAAGGCCCAAATTCTAGAGTCAGTAATAGTTTCTCTTGCACCCAAGATCACATGAATGTGCAAGGGGAGAGGATACTTCTATTATTGAATCAGGTTCTAAACTAAAAAATTGTACAGAAGCATCAAACATGAAAGACAATAGTTAATTTTAAACCCAAATGAAGATTATCTAATCTACCAAACAGTCTATCTCAAAAGGAATCTTTGACTTACGTCCTACAAAATAATTCATTAGTAGTTTCAGTAAATGTCTTCATCAATCGTCCTACAAAAAGAGTCAAATTCTCGTCCTCTACAAATGTTCTGCAAATACTATGTTAACTCCTTAAAAGATACGCTGCAAACCCAAAATTAGCACTAAATAAATCAATTGAAAATTACGACTTTCAAAATTCGGAAAACAGAAACAGAAAAATTTACTAGTCAATTGCATCACTATTTTTCCAGTCACATGCGTCACTGTTTTCCACAGATGCATCACAAATAATCAAATGCATCATTTTTCTCATCAAATGCAGCTTGCAAAGTCAATTGCATCGTTATGTTCGTCCAATGTGTCATTTCATACAAAACCTGCAAAACTCAATAAAATTCTATGATTTTTTTTTAAGAACATGTCTTCATGTCGAGTTCACCAAAATGTAATGCAGGAAATAGCAACAAGCAATAGATCAAACAAAAATTCAAAGAAAACTAACCTACATCAACAACAAAGCATAAAGGAAACTAAAAATATGAAACAATCTTACCAAGCATCAATAAAAATCCATGATTCATCTATGTTGTCCTTCTCCATTTCTCCTTTTGAAAGATATCTGCCCTTAGATATTCAGTATTTGTGCAAATGTAGCCTCAATATATGTGATTAATGACAAAATATGAAAGATTAAAACAAGTTTCTCTCAAAAGTCATAGGATTTTGGGAGAGAGAATAATGAAAAAGGTTGGACAATTTATACAAAATATGATTTTCGAATGAAAGACTGAGATCGAAAGTTGAATGGATGATCAAGATTAAAATTAGGTCATGCATTCGAATTAGGGTTTTGTGAGTGTGAGTTAGAACACATAAACATCTAAGAGATTAAATTAAATAATAATTTTATCTTCAGTGAAGACTATTCAAAAATTAAAAGAATAGAATTTGCATGTCAAGTTGATGATTTGCACATAGGAAGGGGTCTATTCAAATGCACACATAAGTTAATTAATTAATTAAAATTATTTAATTAATAGATGTGCACATGCAAGAGGTGGAAGTAGATAACTTAATGATTAAATCGAGAAAGATTTGTTCGTTAGAAACAATATTGACTTAGAAGATAACTAAATGCTTTAATTTAGAGCTCGAATCAAGTGACAATGAATAATCAGATAACTTGGAGATTACCCAATTACAGAAGAATATGTTGAAGAATAAACCTTTTATGAATTAAATGATTAATTTAATTCAAGATTCAAATTAAGGGATTAAATAAATAAGAATTTATTTAATTTGACTAAAGAAAAGGTTTAGTGAATAATTAAATAATTTAAAAGATTATTTAATTATAGTTAAAATGTGATAAAGATAAATTAAATAATAATTTTGTTTAATTTACAGAAGGGGCTTAATTCTATTAGTGACGCAATTAAATAAATGATGTTTATTTAATTAATCAGGATTAAACAATAGTAGAATAATTTAATTAAATAATTAAAATTATTTAATTAATAGATGGAAAGGAACTTTAGAAATATAATTAAATAATTAAAATATTTAATTAAGACAATGACAATGGTGAATAATGAAGAAATTGAAGTCATGGGCCTAGACCAATTTTTAGTGTCTACACAAAGCGAGAATACATTAAGGTGTTTATGAATGAAGTGAAGACACATGTCTAACATGATGTATGAAGGACAAAGGATTTATTTCTGCTACTTCATGGAAAAAATTGTGGGTCCCTATTTTAGCTCTACAATAATGTGGAATTCCTATGCATTTCAACTTACAATTGCAGTGCAAGATCTCTTCAGAGAACAATTTCATTCTAGAGTGCAAAGGCAAGAATGTGCTAAGCTTTGATGTTACGATATGGCAACACCTTTCCTTGATGACATTTGCAAAGTAAAGGTTAGACAATGTGAGTTAAGATCAATGGTGCACATTAAAGAAGATCAGATGGTTGTTATTGCATCACATAAAGATTCACATTCTTTTATTCACAAAATGTGAAGATACACGATATTGATATGTATTTATGCTTGGTGGTAAAGGCAAGATCAATGGACAATATTCAAAGTGGGAAAACAACTATTTATAGAAGACAAAATTTTATGGGTAGTTATAGAGATGAAGTCAATGTGAATGCATTTTTGGAAAATCATAAAAGTGACAGTTTTAAGGGATTACAATTCAAGGTTTTTTGTGTAACTATGGAAATAGCTAATATCATGGTCAAAATGGCAATGTGAGTGGTTGCTAAATATAGAACTCTGATATTTTAAGTGTATAGTGGATATATTAGTGTGGATTATTTGAATACACAGAGCTTATTGAATTGAATGTTTTAGAGGTTGGAGGTAGAAAATATTGAGATAGATGAAAAACTATCAATGAGATAATTTTTATAGTTTTGAATTGTGAATTGAGAGAGGTCAAAAGTAGAGGAAGAGAGTCCTAAATATGAATTGAAAAGATGCATTTTAGGTAGGAGAAGAACTAGTATCAACATATATGAACTTGTAATGTTGTAGAGGTTGGTGCCTTAGAAAAATTGAGTTGGTGCTCAATTAGGTGTGCAATGTACCTAAGTGTTGGTGCCTCAAAACATTGTCTTTGGGTGCTAATGTACCTATAAGTTGGTTCTTATAAAACATATGTAATATCTTTTATTGTGAGGTTGGATTTGAGTAGTAGACTCAAGAAAATTTTCTCATCATGGTTTTTCCCTTTTATGGTTTTCCATGTATATCTCATATATTCTTATGTGTGTGATATTTATGTGTGATCTTATTTCTTGTCTACTATTTTAAATTGGTAAAAAATTGCATACATTGATTTACCCCCCCTTAGTGTATTGGTGTTCTTTCAATACTCTTTCCCTATCCCTCTCTTTCTCTCCATTTTTATCTCTCACCCTCTCCTTCCTCTCTCCATATCTCTCTCACCTGTATTTATATTGTACCAAGCTCTCTATATATCTATCCCTCTCTCTTCCTCTCCCTCCCTCCCTCCCTATATATATATATTGTCACCCATGACAATTTCACACTATGTTTTGCTCCCCCCTAAGTGATTGGACCTAATTGTACACCTAATTTCTTAAATTATGCTTTTATAGAACATTTGGACAATTATCAATAAAACAATGCAAACATTTAATACTTTTCCCCTGACACCTTATATCCTACAAAATAGGGCTAGGACTATGTTTCCCTAGGTGACTTGGTCCCCCTATTTTTCCTCCAAAATTTAATATGTCAAAGTTGGAATTTATTATTTGAATTTCAAATGTCAAATGTCATATATCAAAATTTAATTTTTGGGAAATTAGAATAATTGCATAAAAATACCTAGTCATTTCATCATTTGAAACTATCTAGCATTAAGCAAAATTATTAAGCAAGAATTATTGTCAAAAGCATTGTCTTGTCATTTTTTGTCTCAAACTTGTGCATCATCATGTATGTAAAATCCACTTCATGTGAGGGCTAGGAAAGGTCTTCCTATGTAATTTCTATGTTATGTCTATGCTTCTATTTCAATATTTTAGCTATGATGTATCAAAAGAACTATTTTATCTCACTAAATTTAATTATATTACATAATGATTGTATGGTTAATTCTTATTATATTTTAACAAATTATGTGCATTGAAAATAAATTTTTCATGAGTTATTCAACTAATTATGGTTGATATTGGTGTTTTATCTTGTGTTCTAAATTGAATATTTTGGGCATGACACGAGACTCGTATTTTCCAGTGTTTAGCTTTCTCCCTAAGTTTCACTTAAGGGAGGTGTTAGTGTGAAAAGAATCATTAGAAAAATAGTTAGCTTCTATTATATCTAGGAAGGTCATATTCATACTAATCTTAAGCTCACTTGGGAGACACGCCAATTTTTGTCTCACCTCATGTGGACTTACCAAGTGTCCTACACTTGTTTCATACTTGGAGGGGTATTCATATTTTCATTCCTTATCACCTCTTCATCCTTGTCTTTATAATAAAAGGTTTCTTTGTACATTTCACATGATGTGATAGTGTTAATGTTGATTTCATATTGCTCATTTGTGGATTGTTTTGAGTTTGCAAGAAGATCTTGGCTACTTCAACATGGTATCAGAGAAATCTTGTAACTCTAATCCCTTTGTCTCTTAATTTTTTAAGGTTCATGGGCATCATCTCTCAAATATTGGGTCCTAGAGAAAAAATATATGCCACACTTGTGCTCATAGAGGGTAGGAGATGAATTTTGATATATAAAACTTGAGTATTTGATGAAAAAAAAGTGTTTTGGAGGGCCATCTATTGTAGGTCATATGGAAATCCATACACTTAGTATAGATCCATGTTTCTATATGATCATAGTAGTTGAGACTCATAATCTTGCATAAATTACTCGCTAAGCTACACTTAAGGGGTTTTTTAGTGTATATAATATCTTTACATATCTAGCTAGGATGCCACCTTTATAGGATTGACCTATTCACACATAAATTAAGTTTAACTAGGATTTTTAATGCTTTTGTATAACCTCATGTGGTTAAGACACATGTCATCATCATTTGATACACCTATTACATGCATACTTGCTGCTTGATCACACACTTGTCAAGTGATCTCACAAATGTCACACCTTTGGAGGGGTAGTTAGTTGTTTAGTTTTATCTTTGTACCTCATATAAGTTTCTGATATAAGTAAATTCACTATGTAAATTTTGAACACTCTCATTTGTTGATGATAGATATCTTATTTTTCACATACTTTTTTTCACTAGTGAAAGGTTATTTTGTGCTTTCAGATCTTTGCATTCTCTAACAATACATAGATACATATATAATTGATTAGTAACATGAGAATTTTCAACCTAGCTTGAGATAGGTGAGGGCACAAATGGGGGACCTCATATCTATATGAATACATTACATTATTATGAATAGTCCAAATCTAGTAGGGGCCCAAAGCTCATTAGCACACCAGCCTAATAAGGATTTGGAGCATGAAGACATGGGCATGAACACCATTAGCCTCAACATGAAGTTTTAAATCCTATGAGTGCACTGAATATATGAGGGCACAATATACTATATCACAATTTCCTAGTAGAGTTTGAATGTTTGTCAATACAACAATAATGTCATGAATGAACCATCACACTATGCCATGAAAAATTATCCAAATACATATATGTGTGTATGTGTAATGTCATAAAATTGCACCCCCAATGTAATTTCAGATTGCATAACCCTTTAGCTTAATAAAATGATAATGTGAATTCCCTTGTTTCTTACCTTAATTTTTGTCCTTGACACAATCTTTATCAATCATTGAGGGAATTTTTTTTAGGACACTTCTGTGTCATGCAGACATCTATGTGTTGTGTGAACATATTGACAAGATTAATGATCTTATGGCCATTAGGACATTACAGTTACACCTGCCCACAAAGTGTATTGCCTCTGTAGTTGCAGGTGCATTAGAAACAACCCTCTTGCATGCAATTCTTCATTCAAACTTTCTTTTTTCCCTATCACTCATTAATTCCCACATTCTATTACACATTCTCTCAATATCTCATTCTTGCAAGTTCACTCTCTCATTCTACACTTTTCATTCTTGCATCCTTTCTCTTCTACATCAAGATTTTTGCATGTTTGTGGTTTTACATCTTTTTCTCAATCTCTCTTAAAGCATTTCACTCCTTCTCAACTTCTCAACCTCGTTGGAGGGAGGGTGACACTTTACATTAATTGCATTATTATTATCATTTAAGTAGCATATTGATATCTTATATGTTCTCTCTCTTTTTCTTGTCATTCCATACTATCTATTGTCTATTTCTCTATATTATTGTCTCTTTGGTTGTCCATGGAGGTGGAAACACCAAAATGGGGGTTTAAACAAGGCAAGCCTCGAAATAGCCCCAACACTTTTTATTGTTTTTGTGTGTGCAGGTTGTTTGTCTCGAGCTTTGAGAGAGGCTTCATAGCTAGACCACCCATGAGTTTGTCCTTTCCTTTTACCCCTTTGTCATTTTGTTCAAATAGTTTAGTTACTTGTATTATTTGGTATTCTTCTTGTTGTGATTTTCCTTTATTTTCTACATTTTGTTAAATTAGTCAAAACTGCCAAGCTTCAGATTCTGAGTAGTTAGTAGGCCCTATGATTTTTTAGTGATTGTATCTACTTCTAGTCTGTACAAGATGCTAACACTCCATTGAGATGCCAATGCAATGCATTTTCATCCTTGGATTGTGCTTTCATCCTCTAGAAAAAGAGCTACTGTGCCTATATCCCGAGACCTTTGAGGCCTACTCATTTAGTTTATAAAGTTCTTTTTCCATAAATAGTCATAAAACATAAAAACATATCAAAAAAATCTCCTTTACCCATCTTGGTTACTTGAGCTTGTTTCCTTGAGGTAGTTGAGGATACACTCCCTGTAGACTCTTCCTTGACCTAGAGACTTGGGAGTAACAAATCTCCTCCTGTACATTTTGGTGAATCTAATGTGAACTTTCTTTCCTCTTATGTTTATGTCAAAAAATTTCTTCTCTTGTGTTCAGATGTGTACTAGATAGCATGTTGTGATGCTCCTATGAGTTTCACAACCCAACCTACTACCCTCAAGTTTGTAGTAAGAAGAAGCTATCAAAAAATTGATATGGGGTTTGAAAGGTTCGATCCTCCCCATTTGGGTCCAAATTTTAAGGAGTACTCTATAGGACTTCCAACCATATTTTTCCCTCCTTGCAATGAATTTGTAACTCATAACCCTCCAACCTCTCCCTCTAACTCTTCCTCTTCCATGGTTGAGGAATTTTCTCTCAAAGTTCCTATAGAGAAAATTCACTCTTTAGAATTGAGCTTTTTTGTGAAATAGAAAATATTGTGGAAACCCATATCACATCTTACACCTTTGTCTTGGATAATACCCAAGATGTTAAATTAATGATTGTTGGTCATAGCTAAATATCTCAATGCCTGGAGTGTATATATGCATGTTCAATATGGGTCCCTCCATCAATACTACTACTAACACCACCACTACACCTGAGGTAATTCCTATGATCAGAGTGAATTGAGTTCCTCTAGGTTTTTAGGTTTCTACATTCGGGACTCAAAATGTCTCTACCTCTGCTACCGGTGTTGGTGCCTCAACTAGTCACACTTCATCCACAAAACTTGTCCTAAATTCTCTCTTACAGAACATGGGGTGGATGTAGTCTTAGCTAGCGAATTTGGCTAGTTCTTCTTCCTAGCAATGTTCCAAACCTATAATCATCATAGTCCCTTGTCTTTTAATTTCCTAAATACCCCTATCCCTCAAGGGATGGAAATTTTGAAGTTTGAAAAGTATGATGGAAGAGGAGACCCGCAGACTAATGTATCATCTTTTGATTCCATGTGTACAAATTTATTCCATCATGATGCTCTTCTAGTAAAAATATTATTTCATTCTCTTAAATACATTACCTTGGATTGGTATTGCTCTTTTCCTCATAATTCTAACTTTTCCTTTGACCAACTTGTGAATCAGTCCTCCAACAATTCCAGGCCAACATTGAACTAAAGGTCACATTTATCGATCTCGTCAATTTAATCAAGGAGAATATGAGAAGGTGACTGATTTCATCACCCATTATCAATCCATTTTCTCTGAGATATCCTATATGCCCTACTATATTTCGACGTATGAGTGTTCATTGGGAACTTGTAGCCAACACTGCGAGATAAATTCTTGTTGATGAAATATCCCTCTTTCACCCATGTGTGTTTCTATACATGAGCACCATCACAATTGATTAGTGTAGGGATTCTTCCTTGTCCTTCCATCAGGATGGCCAATCAATTGTGTTGATCTCTAGTGAGCCTAGAAAAAAAAAAGTAGTGGCAAACATGGTGTCTATTTTGACTGATAAAAATTATATAGGTTGGAACAAAATATTTACAAAACTATTTGAATCTTATACAAATGTCCTGCAAAAAATATTAGAAGATGGTGTACTAACTCTCCCATAGATTAGACTGATTTTTGAGTGGTATCCTCAGTGGTACGATGTGTAGAAGTTCTTCCAATATCATCAAGTCTTAGGTCATGATACCGAGTGGTGTGTGTTTCTTCTTCATGTGATACAAGACCACATCAATAATGGTACCATTCGGCTCAATGGTAAAAAGAAAAACTCCGATAAATATGTGGAAAATCCTAAAATGAACCAAAAATTTACACTGATCCCTTTCTGTCTCATTTTTCCAACCTTTTAACCCCTATTTTTTCTTCTTTTGATCTAACTCCATCCGAGTTTGTGATCATAATTTAATTTACTTGAGTTCCTCCTCTAGGTCAGATGAATGTAACACCCGATATTACATGAACACCTCACATGACCTTACTTTGAACATAGAGCCCTCTCTATTGTATATCCCTGCTCGCTTCAATGGTAATGTCATCACAGGAATTATGGTTGACCCCACAAGTTGGGTGAATATTATCACAAAAAAGACTCTTTTAATAAATAGTTTGCATAAGGATAAATAAGAGGAATCATAGATTACGCTTTGCATGCATGATGGACATTCTTTTGTGCCTATTGGTTCCATTTCTCTATTGATCCTAGTTGGACCTAAAACCTTTGAAGTCCCATTTTTAGTGATACCCGATTCTTTCTTCTCCAGAGTTAGACTAGGCATCACATGGCTAGTCTCTATGAATGTGGTTGCCTTAGTTATCCATAAATTCTTGAAGTTTCCCCATGAGGGTACCATGTACACTATCTAGGATACTGGATATAGACCATTGGTTTCATGTGGATGCTTCTCCCTAGATCACTTTTGGCCCACACTAGTTAGACCTCTTCCACCTAGAGGAGACCTATTATACAAATCTAATTTCAAGTATAAGACTGAGGGATCGATTCCTAAATGTGGCTTTCCTCCTTCCACTGAGGCTATTTCTTTGAAGGCCTCTTTGTGTGCATAAAATTTCCTTTCATCTTCTGCCCGTCTACTTTTGCTTCCCCTTCTACTCCTTCTACTTTTGCTTCCCAAACTTTGGTAGCGTTCTCTATACCCAGAACAGGAAAAGGAAAGGTGTTCACATTGTGGAAGTTGAAGCCTCAGGATGTTTAGCTTTCAGCTCTACCCACCGTACCTTGACCCACCCTTTGTGGTAAGGGGGAGAATTTTTGTGGTGTTTTTCCTACATATCATCTTTTGAGGCCTCCCCTATTCCTCCACCTACCCCCAAGGAAAACAAAGAAAAGGGGCCTACTATCAAGATTCTTGTCTCTCTTTCGATCTTTGTGCCTCCTCCTCTTGCTCCTCCTCTAGAATCTACCCTTCCACCAAAAAAAACTATGGAGGTTGCTCCTCTGGTAGAACAGGAGCCCCTGGCCTCTTCTTAGGCTACATCTTCTAGTGCCCATAGCTATCATTACTGGCTTGTGTGAGACCATAAGCATCACTGGAAGGCCTTGGCTAAGGAGCATGAAGCTTCTGAGAAGATTGAAGAGGAGCCTTCTCTTTCTGCTTCTATTTCTTCCATTTTTGTTGCTCATGGCTCTACTTCAGTTCCCATTGCCTCCATGCTTCTCAGATTCATCAATAGATCATGATGAACCTTGCCCCAAAAGGGTGCAAGTGTTCATCACTCCTTTTATGGAGCCACCTCTTATCACCTCTCTTCTTGATTTACCTACTTTTTTGCATCTTGTCGAAATGCCCTTTACAAAGGTGGTGTCCTATGTGGCTTCATCTCCTTCTCCCTCTTCCACTTCTACTATGAGGATTCCCCATCCTCCATTGAAGCATAAGTTAGAGAGAAACCTTGCTTCGAGCAATGGTTGGAAAAAATATTCTTCATCTTTTGAATCTTCTTCCACCTTGGCTTGTGTTGTCCTTGTGATGGAGACATCACCACTCTCAGAGTTTGTCACTGGCCCCCCTCTTCCTCAGGTTAACAGTGACTCTTGAGTTTCTTGTCCTCCTCTTATCCATTCACAACATGTCACTCCTAAAAAGTGCATGTTCAATTCATTAGAGGATATCTTGACTTTGTACTTGATCTTTGCAATATTGATGACTTTAGTCTCACATGAGCTCAGTGAGGAATACCTTGAAGGGGCTTCTTCCTTAACTCTTTCCATAGGTGATTCAAATGGAACCATCCTAGCTACCCTCCCTACAGGATCATCTTCCCTCACCTTATGATGATCTAGATTAGGAGCATGATGATCTATTGGAGGTGTCAGACTAGAACAATGCCTTCTTCATCTTTAGATTAGATTTGTGTGTATTGTATTCCCCCATGCTTGTATATCCATGTTTGTGCTCTCATCTAAAGGAACCTTTCTACCCTTGTAGGTGATTGAATAAAGGAGAGAAAATATATCATACACTTCTTCTATTTGGATCATCATTCTTTTATATGTTGTAATCTTTGTCTTTTCATGTCAGGAATGATGCAAAGAGTTGGGGCATTTATGCCTCTTCCAATTTGACCCAATTTTTATTTTTACTTTGTCTTCATGTGCTCTTCTTCCCATTTTGATCTATTTGGGGGGTGATGAAAGTTCATAAATTATATATTATCTTTATCTATCTATGTCTATGAGCAGTTCTGACTCTGAATAATTAGATCCCCTTGTAATCTTGATTTCTTTGTCTCTACTTTTCTCTTCATGATGTTGTGGTTTCTATGTGTTGTCCCTTGTGTGACAAAATTCCATGAATACATCTCGTTGTGTATCTCATGCCACAACATCTCTTGCCTTTCTCTTCTCCTTAGAATGACATGTGATCCTCTGTGTAGCACGCATCATTCTAAGGGGGCTATCATATATGATTAATTTTCAAAAAGTTTCAAAAATATTTTTAAAAAATGTGTCTTGATATCTTGTCTTATCATCTAGCTTGGGGCCAACTTGACTAGACCTGTCTTATCTTTTCATTGACTATCTTGTAATGCAGTTTGCAACAACCATAGGCCTATCTTATTTTTGTATGGTCTCTAGCCATGTTGTCCATACCTATCAACATTACCTTTTATCTGATTAGATTATCTCATGTCATGTCTATGAAATTTTATCATGTATATTTTTTGATTTTTCACCTAGCATGTGTGTTTGCTGCTACCATGTTTGTGGTGAGATTGCAGTTAGCTTTGCAAGAGAAGACCCATGTCTGCTTCGCATCCTAGCTTAGCTTCTCTATATTTCATATATTGGATTGAATACATGCCTCCTCTTTTTCCTCAATATGTTCTCCTCAACCTCTTTCTACTTTAGCTCTTACTTTAACTTAATAAGAAGATAATGCTAATCCCCTTGCTTCTCACCTTTATTTTCATCCTTGACCCTGTCGTTGTTGGTCATTAAGGGAATCTTTGTCGAGGACACTTTTGCATTGCACAGAAATTTGCGCACCGCACAAATGTCCTGACAAGATTCCTAATCCTATGGCCATTGGGATGTTATACTTCCCCTTTCCCACAAAGTGTAACACCTATGCAATTGTAGGTGCACCCAAAAATGGCCCCCTTGCATGAAATTCTTCATTTAAATATATCTTTTTCCCTCTCATTCTACACCTTTCATTCTTGCATCCTTACACTTCTACATAAGGCTTTTTGTATGTTTGTGGCTCTACATCTTTTTCTCAAGCTCTCTCAAAGCATTTCACTCTCTCTCGGCTTCCCAAGCTCATTTGAGTTAGGGTAACACTTTACTTTTATTGCATTATCATTCTCATTTAAGTAGCATATTGATATCTTACATGTTCTCTCTCTTTGTCTTGTCATTCCATACTGTCTATCGTCTATTTACCTATCTTGTTGTCTCTTTGGCTGTCCATGGAGGTGGAAACACCAATATGGGGGTTTAACCAAGGAAAGCCACAAAATATCTCCAACAATTTTATTGTTTCAATGTGTGCAAGTTGTTCATGTGGAGCTTTGCGGGAGGCTTCATAGGTAGACCACCTATGATTTCATCCTTTTCTTTTATCCCTTATCATTTTGTTCAAATAGTTCAATTACTTATATTATCTAGTATTCTTCTTGTTGTACTTTTCCTTTATGTTTTGCATTATGTTAAATTAGTCAAAATTGTCAAACTTTAGTTTTTGATTAGTTAGTAGTCCATGTGATTATTTGGTGACTAACTCTACTTTTGGTCTATATGAGACACCAACACTTCATTGAGATGTCAACACACTGCACTATTGTCCTTGGGACACACTTCCATCCTCTTGCTAAAAGCTATTTTGTCTATTTCTTGAGACCTTTGAGGCCTACTCATTTGGCTTCTAAAGTTAACTTTCCATAAATAGTCATAAAACATAAAAATATATCAGAAAAATCCCCTTTACTTGTCTTGGTTTCTTGAGCTTATTTCCCTGAGGTAGTTGAGGACAATTCCCTCCCTGTAGACTCTTCCTTGTCCTAGAGACTCAGGAGTAGTGAATATCCTCCTTTATAGTATGTATGTATGTATGTATGTATGTACATACATACATACATACATACATACATACATACATATATGTATATGTATATATATACACACATATATGTATATGTATATGTATATGTATGTATGTGTACATACACACGTGTGTGTGTTGGTAATGTTAGGGTAAATAGAGTCATTATCATAGTTAGTTAGCTAATCACCTTTCTAGGATTGACCTATTCACACCTAGCCTGAGTTTACTTAGGTTTCTTTTTCTTTTATCTCTCTTCATTTGGTTGATACATGTGTCCTCATGACTTGAGACACCTATTAACACTTTCTCACACACTTGTCAAATGATCTCAAAAGTGTCCCATCTATGGAGGGTTAGTCAGATTTTCAATCCTACCTTCTCACCTCCTCATCCTTGCTTATATATGCAAGGATTATATTTACACTCTTTATATTATATTGATAGACATACTATTGTGCTTATTTTGTTCACTTGTGGAAGTTTGTTTTGAGCTCTTTGATCTTGGCATTCTCCAACATGGTATTAGAGCCATGAGAGTGCATTTTTCCCACATTGAGGTGACTCCCGCATATATCCCTACAAGTGAAGTGTCATAAATCAAAATGAATATCACTATTGCATCTAGAAGGCTCAAAAACAAAAACAACTTTCGTTTTATCAATTTTGGTAATTTGTATTATTTGTAGTTTTTGCAATTTTTTGGGCCTCTATGCTAATTGTACAAAAGTTGTAAAAAATTCATTTTTTTTGCAAAGGGTCAATTTAACCCTATGCCCATTTGGTAGAAAATGGCCTATTATTGTAGGGTTCAAAAATTGCATTTTTCAACCTATTCAGCCAATTTGCAGAGTTTTTCGGCTTGTTCAGCCAATTTGCAGGCATTTATAGCTTGTTTGAAAAATTTGTAGCCTAATTGGAATACTTGCAGGCTTAATTTTTTTTTCTGTTTGTGGCCTATTTTCAGCCTACGAATTGTATACATCATGCAAGTTTAACATTTGTAAGTTTTTTTTTTTGAATTGGTCTTCCTCCACAATAGTGCCAAGGGTCTCCAAGTAGTGACATTTATTGGGCATAGGCTGCACACTTGCTAATCTGGAGGCAACATAGTATATGCTCAAAATATCTTGTAAATACAATATACTTAGCCTGCGCACACCCCTTTTATTGCTCTTGCACCATCACTCATCCATACATTTGTACCCTCATCATAGGACCTCAACATCTCATGCACAATAGTGTTCACTATTGACACACCTTTCATTGGGCATCTGAGTACCAAGCAGCCTCCATATATTATAAGTCGCGCCCAACTAGCTCCCTCTCCATCAAGCAATTGTTTCATTAGTTTTTGGAAAAAAAATCTACACAATTTTTGATGAAACTCCACATGCAACTCACATCACCACAAGCTCTGTATAGAGGAAATTGATGTATTTATAGTCTTGGCCTTGAAAGAATGTGAATATTTTATTTTTTTCTATCACACCTCCACTATCTCTACATAAGCAACAATCACACCTCCAAACCCTTATGTGACCTCACAACACAACCTGTCCACCATTTAATTCGACCAACAACATTGACTGTGGCAACTTTTTCAGATCTACAGGGTTGACTGTGACAAAGTAAATCTCTCTATTGTGAGTGGTGTGCTAGACAAAGGCATGCAGACCACCTGTATGCCAAACGACAACCCTTGACCCGATCTCATCCAACTCACCCTTTTGCCTCAGGAAATCACCTAGCTACTTAGTTGACTCACCTCCTTCAATGACCTTTTTGGCGGCATGTAATTTTTTTAAAATTGTTCAAGTTATCAAATTTAAGCTTGTGTTTTTAGATAAATTGGTAAAATATTGTAAAAGGTTTTTTCTTCATTTTTGCATAGTTTGCAAATCACAGGGTATTTTTTCAAGTGTGAATAGTTAATGGGAAGCTAGTTTCAACACTGAAAAAATAACATCAAGACATTTTCAAATTTGTGTTGTTTAATATCAATTTTTTTACCTCTGAAGTCATCTTTATAAGAGAGTTTCAATGGGGCATAAGTTTCACCCCGATTATTGAAATTTTACAAAAAAAAATTTATTTCTATTAGAATTTCACAAAGAATCTAATTTTTCATGTAAAAGTAAGATTTGGATTGCTACTTTTTTAGAAAATTGTAAAAAAATCTGAGTTATAAATAAAATATTTTGGCATTCAGTCTTCATAACCTATAAATTTTTCTTGCACATTATTTTGGGGAGGCTACAATCAACACTAATCATTTTAGGGGGGTCAATATTGTATTTCACATTAATATTTTTCTTATAATTAGAATATATCTAGAAAATAAAAAAATAAGTGCAAATATTGTGGGAACAATCAACATGTGGATGAATTTTGTCATGATGTCTCACATAAAATTATTGACTTGCTATTGGAGCTTGCAAACAAAAAAAATTCCTAAGGAATCTTGTGAGAAACCATCATTTGGGGATGAACAATGTAGTCTGATGAATTACATTAATATCTCATCTCCAATATCACTTGTTGATACATTTGAATCTAGTGTTGTCTCATTCAAGAGTTGCAATGATTATTTATATAAGGATATTGATGTCAACTTCTAGATCCATAATATTGGGATGCATACCTACTAGACATCACATCTTCGTCTGTATAATACTACCTTTCAGATTGGATGACACCATTGAGTACATTTGTCTTCTATTTGATGAAAATTTGATGGATTTTGCATCACCATTGCCATATTTGGATATTGTTGTTTCTTTTCCTACATTGGCTTCTATTGTGACAATTTTTTAGACATTCATGAGTTGACCTATCCAACTCAATCATCACCATCTATAATAGTATTAGGTTCACACCCATCCATATATCACCATACATCTATGGCCCCTGTTCCTGAATCACATACAATACCTAATCCATCTTATTAGCATCCATCACACATCAGCATTGGCTTGGATATTTTTGAGCATCCTTTGAAAGTATCATTAGCATCATTTCATTCTTTGGATCATGTGCATCATTAAGAGACATTGATCTTAATTCTTGCGTATTCCTATTCAGAATAGGAAGTCATATTTCACACATTTGTGGTGTTGTGTCTTCCCAAGGGGAGAAATTTTGTTCAATGATCATAGATCATCTTCAACATCTAGTGTCAAGCATCTTCCAACACTACAGGAATCATTTTGAGAGAAGGTTGCATGGTTTCTCTTCTACTATTAATTTTTGGAGGAAGCATTTCCTCACATTGAGTTCATCACTTCAAAAAAAGTTGAGGGGGGTCACATGACCTTATCTCTTTTCTCTCCTATAGGGGGAACATTTCTTGTACTTATGTGATAGAAGTATTCCTTTGGGGATCATCATGTTTTATTCTTCTATCTTCTTCACTTGTACATTTTATTTTTTTTCATTACATCATTTCTCTTTTGGAGAGGAGTTTATTTCCCAATGGGTGTTTCTCCTTTACTCCACCTTATGATAAATTTATACATGCATGAATGTCAACGAACAAACATATAAAGCTAAAAAATGCCACATAGTAAGGGAAAACCCATAGAACAAAGATCATTATATTTTAGATTGATTAGGTGCATGAACACATGAAAGACAAACACACTCATTAACTTGTTGTATTTTATTACTCCAGGCATGACATTCATTGGTGGAATGATCATCCACTTGATGATATGCATAAAATGAGTTATTTTTATAGAATTTCTTACGTGTTTGAGGAGGAAGAGTAATCAAGTAGGCTTAGAGAAGCCTCAACAAAATATGCTCTTGCTTTGATAAAGGTGTAGGAGAAAAATTTCTCTCTTGTGAAGAAAATATTGATTACCATATGATGTCTTAAATATGATAGATAATGGCAGACAAGAAGAAGACAAAGAAGAAGGTTAGAAACCTGAACCCCTTTTTGATAGATACAACATAGAATTCACATTATCCTTAACTCTTTGTTCTATGTTTTCCATATATCCATTGTTAGAAAGTATTTTATATCCAAGAACATAATATTATTCCAAATTAGATGTAGAAGTTTTATCTAAATAATCATAGGAAGAATTGATTCTTTCACAAGAATGCAATTCATTTTTGAGTTTTTTAAAATTAGGCCTCACAAACACTAGAGGGAAAAAAACTAAAGAGCCCCCATCATCATCATAGGATGATGTTTTTGGATTTGTTGATATAGAAGAAGATTGAGCAAATGAAACACAAGACTCCTTAGGTTTAGATTGTGAGATTTTGTACTCTCCTATAAAGGAGGGTGTAATATATAACAAACCCTAATCATCACAAAAACATGTGTTTGAATAAGAAGCAATATCATGATCATCATTTGTATTCGACTCTAGAAATTTAGGCAAGATTTTAGACTCCCTATTAAAATGAGATGTAAAATCTAGTGACCGCCAATCATCATCTAAAATATTTTTATAGGTAAAATATAATCATGATTGTCTTGAACATGTTTGGGTTCCACCTTTGAAGTTGTCCAACTATATTAGAGATTTCTCTTGATATTGAAATTATTTAGAGATTTTGAAGACAAATTATTTAGAGATCTAATGTCCTTCAATCATGATTGCCAACTACATTAGAGATTTCTCTTGATATTAAAATTATTTAGAGACTTTGAAGTGTTATATTTGGCTTCAATTTGTGAATTATCTTGTTATTGTATTAGTACTTCATCTAATGGCGGAGACTAGACGGGACTCCCTTCATAGCATTAATCTGTGATCTACATAGGAGAAGATTTTATGAAAGTGGTCTCAGCATGACATTGATAGGGGTAGGAAAAACCACTGGGCCTACCTTAATTTTTAGCATGATTGGCCCTAATATCTTCCTACTAATATTATCAAAGCCAAGAATATAGAGATCATTAGGTTCTATAAGATTCTTATCAACACCAAGTTTATCTAGAAGATCCATGCTACAAACATTAAGACCTAATCATTATCAATGAGAGTATGCCTAACCCATGTTTGATTAATTCTAACCATTATCATTATAGACTCTTGTATATTTTGGATTTCAAGCAAGAGTAATTTATGTTGAGGGAAGGTAATATCCAACATTGTTGTTTGCATACTATTAAACAAGGCTTCTACATCATTATGTTTGAAAAAAGGTGAGATATCAATCTTTTACAAAGCCTCTTGAAGCATCCTATGAAATGTCGGTGATATTTGAATCAAGTCCCAAAGGGATATCTTGGCTAGAGTATTATGAAGTTTCTCAACAAGATCGTATTCATAACTGCTATGTTAAGTCTAGGTGGGGGTGGAAGATATGGCTGGGGTAATGGAATGGATGTTGTTTTTTTGGTTGTTTATGGTTTCTAGTGTTTATGTTTCTGCAACTATGTGATAACTTGGTTGCTTTAACACATCTTCTTGCATGTGATTACTAGTGAGCTATTTTGTAAAGTTTGGCATATGGCTATGAAGTTTAGGAGGTCCTATAATGAGAGGTGGTTTATGAGGTCCAATAATTAAAGGAGATTTAGGAGGTTGAATAATCAAATGTGGGTGTATAATTTGACCTTGTTGGCAATTTTCTATCAATGGAGGACTTAATGTCAATTTTGAACCTTCATCCATGAAAGCCACCTTACTATAATTTAAAAATGTATTAATGATTTCTTCCTCTTTTTCCACAATATCTTCCTAAGTAGAAGTTGCATAGGGAGAGGAAAAAACATGATTCTCACGATTCTCAATGATTGGATCCTCTTGCACCAAGATACTCTCACAAGTAGGAGAGATAATGCGAGAAGAACAAACATGATTGCCATGATTGTCAATGGTTTCACCCTCTTGCACCAAAATACCCTCACAATTAAGAGAGATAGTCAGAGAATGATTAATGGAAAATAACAAAAGAGGAGAGAAATTCATTTTCACATGTTTGTAAAAAAAATTCTTTTAATTTCCTAACAATATCTAACAATAGAATATGAATTAGGATAACACAATTTTTTTGCAATGAAAACATTTCTATGTACTTATCAATCAAATTAGTGACGTTGAACAAAATTAGATAGTTTGCAACACAAAATTTCAAAATAGGAACCCGATCTGAACAAAGAACACTGACAAAGATTTTCACTATTTTTTTAAGCCCAAACTAATTAGATAGGGGCATAATACACCTTAGAGCATATAAGTATTTTAAGAAAAATTAAAATCTAGGAATCATCTATATTTTCTGAGGATCTTGTGTTTTAGAGGTGCAAGTCTAGAAGTGAACAAAGTTATAGAAATACACCAAAACCTATTTTTTCTATATGAATCACATGCATGCTTGCAAGTTTTGATATTTTTAGAGTAATTGAATATCATTCAATTGATAATTTTTAGAAATTGAATACTGTGATTGAGTGATTTTTCCAAAAAATACAAAAAAAAAAACTTTATGATCTTTTGAATTGAAAATAATATGAAGATCTATAACTTAGACCTAACCCCTAAACAAGGAAAAATCATATTTCAAATTATGCAATTTAATTCAAAATATTTTACATTCTTTTCGTTTTAATTTATGATGCACAAAAAATGAAAATGTATAGTGTTTTGAAATAAATGCAAATAGGCATGTTAGATCTTCAAAGCACCTAGATTTTAAAATTAAAATTTTAAATTTTATGCAATGAAAAATAAAAAATATTGTAAGTGTAGGATACATCGGGTTCACAAAAATGTTGGGTAGGAAAGGTGATCCTAGATCCAATTAGGACAACTAAAATTATCCCATTTTCACTTGACTCAACATTAAAAATAAATGAACTAGGGTTTGATGATTAGCTTACTACCACAATGGAGAGCTTGGTCCCTAATTTTTATGTTTCTTTTTGAGTTGTGAGCATGATATATTTGATGTGTGATTTGACAATCCTATTTGACATACAACCCTGGATATGAAAATATAGTTTAGTAGATATGCAAAAATGAAAAGTAACAAAATGAATTCATATTTGATACTGAGACATAGAGAAGAACTTGTACTATAAATTTTGACTTGATTTGTAAGGGAAAGGGTGTAGTGCACCCTAGACTGACTTACTTATTTCTTGGATCCATAAATTTTGGATTTAAGGTTGTAGTTTGTACTATATTTTCCTAGTCTATCACTTGTTAAAATCATAATATATAACCTACACACATGAAAATAGGGGAGAGGGTGGTGTTGTATAGGGGCTTCCCTAAGTCAAACCCCATGTTGGTACTTCTACCTCCACATGTAGTGATTGATGATGATCATGAGGGCATGCCCTAGGCTGGGTAGATGCCAAAACAACAATACTTGGCAAAATTGACAAATGACAAATGATAATGTTACCTTGTTGTGGAAAACCTTGAAGAAGATATACCACACACAAGTTGATTAATGGATGCCTTAAAATCTTGATAAACCTACAAAAGTTTAGCTCATAAAACATAATGGATTAATTTAAAATTTCAACAAGCCGCAAATAATGTGGCTAAATTTCTTTTATGATCTTAAAATGGGTTGATCCATCAAGATTTTTTTTATGTTCATACCTCATTTTTAGAAAATTACAAAATAAATTTATCCACATTATGTGCAACTTGTTGAAATTTTAAAGCTCAAATGCCTCTTGTGATTATAAGGAACATACACACCTCCCAAAACTAGTTATCCTTACACCCCAGGCGTAAAGGAAAAGAAAATCACACTAGAGGCTATCATGTTGCTAGCATGGAAAATATGGTTGAACCTTAGATTGTACCACCATGAATGACAATGAACAAACATATGAAGCTACAAATGCCACATAGTGAAGAGCAACACCATATAATAAAGATCATTATCTTTTACATTGATTAGGTGCATCAACACATGGAAGAGAATCACACTCATTAAGTTGTATTTTATTACTCAAGGTTTGACATTCACTAGTTGAATGATCATGCACTTGACGATATGCATAAAATGAGTTATTGTTATATTATTTATTATGTACATTGGAGGAGGAAGAGTAATCAAGGGGGCTTTGAGAAGCCTTGGAAAAATATTCTCTTGATTTGATAAAGGTGTAGGAGAAAAAAATTCTCTTCCGAAGAAAATATTGCTCACTTACCACATGATGTTTTAAATGTGATAGATGATGGCAGACAAGAAGAAGATAGAGAAGCAGGTTATAAACCTAAGCCCCTTTTTTATCTAAGCTTGCGTAGTAGCCATTACTTGGAAGCTTTTCATAGCATATTTGCATGTACCCAAATCAACGAAGGAAGAATAAAAGAAAATATATAATATTGCATAGATTTCATAATAGTAGAAATATGGTTCTCTATTTTATTTTTGAACAATATAGTCACTTATTTTAATAATACATTCCTTTATTCTAAAATAGTGAAACATTATTTGCACTTGGAACGAGAGGTTATATTTTTCTCTAATGACCAATAGAAGCTATCATTTTATTTCTTTTTGGAAATAACATTCTTACTTTGTTCAAGAACATAATAATGGGTTCATAATTTTTTCATTTCATGCAGAAATATAATTTTTGCATAAAAAAAACCTAAATATAAACATTATCTTCTATTTATTCATCTTTAGTTGGGAGACATTGTGCAATTTATGTTTCAAACACTATTTCATTTTTCAACAGTAAGCAAAAGCAATTCAGCTATTCACAATACTTCTCTTATGACAGATAGTACTCAAAACTAGTTTGGTTAGAATACTACTGCTAAGTAAGCTATCACCAGTATTTTTAAATAAAAATGGTTTGAAACCAAGGCAATACATATTTATTTAAAATCATGCAAGAACTGTTTACATCTACATTTTCCAGAATAACTTTTAAATGCACAAAAACAACAACATAAAATAGTTTCTTGCCTAATCCTTCTCTCTTTCCTTTTGCAATCCACAATTAGTTTCCAGTTAAATATAAACATGTTTTTCTATTGTCCCTATTAGAAGATTTTTTTTCAAATCAATCATCTTATACATAGAAATAACAAAGTCTTCAAATACATTCCTGCAAAAACTTTCATGTGATTTTCATAGCAACTTTTTTTTTTCCTTTCAAGGTTTTTACATATAACCCTTAAGCATATTCCTCTTGCAATGAACCCAATAAACTCCCTTTCACTTTCTTTTATAAGGAGAACACACACTTCAAATCCACTAGTTCTCAACAACCTGCAAGTAGACACATAATACAATTTTCTCTCATGGCCAATGGGGCGTGCTCACCTCCCAACCTTGGGTTGGAAAACCAACCCACCCCAAGCTAGGAGGTAACCAAGCTACCATGTACACACAACAATAGAACAAAAATCCATTTCAAACCACAACACTCAAAACAAAAATACTCCCAAACAAGATTTCACACTTACATAAGGATTCTCCAAGAATCCAAAGAAGGGGATAGAGGTGGAAATCACTTCTATATGGGGAGATTTATTAGCAAGTAAAAATAACCAAACAAACAAATTTATTTATTTCTTCTCCAATCCACCCATTCATCAAAACTCTTCATATCATACACCTCCATACACAATCTCCCAATACACCATATCAACATGAATTATTTTTGGGTACTCATACCCTTTTTTTTTTTCCTCTCCTTCTCAAAGGCGGAACAATCTCCCCATAGAGGTTCCTACTCTTTCCTATCCCCCACATGGATACTCTTCCCACATCGGGTGAGTTTATCCTATACAACCCCAACCTAACACATGGAAATGCAAAGACACATAAAATGAACAAACAATTCTCATAAACACTCTTCTTACACTTCCATACACAAAGGATAAAAAGGAGAAACATGCATACAAGTAAAACCCACCTCAAATTCAAAGCCAAAATGAAGGTAAGTTGAAGATGGATTCCTATCTTCTACTCCTCCAAGCCCAAGTCAAAATTTCCCTTCCAAAGCATTCCAAACACAAAGCCAAAAAGAGAACCCCTTCCTTTGGCTTTCCAAAGGATTCAAATAGGAGTCAAGGGTTAGAAACCCTTGAAGGAGAGAGTGACACATGTCAACCTCCTATTCCCTCCTATGGACACACCTCCCCACAAGCTCTCACACACGTGTGAGAACTCTTGGGGGAGTGAAAGGCCAAAGAGTGTTCAACACTCAACAAAGGATTTCAAATCTCATCAATAAAATTTTGGAGCCTCACAACTTGCAAGTTTTAAAATTTATGGGCTTGATTTGACCCCTAACCCATTGTTGACCATCCTAGGGGTTAATTAAGGACCAATTAACCAAATTTAAGGACTAATTCAACCTTGTTAAACCTTCAAAAAGAAATTGAAATTCAAACATAATAAAATAATTTCCAAAATACCCCAAAACCTTCATCAAAAGTTTAATTGACTTTGAAAGCATAGTCACAAGATTCAACACTAAATATTTTTAATCACAAAATAAAATACAACGCAAGAGGCTATGGTATATTGTCCAAATGGACCATAGTGGGCTTCACTTGGCTAACACAATCAGGTACCCTTGGTTACCTCCAATCCCATTGGCCATGGGTGTGTACCTACACACTCAATTTCCACTTGTTAATATATCCAATATATGATAATCAATAATTAAATCAACAATTCTATATAATTAACATAATCAAATATTGAAATAAATGAATTATAATTATCAATATCCACAATTCATTTTTTCTCTTGCAAATAAAATATTCTACAAATTCATGACTAGTCATGACATTATAAATAGATTACATCATCACTTAATTCAAATTCAACATATTATCAATTCCATACCAAAACCACTTACCCATTCTTACCATGATAATCAGACCCACACAAGCATATCAAATAACAAAGCATAACATGCATATAATCATCATAAGCATCATAAAAAAAATAAAAAAACATAACATCCAAAGTTCATAATCATCCTAAATAGTCTAAACCACATAAAGTAGCAAAATTTTCACATCAAAATATCACCAAATAGGGTGTATCAAATAGTAGGCCTCACAATTCCCCACATGTCCTCTCAAGGCACATGTGGACAAGGACCTCCTTTATGAGGAGATCTTTTCCATTCCCAAGGTACATAAAAGTACTTCCATGTCACCTCCACATCATCCCCTCCTTTCCATCTCATTTTCCACATGCAAAGATGTGAGGGCTTGTGAGTTCTCAACTCATCCTAGCCCTTGATCTCTTCCACCATGGCTTAATCCTGACCCTCCATTGCTTTAGAGTAACTTCTCCTAAAAATGGTAGAAATGTCTCCATTTACAACAATCAATCCACTTTAGTAATCAAGCATTCAAGCACACTTAGAAATTTTCATTATTCAAGCCATCCACCATTGTTGCAACATTTTGAGCCTCAATCTCGCATCTAGTCCAATTCCCACTTGCATCATTGCATTCCTCATCCCCATAGCATCATTTCAAGCATCAATTTAGATCTATTTTTTCCAACAAAAGAGCATACATTTCAAACATCTAAAGGGCCAACCAAAACAATAATTTGAACAAGGTAAAAGGTTTCATTTTTATGTGTTTTGTTAGATTCAACTAGGCCTAGTTTGAGTATTTGTTTTGTGTTTTCCTTTTGTTGGATTCAATTTAGTTTTGCATCTTAGAGTAGGTAAAACAAACTACACACTGTATATAATAAAACAAGGCTTCTACATCATTTTATTTGGTAGAAGGTTAGCTATCAATCTTTTACAAAGCCTCTTGGAGCATCTTGTGGTATGTGAGTAATGTTTGAATCAAGTCCCAAAGAAAGATCTTGGTTGCTATATGAAAATGTTTTAAAGATAATGCAACAATTAAGTCCCTAGAAATAAAATTGCCATGGTACCATTACTTGAAATCAAATGCTAAATTATAAACTAAAATGCTATGCTAGACTCACAAATGTTGATAATATTTATGCAAAGTAGATTTATACTATTCTTTATATATGAAAAGCTGTAAATGAGCCTCTAATTATAGATTTCATCAAGGCATTAAGTGATGTGGCGGGATTCGATGGTCAAGATTTGGTCTGGAGAGATCAACGGTGGAGGATGGAGAAGTTAGAGAGAATCATGGAGGTTGTTCCCTTTAGAAGAACAAATTTCCAAGTGTAGAAGAGAATAAATGGAAGGAAGAAGCCATGTGTCTAAGCATTTGTTAAGATTGTTGAGGATAAATGTCCATTTAAAAATTAGAAATATTTAAATTCATGAAACACATGATGAGGTGGAAGGAGGTTAGAGAATTATGTAGAAATGTGACAAAATTCCAATTTTAACAATTCAAATTTAGTGGGAGGGAATTAATCAAATAAAATAAATTAGTTAAATTTATTTATTTAATTAAGTCATGAAGAAAATGATTTTAGCTAGGAAGAATTTAAGAATGTGAACTATATAAATAAAATTTTCAATTTATTTATTTAAGAAGAGGAATTAAAGGTTGTATTAATCAAATAACTAGTATTTAATTAATTTCTCCACACCAATTTTAGGTGTATACATTTTTCCCCTCTTTGAAGTGATGTTTACACATTGCTTTTAAGGAAAATTTGATAGTGCTGATAAATTTTTTGATATGCCCTAAACATTGATTTTCAAGTGATGATGAATATATGCCCCCTCTAGAGATAAATTAGGGAATTTTGATTTTTAGATTTTTTTGGAATTTTTAAATTTTTTATGATTTTATGATGATTTGATGATGTTTTGACGATTTATCTCCCAACATAGAAGAATTAACCTCCCATTTGATTAATTGATCCTTGAAAAAAAAAATCCCACCTTAAATCCCACTTTAATTATGCTTTTAAATAGGTAAAAAGTGAAAAAGAAGCTCATTTATCTCATTGTGATTTTAAAAATTTGGAGTGATTGAGCAATTTTGGAGAAATTTTAGCAAGGTGGTGTTCCCCTACGAGACTCATCGATTCGAGCGTGTGTGACGTCACAACCACCCAACTGCATATGAACCTCTGGTACAAATTTCTAAAAACCACTTTTGTGAATTTTGAAATGATTTTCCCACATTTTTCAAGTTTGAATTATACTTTTACGTGTTTTAGCGCATAGGCCTCCCAATGTAGCACATACATAAAGTATTTTAGCGCATAGGTTTATAGTTCTAGTGCATAAACGACCCAATGTAGCACATAGAATCACTGTAGGAGTGCATCCAGTGAAGTAGCGCATAGGAACAATGATTTAACGCATCCGTTAAATGAAGTAGCGCATCAGATGTTTCAGCGCATACATGAGATGTTTTAGCGCATTGATAAGATGTTTTGGCGCATTCATTAATTTAACACATTTGTTGATTGTTCTAGCGCATAGAAGAAAATTTCTAGCACATACATGTTTTTGGAACATAGAAACATTGTTCTAGCACATCCATGGAAGAATTGAGGAATTTTGATTTTTCTCCTTGCATTTGATGTTTAATGATCGTGTCAGCTGATGATTGGATGTTGTTGATAGATTAGATGATGATTGACCTCATGATAGGCAAGGATCAATGATAGAATAATGATGATTGACCTCATGATAAGCAAGGATCAATGATATGATAGATACTCGTCGAGATTTGAATAAAATCTCATGTGAGCTAATTAGACTATTTGATAGATAGATTGATTGATTGCTAATTGATAAGATTGATGATTCACGATATGTTATGATGATAGGAGAGTGATATAGGAGTCCTCATGTCTCGGGAGTGCTTCCCTTAGACTTGGGAGCTGATTCCATGCCTAGCGCAGGCTAATTGAGATATTATTGAGAGATGTGGGTTATAATCATTGATTGATATGCCTCAAGTTAGGATTAATCAGGTACTTCTGACCACTTTGGCAGAGAGGTGGCACAATGACCACAACACTTTTCACCTAGCCACTGGTGAGATGATTATGACACTAGAGGATGTATATTAGATCTTGTGGATTCCAGTGATGGGGGATATAGTTGTTTATGATCAGGCCGAGTAGGGAGGCACAAATGCTTTGTGCTAGATCTTCCATGATGACCAAATCAGTGGGTATGAGATGTACAAGACCTATGCACCTTTTCCCTCTGTGCTTGCTAGTTTTGTTGGCCGCTTTCTATGTATTGACAAGAGGTTAAAGGGACTATCTGTTGGTTGGGGTCATACACTTGAGAAAATGATTCTACATGGGACTTGATATGCCTGGGGTTCATGCATGCTCACATAGTTATATCATGATATTTATTAGGTAGTCTATCTTGGAGCTTCCAATCTATCCACGGGGGTAACATTGTTACAAACCTGGATATGGGAGCACATAGTGGTGACATGACTAGTAGCAGACAAATATCAACCGATTGGTAGGCCATAGGTATTTGGATATATAGATTTAGTTTTCCAGCATAAGCTAGGAAAAGTAGAGTATTAGAGACGAGTGGTCAATGATTTAGAATCTGTGACATGGCAGACATACTTGGACTATGAGAAGTGGGCAGAGGACCATCTGGAGATGTCTTATGTGTGTACAACTAGTACTTTATTGGGTAGACATGGTTTGTGATTGAGAGGTTCTTGTTGATGAGAGTAATATGACAATATGGAAAAGTATAGGACATGCCCCAGGGAGTGTCCACATATGCACAAAGACAATAGGATACTATAGAGTGGGGATCCACTCTGTCATATGATGTAGCTTGTGATGAGTACCGCATATTACAACCATTGAAGTGAGCTTATCATCCAAAGATTGCAGAGGGATATATGATAGATGAGTACAAACATTAATTCTACACGCATCCCTTTCCTAGGATATATATCCCTGACGAGCTAGTGCCAACTTTGGAGGACGATGATGAGAGGGCACCTAGATGGAGGAGAGGTAGGGGTGGTGGAGATGAGTAGGGATATGGTGGAGACAAGGGAGATGGATGAGGTGGAGGAGATGGCGGTGGGGATGGAAGAGACAAAGATGGAGGTGGTGGAGGAGATGGAGGTGCAGGTTCCCACCAGTTATTAGATTTCAGAGTGCTGAGGAGGAGGACTATAGTTCTATTAGGGCAGCAGTAGGCAAGGTCCTTGCAACAATAGAAAATTCGGATTAGTATACCCTCACACTAGCAGCGGGCTCAGATAGATACTCTACAGGAACATGTACATGGCATATAGGGGCAACTAGGATAGTTACAGACATAGTTGGCCTAGGCACAGGGATAGATTGCCACACTGACGGCCAAGAGAGATGCTGCGAGACAATAGTGTGAGTAGGCATAGGCCATAGCAGATAGGCTACAAAGAGTGGCTGAGGGTACCACTATTGTAGATTATCTTAGAGATGTTAAACATTCAACCAAGGAGGCCAATTATTACAGATTGAGATATCATGAGGCAGTTCCCACAAAGCAACGAGTGAGTTATGCATAGTCTAGGTTAGGCAAGAGCCAGTCTCGAACCACTAGCAGGGGTGTTACACAACCACTTTGGAGAGATCCTGGTGCAGGTCCATCTGGTGGGGGAGGCACAGGTCCACGGTGCCAACAGCATCTGGGGGGAGCATGATATAGCTTTGATGTGTGATAATTGATGCACTTTTGACTTGTATACACTTATTTAGATGAGACATTGATGATTCACTACCATTTTTTGATGATGTACCTCTCGACATTTGGATATCATTGTACAGTTGCCATTATTTTGAGATATACATGATATGCAGCGATGATGATTATTGATCTATATGTCTATATGTATTGATTATGATGGATGCATTTAATTTATATTATATATGTTATGTGATGTTTATATGATTGTGCTATAATTATGTATGGATGTAATGATTAAATGATGATGCATGGTTCTATGTGTTTTTATGGATGACGCTTTATAATGATATATGAGATGGATTCCATCATGTTGATGAGATGCGATGTACTTTATTTTTTGTTGTATTTTCCTGATGCAAATATATGAGTAAATGCATGAATGAATGGTTTATGTATGAGTGAATGAATGGATTATGAAAATGTTTTCTTTTTGGATTTTTGTAATGTAGATACATGACCTAATGCACGGATGGATGTATGATAATGTTTTTTTTTTGTATTTTTGAAATGCAAATGTTATGATCTAATGCCTAGATGGATGGAAAATGATATGATAAATGCCTTATTTTTTTGGATTTTTAAAATGCAAATATATGATCTAATGTACAAATGAATGATTTATGATATGTTTTTGTTAATGTCAAGTATACTCAACCCATTAATGATGGAGATAACATTACTTTTAAATATTTTCCAACCTTAGAAAATCTAACATGCAGATGCATCCCTAGTATAAATGCAATCTATCTTACCCATGCAAATCTAACAATGCAATGTTGTCATCCTATTGGTCAATTTATTATGCTTGGTATCGTCATTGAGCTTTTGAATTGTTGAAAGTAAGTAGAAACATCAATGGTATGATTAGACCATGATGACTTGAGTACTACTTTCATGATTTTTGATAGTGCAAGTTAACAAAAGCATCTAGGTATAATTGAACTGAGATGACCTAAGCATTTCTTGCGTAAAACAGACAAAAAGAGTTAATTGTTTTCCTATGCAAATCTAGAATGTCATCAGTGATACTTTGTAGAGCACATCTCACGATAATTCACATAGTAATAATGGTCAACTCACATACAATAGACAAATAAAATATCATTCTTGATCATAGCTTCTCTAGTTCATGACCTCCTTGAGTTGCTCCAGAGAAATGATAACAACAATCATGATACAAATAGTTGAATATGCGTGCTAAAGTGATAAAACCATGATTTAGAAGATGATCATCTAGTGAGATTTTTTTAATTGATCTTGTTGTTGCTATTGATTTTAATGGTTGGATTTTTTATTGTGATTGATGTTCAACGTTGAGGTTCAATGTGATCATTGTGTGTTTATCGTGTTGTCGTGTTGTGGTTTGTCTATTGTTTTAAGCTCAAAGGTAGATTTCCCCCAGTGAGTTAAGGATTTTTCCCCTAGTGGAAACAAACCAATTATTATGGATATGTACAATGATCGCCAAGCCAAGGTGAGACACGACTACAATGCCCGGATATGTACATGAGGTGCGTATGATAGGCATGGATAATGATAGCAAAAAGTAAACGACCAACACATGTTCTAATAAAGAAAGAAGCCGATCTATCACAAATAGCGCTTGTTGCCATGTTTTCACTACTTGCTTTTATTGCACTTTTTCAGATTTTTATGATTTTTTTTTACTTTTTCACTTTTTTTTGTATTTTTCTTTTATTTTTATTTTTTTTTGGTCAAGACTTTTTCTAATTTTTTTGGATTTATTCAAGAATTTGTTTGATTTTTTTAGATTTCTCTTGGAATTTTTCTAGTGCATCAAATGAATTATGTGTAGAACTTCTTGAGATGGAGGTTATTCATAGGTTCCTCAAATAGGTCTCTTTCAGGCATAGACAACTGGTATGCTCCTAATCCATAGACTGATACAACGATAAAGAGACCTAACCAGTTTGGTTCAAATTTTCCTTTCTTCTCCATATCTTGTTGATTACGCAAATTATCCTTTAATACCAACTCACCAACCTAAAATCTTCTTGGTTTGACCTTATGATTATAGCTTTTGGACATTTGTTGTTGATAGGCTTTCAAGTTATCAACTGCATGTTGACAATGTTCATCTGACAGTTCCAACTCTTACAATCTAGATACTCAGTAGTCCTCATCTGAAATGATCCCTTTTAGTGACACAAATAATGATGGTAGCTCAACCTCAATAGGTAGAATGTCCTTTGATCCATATACAAGGTCATATGGTGTTGCTCTTGTAGGTGTGCAGATACTGGTCTGATATGCCCATAGAGCAGGGTTTAGTTGAATTAGCCAATCACGTCCAACATTGTTGACCATTTTGTTTAAGATTTTAAAAATGGTTTTGTTTGAGGCTTTCACTTGGACATTTACTTGAGGGAAATACAGTGTAGAAAATTGGTGTTGGATGTGGAATTTGTCACAAAGTTCTTGCACATCTTGGTTTTTGAAAGGTCTTCCATTTTTAGTAACAATGGACTGAGGAATGTTGTACCGAAAGATGATGTAATTTAGGATGAAAGATGCAATTTTTTTTCCTGTGATGGTGGTTAATGGTACAACTTCAATCCACTTTGTAAAATAATTTGTGGTTGTGATGATAAATTTGTGTCCATTTAACGAAGGTGGATGAATTTTCCCCACAAGGTCAAGTCCCCATTGACAAAAAGGCCAAGTTGATGTGAATGGTTGGAGCTCTTGTGCTATTGCATGCATGAAGTTTTCGTGAATTTGACACTTTTTACATTTCTTGACAAACTAAAAAGATTCCTTCTCCATATTTGACCAGTAATTCCCCAAGCAGAGGAGTTTCTTGGCTAAGGTTAGACTACTTGAATGAGTTCCATAGACACCTTCATGAACTTCCCGTAAAATTGTTTCAGACTCGTCATGTTCCAGACATCAGAGGAGAGTTTTGTCAAGACCTCGTCGATAAAGTACATCTATGATAAGGGTGTGTCGGGTGGCTTGACAAATGAAGTTTCATTTTTGGTTTTGAGACAGGTCAAGTGGAAGGTGTTATCTTTTAGATAGGTGTAGATCTTCTCATAGATTGAGGTATCAATGTCAACCATATGGAATATGACTTGGGATTCGGTATCGTCATAGGTAGGGGTAAACAATTTTTCCACCATGAACTCATAACGATTTCTTTTTTCTGGAATTTGTAATAGCGAAGCAATGGTGGCCATGGCATCAACAACTTTATTATCCACTCTTGGAATTTGTTCAAATTTGATATCCACAAAGTACTTCTTAAAGTCATCAATCATTCTCTTATAGGGCATCATTTTGTCATCCTTTATCTGATAATCATCATTGACTTGATTAATGACCAATTGAGAATATTTGTAGACTTGCAATTTTGGGATTTTCCATTATACTGCGATTTTGCTGCCAGTGATTAATGCTTCATATTTTTCCATGTTATTGGTGTAGGGGAACATTAATCTATAGGATTTTGGAAAGGTATGTCCTTGTGGAGTGACAAATAGGATTTCGGCTCCTGATCCATGTTGGGTGTGTGATCCATCAAAATATAATGTCCACTATTGTGCTGTCAAGGTGAGGACATCAACATCTAGAAACTCAATGTGTAGAGGATGATCATCTAGTAATGGTGCTTCTACCAACTGGTTTGTGATTTCTTGGCCTTTGATTGCTTTTCTATCCACATAAAGAGTGCATCCAATGGTATAAACCTCTCTAAGGCACCGAAGGATGAAAGATTTGACACTCTTCCTGAGCACTTTCAAGAAAGATCTAAAGTATTGATTAAACCTACATAGTCCATCAACATCAACAATGCAGAAAGAGTGAAGACTCTACATCTAGCATCATCCTTGAAAAATCAAGAAAAACCAAGCTTCACCAAATTCTTCACAAAGAGAAAAATAAACTTTGCTTGGTCCTATGCTAACATGCCAGGGATAGATCTAGATCTTATCATGCACCATTTATCCCTACCACTAGGGGTAAATCCATTCAAGAAAAAGTTAAGGAAAATGCATCTACATATTTCCCTATTGGTGAAATCAAAACTGAAGAAACTATTGGATACAGGATTCATTAGACCAATTGACTATGGTGAGTGGATCTCCAACATTGTACAAGTTTCAAAACCTGACAACAACATCTGTATTTGCATAGATTTCTGAGATATTAATAAGGCTTGCCCAAAAGATGATTTTACCTTACCTAACATAGAAATCATCATGGAATTAAGAGCATAACATGGCATGTTATCACTCATGGATGTATTTTATGGTTATAATCAGATCAAGATAGCTCCAGAGGATCAAGACAAGACAACCTTCACATGCCTGTGGGGAACATTCTGTTGGAACATTATGCCTTTTGGATTGAAGAATTTAGGAGCCACTTATCAGTGTGCCATGACAACAATATTTAATGATATGATGCATACCTTCATGGAGGATTATGTGGATAATTTGTTAGACAAATCATATAATAGCAAGAACTGAGGTATCATTGGGAGCCTTGCTAGCGCAAGAGGATTCAATAGGAAAAGAAAGAGAAATCTATTTAAATCAGTAGAACGTCAAATGGATATGAAATCAATTACACATCCATTGAAAAGGCTTGCTTGGAAGTAGTGTTCGATATCCAACAATTACGAGGCTACATGCTAACTCATACCATCAAGTTAATAGCCAAAATAGATCCACTAAAATACCTCCTTAGCAAAGCAAATCTAACTGGGAGACTAGCCAAGTGGGTAATGATACTAAGTGAATTTGATATCCAATATGTGGATAGGAAAGTAATCAAAGGCTAAGAAATCACATACCAGTTGGTGGAAGCACCATTACCAGATGATCATCCTCTACACATTGAGTTTCCAGATGTTGATGTCCTCACCTTGACAACACAACAATGGAGATTATATTTTGATGGATCACACACCCAAGATGGATCAGGGGCCAAAATCCTATTCGTTGCTCTGCAAGGACATACCATTCCAAAATCCTATAGATTAATGTTCCCTTGCACCAATAACATGGCGAAGTACAAAGCATTAATCATTGACATCAAAATAGTAGTAGAATGGAAAATCCTGAAATTGCAAGTCTATGGAGATTCTCAATTGGTCATTAATCATGTCAATGATGATTATCAGACAAAGGATGACAAAATGATGCACTATAAAAGTATGATTGATGACTTTAAGAAGTACTTTGCGGATATCAAATTTCAATAAATTCCAAGAGTGGATAAGAAAGTTGTTGATGCCATGGCCACCATTGACTCCCTTTTACAAATTACACAAAAATGAAGTCATTATGAGTTCGTGGTGGAACAACTATTTACCCCTGCCTATGATAATACCAAATCCCAAATAATATGCCATTTGGTTGATGTCGATACCTCAATCTACTAGAAAATCTACACCTATTTGAAATATAACACCCTTCCACCTAGCCTATCTTGAAACCAAAAATGAAACTTCATTTGTCAAGCCACCTGATACACCCTTACCACAAATGTACTTTATTGATGAGGGCTTGACGAAACTTTCTTTCATTGTATGGAGCACGATGAGTCTAAAATGGCTTTACGTGAAGTTCATGAAGGTATCTGTGGAACTCATTCAAGCGGTATAACCTCAGCCAAGAAACTCCTTTGCTTGGGGTATTACTGGCCTAATATGGAGAATGAATCTTTTCAATTTTTCAAGAAATGCAAAAAGTGGCAGATTCATGAAAACCTCATACATGCACTAGCACAAGAGCTCTAGCCATTTGCATCAACTTGGCCTTTTTGTCAATGGGGACTTGAAATTGTGGGGAAAATTCATCCACCTTCGTCAAATGGACAAAAAATTATCATCACAGCCACAAAGTATTTCATAAAGTAGATTGAAGTTGTACCCTTAACCAACATCACAGGAAAAAAAATTGCATATTTCATCCTAAATTACATCATCTATCAATACGAAATTTCTCAGTCCATTGTCATTGAGAATGGAAGACCTTCAAAAATTAGGACAAGTAAGAACTTTGTGACAAATTCCACATCCAACACCTATTTTCTACACCATATTACCCTCAAGGAAACAACCAAGCTGAATGTGATTGGCACATTCAACTAAACCCTGCTCTGTGGCCATACCGAACTAGTATCCGTACACCTACAAGAGCCACACCATACACTCTTGTATATGGATCAGAGGCCATTTCACTTATTGAGGTTGAGCTACCATCACTTCGTGTGTCACTAAAAGGGATCATTTCAGATGAGAACTACTAAGTATCTAGATTGCAAGAGTTGGAACTATTGGATGAATGTTGTTAGCATGCAGTTGATCACTTGAAAGTCTATCAACAGTGGATGTCCAAAAGCTATAATCGTAAGGTCAAACCAAGAACATTTTAGGTTGGTGACTTGGTATTGAAGGAGAATCTGCATAATCAACAAGATAAGGAGAAGAAAGGAAATTTTAAACCAAACTGGCTAGGTCCCTTTGTCATTGTATCAGTCTATGGATCAAGAGCATACCAGCTGTCTACGCCTAAAGGAGACCTATTTGAGGAACCTATGAACAACCTCAATCTCAAGAATTTCTACACATAATTCATCTAGTGCATGGGAAAAAGTCTTGAAGAAATTAAAAAAAAGTCCTAAAGAAATTAAAAAAAATCAAAAAAATTCATGAAAAAAAAGCAAAAAAAAATCAAAAATCAAAAAGTCAAAAGTCAAAAAATAAAAAAATTCATAAAAATCTGAAAAGGTGCAATAAAAGCAAGTATTGAAAACCTGGAAACATGCGCTATGTGTGATAGATTAACTTCTTTCTTTATTAGAACGTGTGTTAACCATCTGCTTTTCGCTATCATTATCCATGCCTATCATACATGCCTCATGTACATATCTAGGTGTCGCAGTCGTGTCTCACCTTGGCTTGGCAATCATTGTACATATCCATAATAATTGGTTTGTTTCCACTAGGGGAAAATCCTGAAATCACTAGGGGAAATCTACCTTTGAGCTTAAAACAATAGACAAACAACAACACGACAACATGATAAACACAATGATCACACTGAACCTTAATGTTGAACATCAATCACAATTAGAAAACAACCATCCAAATCAGCAACAACAAGATCAATCAAAACAAATCTCACTAGATGTTCATCTTCTGAATCATGGTTTTATCACTTTAGCACACATTCAACTATTTGTATCATGATTGTTGTTATCATTTCTCTGGAGCAACTCAAGGATGTCATGGACTAGAGAAGCTATGATCGAGAATGATATTTTCTTTGTCTATTGTTTGTGAGTTAATCATTATTACTATGTGAATTTTCATGAGACGTGCTCTACAAAGTATCACTGATGGCATTCCAGATTTAGATAGGAAAACAATGAACTCTTATCTGTTTTACAAAAGAAATGCTCAGGTAATCTTGGTTCAACTATACCTAAACGTTTGTGTTAACTTGCACTATCAAAAATCATGAAAGAAGTGCTCAGGTCATCATGGTCTATTTATACCATTGATGTTTGTACTTACTTTCAACAATTCAAAGGCTCAATGATGATACCAAGCACAATAAATCGGCCAATAGGATGACAACTTTTGTATATTTAGATTTGCGTCCATAATAGTTTTGCATCTGTATTTGTAGATTTTTCCAAGGCTAGCAAATTTTGAAAAGATATTATCTCTCATTAATTGATTGAGTAAATTTGACATTAACAAAAAGATCATTTACATCTAGATGCATAAGCATTATCATATCATACATGAATTAACATTATCATACATTCATTCATATTAGATCATATAATTTCATCAAAAAAATCCAAAAAAAAACAAAGAATTTATCATATCATTTTCCATCCATCTAGGCATTAGATCATACATTTGCATTATAAAAATCCAAAAATAAAGAAGTATCATACATCCATTTGTGCATTAGGTCATGCATCTGCATTACAAATTTTTTAAAAGAAAACATTTTCATAATTCATTCATTCACTCATACATAAACCATTGACTCATACATTTGATCATATATTTGCATCAGAAAAATACAACAAAAATAAAGTGCATTGCATCTCATTGACATGATTGCATCCATCTTATACATCATTATAAAGCATCATCCATAAAAACACATAGAACCATGCATCATCATTTAATCATTACATCCATACATAATCATAGCACAATCATATAAAACATCACATACCATATATAATAGAAATTAAATGCATCCATCATAGAAATTAATCATAATCAACACATATAGACACATAGATCAATAATCATCACTGCTGTATATTATGTATATCTGAAAATAATTTCAAGTGTACAATGATATCCAAATTTTGAGAAGTACATCATCAAAAATGGTAGTGAATCATCAATGTCTCAACTGAATAAGTGTATACAAGTCAAGAGTACATCAAGTATCACACATCGGAGCTATGTCGTGCTCCCCCTAGACGTTGTTAGCATCACTGGACCTATGCCTCCCCCACCAAACAGACCTGCACCAGGATCTCTTTGAAGCGGTTGTGTAACACCCCTGCAAGTGGTCTAAGACTGGCTCCTGTACAACTTGGACTGTGCATAACTCACCCACTGCTCTGGGGGAACTGTCTCATGATATCTTAGTTTGTAATACTTGACCTCCTTGGTCGAATGCCAAACCTCCCTGAGATAATTTGCAGTAGTGGTTCCCTCAACCATTCTCTACAGCCTATCTTCTATAGCTTGTGCTTGCTCACAGTGTTGTCTCGCAACATCTCTCTTGGCCATTAGTGTGGAAATCTATCCTTGTGTCTAGGCCAACTGTGTTTGTAACTGTCCTAGTTGCCCCTGTATGCCTTGTACTTGTGCCTGTAGAGAAACTATATGAGCCTGTTGTTGGCATGAAGGCACACTAATCTAAACTTGTTTCTATTTTGAGGACCTTGCCTGCTACTACCCTGATGGAACTGTTGATGCCAAAATTTGACGAGGTAACAATGTCTTATGGGAAACTCAGTTCAAGGGGGACCCCTTTGTGCCAAACTAAGTGACCTCCGGATTTTAAAGAAGCCGACTTCTTCTATAATGGGTTTTGGAAAGGGAAAAGGAAACATATATAATGAAGCAAAGTCTAATCTAAGGCGATGCACCAAAATTTGCTGATGGGCATGATAAATCATAGATTTAGGGGCCTGAATGGTGTTGTCACATTCCAAAACGTCGGAGACTTAAAGCTATAGCATAAACAATTCATTTATTGACATAAAATAGTATTGCATACATCCTCACTACTAAGAAGAGTCATTAGACATGATTTAGGTAAGCAAGCTTGTATTCAATATATAGAATTTATTTCAAATGAAATGCTTAAGACAGTATAAATCACAGTTTATAGTTTAATCAAAACATGAAAAATAGAAAGGCCGAACAGTTGGCATAGTCTAAAAGTTTCTTGCAAATAAACATGTAAAAGAGGCCCGATGTCTCTTGCTAAAACCAGTATTCTTTCTCCTAAAATTTTTCTAGATCTGGATCCCTTCTCTCGTCGAAAGAGAGTATATATAGCTGGAGAGAAAACTCCCACCTCTTTGGAGAGCTATAATAGAAAAGATCCCACAATCCCCTGCAATGATGCTAGAATCAGAAGATTCCCAATGCCGTTACAACGGCATCGAGTTAGAACATAGCATATGGTCATCCAGGTGCAGGCGCACCCTTTGTAATGATGGTAGTGGTCCTAGCCAAGCTTGAGGAAACAAGTGTCATCTACCGCTTCAAACAACCATGACGAGCGGCACCCAATAGCATAATCTCCCTCAGCCAGCCTATCGCCCTCTTCAAGGATAAGTTGTAAGGAACGTGGCAGCCTGCCGCTACTCGAATGAAAAATTCTCTCATTGCTGCCGAGAGATTACGAAGATGTAACATGTGTCTAATAGGCCGAGGTCCTTGTTGTAGTGGAGGGAAAAATGCATCAACCGAGTGCAAAAGATGTGTGGCAGCGTTTCGCTGCCCGCGGCTACTCACTTCCTTACTGCATTGAAAGATTTGCGATCCACCGCCACGTAGCATGATGTAAGACCCTCCAACATTATTTAGAAATAATGGCCCCATAGAAGTCTTTCGCAACCCGAAGAGACTTTAAGGAAAGAAGAAATAAAAAACCTCCGCAAGTGAGACACGTGGGCGCCCAACGCAGCTCCTTAGGACCCGAAAGGGAAGCCGTTTCCCGAAGTTGCAAAGAGAAGATATGCAAAGTGGCAGATCAAAACTTGATGGAAAGCTGCATAAAATTGACGATGCATAGGTCAGTATACACATAATACAAAAGAAACCCGAAGGGAGCTGCTGAAATTTTTATTTTAATAGGAACTATAGTCCTCCTCCTTGGAACTCTAAAATCTAATAACTGGGGGCGCTTGAACCTCCATCTCCTCCACCACCTCCATCTCTATCTCCTCCATCCCCACCACCATCTCCTCCACATCCTCCACCTCCTCTATCTCCCCTATCTCCACCATCTCCCTCCTCATCTCCACCACCCCTACCTCTCCTCTGTCTAGGTGCCCTCTCATCATTGTCCTCCAAAGCTGTCACTGGCTCATCAAGGCTAGATATCCTGGGAAAGGGATGCATGTAGAAGTAATGTGTGTAATCATCTGTCATACACCCCTTTGCAATCTCTGGATGATAAGCCCACATCAGTGATTGTAATCCGTGGTACTCATCACAAGCTACATCATATGACAAGGTGGGTCCCCACTCTATAGTATCTTACTATCTCCGTGCATATGTGGCCACTCCCTAGAGCATTCCTTGTACTTTGTCGTATTGTCATAGTTCTCTCATCAACAGGAACTTCTCAATCATGAACTGTGTTTTCCGAATCAAGTATTTGACTATACACATGTAAGACATCTCCAGATGGTCCTCTGCCCATTACTCACAGCCCAAGTATAGCCGTCGTGTCACAAAGTCTAGGTCATTAAGCACTTGCCTCCAATACTCTAGTTTGTTAGGGTTAGAGATGGCAGATATCTAACAATTAAATGCAAATTTAATTAATAAACAGAGAAACTAAAAATGCACATAGAATAAATTGTAACACAGAGAATTTAACGTGGTTCACCCAATCTGGGCTACATCCACCAAACCACAGCCATCCAATACTTTTATTATCCAGTGAAAAACCCTATTACATTCTTGTGAATAATTGTGTTTTTCATCGTACTGTAATACCCATTTGAACCCCTTTTTAACAAGCTTAGAAGCTTCTAGATTTCGGGTTCTACAAAATCATATTTTTATTTTTTCATTGATTTTTCCCTTTTTTGGTGATCATGTGAAAAAGTAGGAGGAAATTTTTTCTCGACGGCTACCGCCCCCGAACCCCCGCCTAGGGCCCAGCCTGGCCCCAACCCTGGCGAGGATACATGTCGGGGTGTACAATATAGCATGATCAGTCGCCACACACCAACAATCTCCCACTTGGAGACTGATCATCCTCACAATCTCCCACTTGGAGACTGATCCTCGACACTACTGCAATTACAACTCCCACTAGAAATAAGTACCTTGGACCCTGCTAATCTGTTATTCTTGAAACTCAACCTTGAAGGCCAACTGACGCTGAAGAGGAACTCAACTTCTCCCTTGTCACTGCCTTTGTAAACATATCCGCTGGATTGACATCTATATGTATTTTTTCCAACTTGACCTATCCATCCTCCAACACCGACCGAATGAAATGATATCTCAACTGTTTGTGTTTTGTTTTAGAATGCAAGGTAGAATTGTTTGCAAGATGTATAGCACTCTAGCTATCTGTAAACAAGTAATTTCTAGCCTGTTGTTTTCCCAACACATCCATGAAAAGTTGTAGCCATATCATCTCCTTTGTTGCCTCTATTGCAACAACATACTCCGCCTCTGTGGTGGATAAAGCAACCACCTTTTGCAATTGAGAAATCCAACTTACTGTTGTCCCACCAACTGTAAAAACATAACCTGTGGTACTCTGCTTGGTATCTATATCCCCTGCCAAATCTGAGTCAACATAACCTTTTAAATCAAAATTAGAGCCCCCAAAACATAAACATTTATTGGATGTACCTCTCAAATACCTGAGAATCCATTTTACTGCATTCCAATGCTCAACTCTAGGATGACTCAAATACCCACTAACAACTCCTACGACATGTGCAATATCTGGTTTCGTGCATACCATGACGTACATTAAACTACCTATAGTTGAAGCATATGGTACCTTGGACATTTTTTCTTCCTCCTCTTGTGTCTTTGGACACATATCCTTAGTCAATTTAACGTGACTAGGCAAAGGTGTGCTAACAGCTTTGGCATTCTCCATATGAAATCTCTGCAACACCTTTTCAACATAATTAGCCTGAGATAAAAACAATTTTCTATTTTTCCTATCTCTACAAATTTTCATACCAAGGATTTGCTTTGCTGCCCCCAAATCCTTCATAGCAAAAGATTTCACTAACTGTTGTTTTAACTCACTTATGTGATCCATGTTAGACCCAGCTACAAGCATGTCATCAACATATAAACATAAAATAATGTAGTTGTGATTATCCAACCTCTTAAAATAAACACAATGGTAATAATTACATCTACTGTAGCCTTGCTCAGCCATAAAATTGTCAAATTTCAAATACCATTTCCGAGGTACTTGCTTCAAGCCATATAAAATTTTCTTCAATCTGCACACTAGTTTCTCCTTATCTTTGACCTCAAATCCTTGTGGTTGTTCCATATATATTTCCTCTTCCAAATCACTATGGAGAAAGGTTGTTTTAACATCAAGCTGTTCTAAATATAAATCTTCAACAGCCACAATACTTAAAACAATACAAATAGAAGTCATTTTAACAACTGGAGAAAAGATTTCATCAAAATCAATACCCTTTTTTCTGTGCAAATCCCTTTACAACTAATCTGGCTTTAAATATTTTCTTACTTCCATCCTCCTCTTTCAGCCTATAAACCCATTTGTTTGGTAAATCCTTTTTACCTGCAGGCAACTTGCATAATTCTCAAGTCTGATTTTTCAGCAAGGAGTCCATTTATTCTTCGATTCCATGCTCCCACTAAACCTTGGTATTCACCTGCATAGCTTCATCATAATATTCTGGTTCACCAACATCAATTAACAAAATAGTATACAAAGAGGGAGAGAATCATTCTGGAGGTCTACTTATTCTTGAAGATCGTATAACAGGGGTTTGTGATATTTGTTGTTGTTGTTGTTTCCCAACATGAGGAACCACTGAAACATCATTGTTTGGAATATCACCCAACACTGCATAATCATTTTCTTTCTTCTCTTGCTGCAACAACAAATCTTTGTACAATACTTTCTCATTGAATATGACATCCCTGCTTCTACTTTTTGATTTTCAAATCCCAAAGTCTATAGCTAAATTCATCAATGCCATATCCAACAAATACACATTTCTTTGATTTTGGCATCGCTTGGCTCTTCGAATCTACGCAATGCTCCACAATCAAGGTTTTGAGAAAAATAACTCAATCTTCTACTTCCATGCTTCCTCCGAATACCACAACCCAAAGGATTAGAGGGACCTCTATTTATTAAATAAACAGTAGTGTTTATAGCCTTTTCCCACATGTTTAAAGGCATCCCAACATGCAATCTCATAGTCCATGCACGCTCCATCATTGTTCTATTCATGCGCTCAACCACTCCATTTCCTGTGGAGTCCTCGAACCATTTTCCGCCTACAAATACCATTAGAGGAATAATAATATTCAAACTCTTTACTGCAATACTCACCACCATGATCAAATTTGAGACATTTTAACTTTTTACCCATCTCATTTTCAACCAAGCTTCTCCATTTTTTAAAAGTTTCAAATACATTAGATTTCTGCCTAAGGAAATAAATCCATACCTTTCTAGTTGCATCATCAATGAATGTAATATAATATAAAGAGCCACCAAGAGAAGATACCTGAGCTGGTCCCCATACATTCATATGCACAAGCTCCACTTCATCTTTTCTTTTGCTTCCCATCCTTGAGAAAACCTACTCTCTTTATTTTCCATACACACAACTTACAAAAATCCATATTAACACATTTTAGACCCGTAAAACATTATTTGAATGAAGTACTGGCTACCTTTAAAATTTATTCCCAAGCCCATATTATGCCACAAGCAACTAAAGCCCATAACAATCGATGATCTTCACTCGCTGGAATCATAAAGAACGTTCCTAACATTAATCTCTTTTCCTCTCGTAATACCCAAAGTAGAAGGAACACATGACTGACAAAGATATAAAGTTCCTACTTTCACACATTTGCTACTACTAAGGCACCTTTATGACCTTCCTTCCAATTTTACTAAATGTAACAACACAACATTCATCAATTCAGGTTGCCCGCTGAAATTAAATTCTACTTAACTTTGAACATGCTCACCTCATGTAGTAGCAAATGATTCCCATTCTGCAACTTAATCTTGATTCTTCCCTTTCCAACAATCTAACAAGGTTCGTTATCTCCTAAATAAACCAGCCCAAAATCCCCTTAGACATAATCAAGAAAATAACTTCTATGGGGGTAGCATAAAATGAAGCCCCTGAATCTAACACCCAAGAATCATCAGCATTATCAAGGGAAAGAATCAAAGCATCCTCATCATATTTATTACTTACCACATTTGCCTCTTTACTTCCTTCCTTTTTGTCTCCGTCTTTATTTTTTTGAGACCAACAATCTTTCTTCAAATGACCCGGCTTACCACAGTACCAGCAATCCCTCTTGTTTCTAGATTGAGACCTTTTGTCCTTTGATTTTCCTTGTGATTTCCCATGATTTATAGAATTTTTTCCTCTCTCCTTTGTTCTGCCTCTGCTTTCTGCATTCAAAACACTGCCTGATGTGGATGTTCTACTTGAGCTTTTCCTACAAATTTCCTTGCTCAAAATAATACTAACAACATCATCAAACTTCAATGTATTCGAACTAGAAACAAAATTGCTAACAACCATTACCAAGCTATTCCAACTTTCAAGCAAAGAACACAGAATCAAAAGAGCCCTAACTTCTTCATCAAAGTTTACTTTTACAGAAGTTAATTGACTGGTGACTGTATTAAACTCATTCAAATGATCAGTAACTGACCCACCTTCTACCATTTTCATATTAACAATGCTTCATAAGAAATAATTTTATTCATGAAAGACTTTCATATAAGTTCGCCAGGTTTCCATCAACTCTTGAGTTGTCTTTCCTATTGTAATATTGAACACCACCGATTGTGCTAGGAATAAACGAATGCTGCCAAGAGCCTTTCTATCCAAAATCTCCCAGTCTTCATCAGACATTGTTGCGGGTTTCTTTATTTTTCCTTCCAATGGCCACCATAAATCCTTCTGATAGATAGTCCTCCATCCGTGATCTTCCATAAGGCAAGTGATAGTTCTTCCCATTAAACTTCTCAACCTTTCTCATCTCGCCATTGCTCCCACCAACCGGTGAGACTCCCCACTACCGTGAGACCTTCCATGATGATAATCAAACAAAAATCACTCACACCACTTGTTAGGTTAGAGATGGCAGATTAATTCAACAATTAAATGCATACACTAATAAATAGAGAAACTAAAATGCACACAAAATAAATCATAACACAAAGAATTTAACGTGGTTCACCTAATTTGGGCTACATCCACCAAACCACAGCCATCCAATACTTTTATTATCCAGTGAAAACCCTATTACAATCTTGCGAATAATCACATTTTTCATCATATCAGACACCATCCAAACCCCTTTTTTAACAACAAGCTTAGAAGCTTCCATATTTCGGGTTCTACAAAATTGGATTTTTCTTTTTTCATTGATTTTTCCCTTTTTTGGAGATCATGCGAAAAAGTAGGAGGAAAATTTTTCTTGGGGGCTGCCGCCCCCGAACCCTCGCCTGGGGCCCAACCCAGCCCCAAACCCCAGCGAGGATACATGTCGCGGTGTATAGTATACCATGGGCTATTCAGTATAGCATGATCAGTCACCACACACCAACATAGTTTCCCTAGCTTATGCTAGACAACTAGACTTGTATATCCATACACGTATGGCCTGCTAATCGACCGATATCTATCTGCTACTGGTCGTGTCACCACAATGTGCTCCCATGCCCAGGTCTATAACAATGTCACCCCAATGGATATATTGGTAGCTCCAAGATAGACTACTTGATGAAGATCATGATATAACTGTGTGAGCATGTAGAACCCTAGGCATATCGAGTCCCATGTGGAATCATTTGGTCAAGTGTCCGACCCCAACCAACAGATAGTCCCTTTGACCTATTGTCGAGACATAAGAAGCCACCAATGAAACCAACAATCACAAAGGGTAAAGGTGCATAGGTCTCATACATCTCTTGCCAGGGCATCTCATACCCGCTGATCTAGCCATCATGGAAGATACTGTGCAAAGCATATGTGCCTCCTTGCTTGGCCTGATCATAAACAACTATATCCTCCACTGGAATCTGCAAGATCTGATATACATCCTCTAGTGTCACAGTCATATCACTAGTGGCTAGGTGAAAAATGTTGTGGTCGATGTGCTACCTCTCTGCCAAAGCGGTCATAAGTCCTTGGTTAATGCTAACTTGAGGCATGTCGATCAATGATGATAACCCGCATCTCTCAATAATATCTTGATCAACCTACGCTAGACATGGAATCAACTCCCAAGTCCATGGGATACACTCCTGAGACATGAGGACTCCTAAATCACTCTCTTATAATCATAACATATCACAAATCAACAATCTTATCAATCAACATATCAATCAATCAATCTATCAAATGGTCTAATTAGCTCACATGAGATTTTATTCAAATCTCGATGAGTGTCTATCTTATCATTGATCCTCGCCTATCGTGAGGTAAATCATCATCTTTCTATCATTGATCCTCACCTATCATAAGGTCAATCATCATCATTCTATCATTGATCCTCGCCTATCATGAGGTCAACCATTATCTAATCTATTAACAACATCCAATCATTAGTTGACACGATTATTAAACATCAAACATAAGGAGAAAAATAAAAATTCTTGAATTCTGCCATGGATGTGCTAGAATAGTGTCTCTATGTACAAAAAACATGTATGCGCTAGAAAATTTCTTCTATGCACCAGAACAATTAACAAATGCACTAAATTAATGAATGCGCCAAAACATCTTATCAATGCACTAAAACATCTCATGTATGCGTTGAAACATCTGATGCACTACTTCATTTAACTGATATGCTAAATCATTGCTCCTATGCGCTACTTCACTGGATGTGCTACTACAGTGATTCTATGAGCTACATCAAGTCATTTATGCGCTAAAATTCTAAACCTATGCACCAAAACACTTCACCTATGCACTACATTAGGAGGCCTATGCGCTAGAATGTGTAAAAATAGAATTCAAACTTGAAAAATATGGGAAAATCATTTCAAAATTCACAAAAAGGGTTTTTAGAAATTCCTACCAGAGGTCCGTATGTTGTTGGGTGGTTGTGACGTCACACACACTCAAATTGGTGAGTCTCGTAAGGGATCACCATCTTGCTAAATTTGCACAAAATTGCTCAATCACTTCAAATTTTCAAAATCAAAATGACACAAATGAGCTTCTTTTTCACATTTTACCTATTAAAAGGGTACTTAAAGTGGGATTTAAGGTGAGATTATTTTATGTTTTTCAGGGATCAATTAATCAAATGGTAGGTTAATTCTTCTATGTCGGGAGATAAATTGTCGAAACATTATAAAATCAGAAAATCATTATCAAATCATTATAAAATCATTATAAAATCATAAAATTTTAAAAATTTCTAAAAAACTCTAAAATTCTGAAATTTTATCGATTTATCTCCCAAGGGGGCCTATATCCATCACCACCTGAAAATCAATGTTTAGGGCATATCAAAAATTTTATTAGCACTATCAATTTTTTCTTTGAAGCAATGTGTAAACACATCATTGAACAAAGAGGGGAAAAATGTATACACCTAAAATTGGTTTGGAGAAAATTAATTAAATACTAGTTATTTAATTAATAAAACCTTTAATTCCTCTACTTATAAATAAATTAAAAAAAATATTTATATAGTTCACATTCTTAAATTCTTCCTATCTAAAATCATTTCCTTCATGACTTAATTAAATAAACAAATTTCACTAATTTGTTTTATTTGATTAATTCCCTCCCACTAAATTTGAATTGTTAAAATTGGAATTTAGTCACATTTCTACATAATTCTCTAACCTCTTTCCACCTCATCATCCACCTCACCATATGTCTCATGAATTTAAATATTTCTAATTTTTAAATGGACATTTATCCTCAACAATCTTAACAAATTATTGGACACATGGCTTCTTCCTTCCATTTATTCTCTTCCACAATTGGACATTTGTTCTTCTAAAGGGAACAACCTCCATGATTCTCTAACTTCTCCATCCTCTGCCGTTGATCTCTCCAAACAAAATACTGACCGTTGAATCCTGCCACATCATTTGATGCCTTGGTGAAATCTATAAATAGAGGCTCATTTACAAATTTTCATATAGAGAGCATAGCATAAATCTACTCTACAGAAATCTTATCAGCATTTATGAGCTTAGCATAGCATTTTAGTTTAGAATTTAGCATTTGATTTCAAGTAATGTTACCATGACAATTTCATTTCTAGGAACTTAATTGTTGCATTATCTTTACAACATTTTCATATAGCATCTCCATTAGCTTAGCATTTTATCATAGCATCATCTTAGCTTCTTTGTATACAACAACATATCATTTATCTTTTTATATCAAATCCACAATCATGTAGATGTAGGCATAGACCTTGCATTTTAAATAGCATCTCATTTCCTAGATTGTCATCCAAAGAATCAAGTACATTTATACAATCTGAGAGCACTAATGATTTAGAGGATCCTTGAGAATAGAGAACAATGAAACAGTTTTGAGGAAATGCTTTATCAGTTTATTTGTTATTTGATTTCCTTAATGTAAATGTTTCATTGATGTGTGGTTTAGATTTGTTCTTATTCACATATTTTATTCACACATTAAATTGGTGCCCATCGTGGGGCCCAACCCCATTTCTTTTAACATTTTCTAGAAAGTGTGCTTACAGATCTAGACGCAAACTTCTTTTGGTGCAATCACAAGTTCTTGAAGCACATGTGAAACATCTTTTGGTGCATTCAGTCCCTATTATAGTGCATCCAACCTTTCTTTCAGTGCATCTGGCTAATGTTTTAGTGCATTTAGGGGTTATTTTAGCGCATTTGACATTTCTTTTTGCACATCCAATAGTTACTTTAGTGCATTTAATAGTTTCTATAGCACATTTGGTTTTCTATACAAAATTTTTCAAATTATAGAAACTAATTGATATTTTTCTGTCTTGTAGGTGTTTTAAACACTATCAAAGACTTTGCTAAAACTATTGAACATCGCCAAAGACAATTGAAACTACTAATAGTGTTTTGCAAGGGTTGGAGTTGTTTTTTATTTCTTTTTATTAAATTAGGAACCTAGCTTAATTAGGAGGAAAATGAACACCATGTTTTTTATGATTGTAGAGTGCTAGGAATATGCTCTCCCCTTAACTGGGTGACCAAAAAGCCAAACCCATTATTTTAATTTTATTGCAATTACATCCTTAAAGGGTCTACCTTGTGGGAAAAAGTACTTACCCAAGGGAACAACACAGATCAGGAATAGGCTAAAGCCAAGCCACTTCCACACGATATATAAATATAGATACTTGAGGAAAGTTCAATTATCACGAGGGGTAATACCGACAAGATGGGAAACGATGGTCACTTGCCACATGTATAATATTTGCCGAACGAATGCCCATATTAAAACCTTCTTGTGATAGCAAGCCAAAATCCCATTCTATTTGCTGGTGCAGGAGGTCTAACATCTAAAGTCGTCCCATATTTTTGTGGCTTTTAGTAGAGATGAGAAGTATGTCATGGGAGTTTCATGGGTAGTGGAGCTTGGCCAACCCGAGAAGCAAGTGTTGTGGAGGGGAGCCAGTGTGGTCAAGCTTCTAATCATCAGCTAAAAGTAGACACAATTAGAGTAAAATCCAAGTGGGAACCCAGTGAATATTGTCTTTCCCAACCTTAGGAATTGCAGTTGTTTTATGTGTCTTACATATGTGTTCTAAAGTAAACTTCAAACAAACACCACACACATAAATTTGAAAACCTTGATTCAAAAGAGCATCCGATAAAGCAATCAATTCCTTGACCGAAAGACAAGAAAAATCAAACAAACTTTCAAAAAAAACCATGACAACCCCAAATTTAGTGCATCCATTGACTGTTATGGGGCATATACACAATTCTCTGGCACATCCATTTACTATTCCAACACATCCATTCCATCTTATAACACATTCAACCCATCTTGTGGCACATCCATTCCATCTTGTAGTGCATTCAACCCATATTTTAGCACATCTAGTCCATTCTAGAGCACATTCAGTCCATTTTCCAGCGCATCCAAACAATTCTCTAGCACATATGCTTTTTAGCACATCCATTGACTGTTCTAGTGCATCCAACAAAATTATAAATAGAGAGCTGAATTTAACCTCCTATCTGACAATTAAACCCAGATTTGGAGATCCTTTTCAGAGATGAGTTTATTCCTTATCCCAACATTGCTTTAAACTTGGAGAAACTAGCCTTTGCAAGTGCAATCCTTTACCTAAACTTTGATCAAACATCTTAAAGTTCCTAATCATCAAAATTAAATTTAATCATCAATTGAGTTTCACCATCAAGATTTGTCATCCTTCATCCCGAAACAACACACTTTACATCAAATTTATCACCTTAGTCTCATTAATAAAATCCATCATTCTATTTGACCTAGGTATCTCCTTGGCACTCCTAAACAAAGATCAAAATTTAGTGAAAACTATAACAATTGTATGCCCATTTTAACAAGATCTTAAAAGCAAAAACTTAAGGAGAAGGAAATTGAAATTCGAAACACCATGACTGAACAAGAAGAAAACCCTTTTCACAAAATCCATAAAAAAGACAGAAGAAATAATAGAGGAAATATAAAAAGTGCAACAAGATCCCAAGTTTCACAAATTCATGGAGAGGATCTTTGAAAAAGATGGAGAAAAATGCCTTCTAATGTTAGCAAACCAAGGTGTCAAATTACCAAGTGAGTTTGATGTCACCAAACTGAAAGGAGCACCCAAAAGAACTAAAACTGATCCACCAAATATAGATCCAATGGCTGCATTAACTCATCAAATGAAAAATCTACAACAACAACTACAAGACATGCAAAGAGGAACCACTAAAAGATAATTGTTACAAGAAATTTTCCTATATCCTTTTGATAGAAATTTGAACATGATACCATTTCCACCAAATTATGACCTTCCAAAATACGAAAAATACAATGGTAAATCTGATCACATAGATCATGTAAGGGAATTTCGCACTATGAGCCTAGAGTTTGCACATGAAGACACCTATTTGATGAGACTTTTTCCCCGTAGTTTGGGTGGCCATTGTATGGAATAGTTTTCGAAACTACCACCAAGAATAATATCCTTTGAAGAGCTAGTCAATAACTTTATCACTCAATATTCCTATAACATTTAACATGAAATAACCATGAAAGACCTTTGCAACACAAAACAAAAAAATGGAGAATCCTTTCTCATATTCTTGGAAAGATGGATAAGATTGTTTTCTTGATACACTCGTCTTATACTGGAACAAGAAAAGATGGAAATCTTTATTGATAACTTAAATAGTGAAATGAGCTATAGGCTACAATTGCAATGTCCCCCTAGCTTCGAGAATATGATTGAAAACAGTCTCAAAATTGAAGAAGCTTTAGTCAAAAGAGGGGTATTGAAAATTCACAATGAAGGATAAAATAATGCAAGCTCTTCCAATCATCATAAAAATAATGAGAAATCAAAATTTTGGACAAGAAACAAGAATGCTAGTGATGGTGGCACTAAAACACATAATGCAAAACCGGTCTTTAATTTATCAAGAATTACACCCAAGACCAATCAAAACACCAATCAAAGCACCAACCAAAATACCAATCAAAGCACCAATCAAAGTAATACCGCATCTAAACCTCCACCGTATCAAACACCATCAAACCACAGAAAATTCACACCTTTGGATCAATCACTTGAATCAACATTAAGGGAACTTCTTGCAAATAACCTTATAAGGTTACTTGACACCTGAGGTTTTGAACCAAAAGTAAAATCGTCATGGTGGAATGATGCCTATTACTGTGAATTTCATCGGTGCAAAGGTCATCAAACGAATAACTGTATGCAATTGAAACACACGATGCAATACATAATAGACAAAAACATCATACGAATAGGACCCCAAACAAATGCTAATCACGAAGCATTCAAAATTCCTTTACCTAATTATGAAAAAAGGGGAATTCTTTACAACAAACAACAAGGAAAAAATGTGAAATATGTCCATGATACTACCATCCTTCATATTTTAGCAATTGATATCAATCAAACTAATAACATTGAAACCAATGACAACCAAGAAATTGTTGCAGCCAACAATCAAATTAATGAAATCCCAATTGAGCATGAACGATACATTATTATAGCTAAAAATCAAATCAATGACATAAAAAAAGACATGGTTGCAACTGATACTCAAATTAATGTCATTAAAATGAACGGGAAACAAGACAACATGCTAGTAAATGCGACCATGAGAGCATAGGCCAAATATGTACTAAAATGAAGTATATCTAAAACACTTGTTGCCCCATCAAATCAATACAACATAGTAGACCAATTACAAAATATTCCAGCAAAAATATCTATACTTCAACTGCTCAAGATTTCACCAGCCAATAAGGAGATTTTGGACAAAGCACTAGTGGACACAACGATACCAATTGATCTAGAATTTTGTAAATCTAAGGCCATGGTGGGACATTTGATCGCACCTCATTGCATATCACTTTTAGAAAATGATAACGCATCTATTACTCATCTCCACAATGCTCTGCTCCACATTGAAGTCTTAATTCATGGACATCGAGTCAAACACGTTCTAATAGATGGAGGAGCCAACCTAAATATCTGTACTCTAAAGCTTGTCCATGCACTAGGATTTTCTAAAAATGCAATAGATTCAAGGAAAAAGATCACTATAAAGGCCTATGATGATGAAGAAAGATCCTCATAGGGATTGATTATGTTACCAATTCAAGTAGGACCGATTCAGAACAATGTAATCTGCCAAGTCTTGGACAAAGATTTGACATACAACATACTATTGGGTCGTCCATGGATCCATGAGATGCAAGTGGTCCCATCAACATACCACCAATGTTTGAAATTCCTTTGTAGTGGTCAAGAAATCACCATTTCGACTAATTCCAATAGTCCTCAGTATTGCAACACCCTCAAGTTGGTCTAGGACATCTCCGTGCCCCATAACAGAGAAGCTTCCACTTCCACCTCCGCTAGTAATCAAAGCCAATCAAATTTCTTGTCAAAACTACTTGGCACTTCCTCAAACCATGAAGATCAATCCAATTCCATGTCTAAATAGTTTGAGAAAAAGGGAGAAGTTGCCCCTTCTACATCCTCAAATCATGAAACCCAACTAAATGCTTTCTCCAAACAATTTGAAAAAAAAGTCCAAGTCAAAGATAAAGGTGTGGGTAAGTATTTCATTGAGCAATCCCTATGTCTTTCACAACTATCTTCCATATATCCGTCATCACCTAAAAATCAATGTCTAAGGCATATTGAAATTTTTATCAGCACTATCAAATTTTTCTTTGAAGCAATGTGTAAACACATCACTTCAAAGAGAGGAAAAATGCATACACCTAAAATTAGTCTAGAGAAAATTAATTAAATACTAGTTATTTAATTAATAATACCTTTAATTCCTCTACTTTAAATAAATTGAAAAAAATATTTATATAGTTCACATTCTTAAATTTTTCCTATCTAAAATCATTTTCTTCATGACTTAATTAGTTTTATTTGATTAATTCCCTCTCACTAAATTTGAATTGTTAAAATTGGAATATAGTCACATTTCTACATAATTCTCTAACCTTCTTCCACCTCATCATCCACCTCACCATATGTCTCATGAATTTAAATTATCTTGAACAATCTTAACAAATTCTTGGACACATGGCTTCTTCCTTCCATTTATTCTCTTCCACAATTGGACATTTGTTCTTCTAAAGGGAACAACCTCCACGATTCTCTCTAACTTCTCCATCTTCCACTGTTGATCTCTCCAGACCAAATCCTGACTATTGAATCTTGCCACATCACTTGATGCCTTGGTGAAATCTATAAATAGAGGCTCATTTATAGCTTTTCATATAAAGAGCATAGCATAAATTTACTCTATAGAAATCTTATCAGCATTTGTGAGCTTAACATAACATTTGATTTCAAGTAATGTTACCATGGAAATTTCATTTCTAGGAACTTAATTGTTGCATTATCTTTACAATATTTTCATATAGCATCTTCATTAGCTTAGCATTTTATCATAACATCATCTTAGCATCTTTGTATACAACAACATATCATTTAACTTTTCATATCAAATCCACAATCATGTAGATGTAGGCATAGACCTTACATTTTAAATAGCATCTCCTTTCCCAAGTTGTCATCCAAAGAGTCAAGTGCATTTATACAATCAAAGAGCACTAATGATTTAGAGGATCCTTGAGAATAGAGAACATTGGAACAATTTTGAGGAAATGTTTTATCAGTTTATTTGTTATTTCAATTTCCTTAATGTAAATGTTTCATTATGTGTGGTTCAAATTTGTTCTTATTCACATATTTTACTCACAAAGGAGTATTACAAAGTTTCTCAACAAGATCATATTCTTTATCACTATGTTGAGGAAGACTAGGTGGGGGTGGAAGATATGGTTGGGGTAATAGAATGGATATCGTTTGTTTTGGTTGTTTATGGTTTCTAGTTGAAATAGTGAAAATTAGGCTTAGGGGACATGTGGGGTTCCCCTAATTTGAAAAGTGGACCTATTTCTCACTATTTCATTAGGAAATGAGATTCACACAAAGAATTGACTTACAACTTTTAGGTGAGTCAACTCAATGAGGGAATCTATTGATTTTCTTATGCTTGAGAACAAAGGTTTCAGTCCAAACAACACTTTTGGGAGAAAAACTAAAAATAACAAATCAACCTAATTATGCCAATTTAAACTTGAAACATCAATATAAAGCTCAATATTGACAGAAACACCAAACTTTCTGCAGATCTAAGAAGGGTAGAATAATGTTTACCAATCACTAAAAGGCAGTTTCAAGAGGTTGTATAGGATGCATTCGCCCATGGGAAAATGGGTCTTTTGTTAGGGATTTCAAACAACTATCAAGAGACTCTGATACCAATCTATAGCTTTCATTTGATCCAGGTTGTAGTGTCAGAAAGTCGGAAATCAGATTTGTAGGTGAGATTTTGTGATTTGACAACTTTTGATAACTTTTGCAACTTATCCAATCTTGCTCTTCAAGAGATCTTCAATCCTTTTTCAACCCAAGATTTGCAACACAAACACAAGAGGGAAAAAATGTTTGTTTTTGGTGAATGGGGATTTGCCTTGGTCAAACCCTATTTGAGTAATGAATCCTTGAATTGAAATAATGAAATGTGAAAGGAATGATGAATGAACAAGCCATGTTGCAACTCACCAAATCCTTGAATAAACATTTGAAAATCTACAATGTTGTTCTTGATCTTACATGAAATGGTTTCAATGGATGTGGATCTTGATGCTTGAAATATGACTTTGAATGATTGCTTGAATCTTTGAAACCTAGATCACAATGTTAGCCCCAAAAACATGCATGATGCTT
>VDFB02000013.1:120649736-120675015 GCA_007258455.2 Sequoia sempervirens
AGATGAGAAATTGGGGCTTGTGCATACGGATGTATGGGGACCAGCTCAGGTATCTTATCTCGGTGGCTCTCTGTATTATTTTACATTAATTGATGATGCAACTAGGAAGGTATGGATTTATTTCCTTAGGCAGAAATCTGATGTATTTGAAACTTTTAAAAAATCGAGAAGCTTGGCTGAGAATGAGAGAGGTAAAAAGCTAAAATGTCTCAAATCTAATAATGGTGGTGAGTATTGCAACAAAGAGTTTGAAGACTATTGTTCCTCTAATGGTATTCGTAGGCAGGAAATGGTTCCAAGGACTCGACAGGAAAATGGAGTAGCTGAGCACATGAACAAAACAATAATGGAGCATGCACGAACTATGAGACTGCATGTTGGGTTTCCTTTAAACATGTGGGAAGAGGCTATAAACACTGTTGTTTATTTAATCAATAGAGGTCCCTCTAATCCTTTGGGTTGTGGTATTCCAAAGGAAGCATGGACAAGTAAGAAGGTGAGTTATTCTTTTCTCAAGACCTTCGGTTGTGAAGTATTTGCACATGTAGATTATGAAAATAGAACCAAGCTTGATGTAAAATCAAAGAAATGTATATTTGATGGATATGGCATTGATGAATTTGGTTATAGGATTTGGGATTTTGAAAATCAAAAAATTGTGAGAAGCAGGGATGTCATATTCAATGAGAAAGTGTTGTACAAAGATTAGTTGCAGCAACATGAGAAGAAAGAAAATGATTATGTAGTGTTGGATGATACACCAAACAATGATGTTCCAGTGGTTCCTCATGCTTTGCATCAACATCAACAACAAATACCACAAACTCCAGTGAATGTTGTGGACGATCTTCAAGGATAAGTAGATCTCTAGAGAGATTTTCTCCCTCTTTGTATCTTCTATTTTATTAACTAATGTTGGACAACCGTATCGTTATTGGCGGATGAAGCTTCATGCAAGTGGATACCAAGGTTCAGTGGGAGCATGGAATGGAAGAAGAAATGGACTCCTTGCTAAAAAATCACACTTGGGAATTATGCAAGTTGCCTATAGGTAAAAAGGCTTTACCAAACAAATGGTTTTATAGGCTAAAAGAGGAGGACGGAGGTAAGAAAATATTTAAATCCATATTAGTTGTAAAGGGATTTTCATAGAAAAAGGGTATTGATTTTGATGAAATCTTTTCTCCTGTTGTTAAAATGACTTCTAATTGTACTATTTTAAGTATTATGGTTGCTGAAAATTTGCTTTTAGAACAACTTGATGCTAAAAACAATCTTTTCTCCAAGGGAGATTTGGAAGAGGAAATATATATGGAACAAACACAAGGATTTGAGGTTAAAGGTAAGGAGAAACTAGTGTGCAGATTGAAGAAAAGTCTATATGGCTTGAAGCAAGCACCTTGGAAGTGGTATATTAAATTTGATAGCTTTATGGTCAGAAAGCAAGGCTACAAACATGTAATTCAAAACCATTGTGTTTATTTTAAGAGGTTGGATAATCACAACTACATTATTTTATGTTTATATGTTGATGACATGCTTGTAGCTGGGTCTAACATGGATCACATAAGTGAGTTAAAACAATAGTTAGTGAAATATTTTGCTATGAAGTATTTGGGGGAAGCAAAGCAAATCCTTGGTATGAAAATTTGTAGAGATAGGAAAAATAGAAAATTGTTTTTATCTCAGGCTAATTATGTTGAAAAGGTGTTGCAGAGATTTCATATGGAGAATGCAAAAGTCGTTAGCACACCTTTGCCTAGTCATGTTAAATTGACTAAGGATATGTGTCCAAAGACAAGAGGAGGAAGAAAAAATGTCCAAGGTACCATATGCTTCAATCAGAGGGTAGTTTAATGTACACCATGGTATGCACGAGACCGTATTGTACATGTTGCAGGAGTTGTTAGCAGGTATATGAGTCATCATGGAGTTGAGGATTGGAATGTAGTAAAATGGATTCTCAGGAATTTGAGAGGTACATCCAATAAATTTTTATGTTTTGGGGGCTCTAATACTAATTTAAAAGACTATGTTGACTCAAATTTAGTAGGGGATATAGATACCAAGTGGAGTACCACAGGTTATGTATTTACAGTTGGTGGGACAACAGTGAGTTGGATTTCTTAGTTGCAAAAGGTGGCTGCTTTATCCACCACGGAGGCAGAGTATGTTGCTGCAAATCGTGAGCGCCAAAGGAGATGATATGGCTGCAACTTTTCACATGGAAGAGTTAAAAAACAACAGCCGGAAAAAAATTCCTCACTTGTTACGCATGTACCGTGAGTGATATACATCTTGCAAAAGAATTCTTCCTTGCACTCCCCCAAAACCAAACACATACAATTGAGATATCATTTCATCTGAATGTTGTTGGAGGATGGACAAGTCAAGCTAGACAAGATACATACAGATGTCAATCCAGCGGATATGTTTACGAAGGCGGTGACAAGGGAGAAACTGAGTTCCTCTTCAACTTCAGTTGGCCTTTAAGGTTGAATTCAAGTATAACAGAGCAGCAGGGTCTAAGGTGCTTATTTCCAATGGCAGCAAGAAGTGTAGCTGTTGTCTAGGATCAGCCCAAGTGGGAGATTGCTGGTATGTGGCGATTGATCATGCTATACTATACACTCTTCATGTATTCTTGTCGGGTCCAGGGTCACCGGGCCTTTGGGCGGGGTTCAGCCCGGAGAATTTTTCCCATTTTTTTGTCGTCACCGAAAAAGGAAAAATCACTTAAAAAGAAAAAAAAATCAACTTTGTAAAACCCCAATTTTAGAAGCTTCTAAAAAGATTGTTATAAGCGGTTTGGATGGGGGTTGCAGTAGGGCATTATTAGCGAGATTGTAATATGTTTTACACTAGATAATAAAATCATTGAATGGCTGTGATTTTGTGGATGTAGCCCGGATTGGGTGAACCATGTTAAATTATCTGTGTTGTCTTGTTTCTACTATAATTTTGGTGTGTTTTATTTCTCTTTTTTATTGACCAAATCTTCATTTAACTGTTAGAAGGTGTGCACCCTTGGTCTCCTTGTGTTGTACAATTTAGTTCTCAGGTTCATGACATGGCTTAACTTCCTCTCGTGGATTCATTAACTATGGCAGTTGTATATAGCATTAACAGGTTGATCTTTTGGTGCAACGAAAACTATCTATGCAATAATTGGTATTAGAGCCTGGGTCACAAGTTTGAACCCCTCACTTGCGTTGGGGGGATTGTTGCAAGGTGTGAGCCCTTGGTCTCCTTACGTTCTACAACACAGTACTCAGGTTCATGACATGGCTTAACCACCTCCCATGGATTCATTAACTCTAGTGGTTGTATCGGGCATTAATAGGTCGGTCTTTTGGTGCAATGACAACTATCTATGCAACAAATTGATGGAAAAAAGAAGAATTTCCATCACCCTTAGTAAGTCATTACACTCTAGAATTTTATTTCTAGAGAATCTCTTCTCTTTTCGTTATTTTATTCCACTAATTTCTTAGTGTTTTTTCCATTAAGAACACATCATCATCTATTCTTCTTGCAACCATAATTCCTTGAACTTCCAATATTTTATTGGAGATTGTCTTATTTTTCTAAAAGAATATGACAAAAAAAGTCAATATTTTACCTTTCTATTAATATTAGTTCATTTTTAGCCAAACAAAACATAGTAGATAAAGGAACATGGACCTTTTGCCAATCAGAAATAAGATCTTTAATTTTAGGGTGAGAGTCCTACATAATATCACATCTAAAAGGATAAGGACCTTTCAAATTCCAATTAATCCAATTTAGAAGCAAGGGATTATGATTCGAACCCACTCAAGGCAAAGTAAAAAAAGAAATATCCCCTCTAATATCCCAATTAAAGAAAATAAAGAGTTTTTCAAGCTTTACTTGAATGAGATTAACATCATTTATCCTATTAGGCCATGTGAAAGGTGAACCATGGAGATCAACATTTGTAAGACCAACAACAATTATGAAATAAAAAAATCAACTATACTATATGCGTAATCAATGAGACCTCTTAGATACTTTCTTTGAATATAAATGGGGGGTATTGAAATCCATATTCCACATCTAGTGGAAATCTTCATTCTTCCTCATGAGATCTATAATTGTCAACCATAACTCTTTTCTAGCTGATTTAGTGTTTGGTGGATAAATATTTGACAAGATCCACTACTTGGCAAAATGGAGAAAAGAAAAGAAAACTTTCAAACCATTTTTAGAGGAACTTACAAGCTTACCACTAACCATATTAGGGTTCCAAAAAGTGGCAATGTCACTAGAAACACCTTGAGCAACATTCATACAAAATTTAAAATTAGGCCAAACATGCTTTAGAAATCTCCTCAAAGTGACTTTTAGATTCTTAACTTCTTGGATGAAAACAATCTCTAGATGAATTTAAAAAATGCATATTTTGAATAAAAATTATTTATGAGGCCTATTGAGCCCTCTCATGTTCCAAAAAAATTCTTCATTTGTGAATCTTCTTGGAGGTAGACAAATCTAATGTTTTTTTCCCTTCCACTTGCTATTTCTTTGGCAATTTATCTAGATCTTGTTTCTCTATGAGATGTCCTTCCTCCTTTCTATTCAACCCTAAAATTTACTAATTTTCCAACATCCTTCTTAGAATGACTCTTCATGTTGCCTACTAAGGTCATCAAACAAGTATTAATTGCGATATTAGAGTTATCACATGTTGTGCCTCCTTCCAAAAGAAAATTAGTTATGATATCATGATAACTAGATAAAAAATTTTCCTTATCTAAACTTTGTTTGTTTGATGCACTTTCATGCTTTCATGATTTTTACTTTGTTTGTTCATTGTACTTCCCTACGCTTAAGCTAATTTTCATCAAATTACAATGGGTTTGAGTGCTACCATCCATCTTGTGTGTACTAATTGATTCATTAACATCACCTCCATTTGGCAATAATGTTTCAAAACAATTGGATTCACTAATTTTTTTCTACAAATTAACACTATGAATCTCATTTTATAACAAATCAATGTTGTTCATCTACTATTTATCATCAACCATTGGTTTTTGAAGAGAGATTTCTATATTTTTAGAAACATTGGGGGGGGGGGGTAATAAGTTCCAAAAAAAACACTCCAATTCCTACAAGTGAAGCAAAATCCTTATCATTATTCTCTATTAGCACATTAAATGGTGAATCTAAAAGTTTGCATAACTCCATTTTAAAAGGATACTTGTCAGAAACCTTTTGGGAAATTTTCTCGTCCACCATTTTATTTTATTTTTAACCATTTCATTATTTTTCAATGTTTTACCAAGGAACTCATTAATTAGGTCACTTGCCCAAGAGCATTTTTGACAAAATAACTTTACATTCTCATAAAAAATGGGTTGAACCCATTTACCCAATTTAGATTCCAATGTAATAGAAGTAGGAAGAACCTTATTAATTTTAACACTTACACAAAATCAAGCAAAAATCAACTTGCTTTTCTCCTTTGTGATTTTATCCAATGTAAGGAAATGTCCAAAAGAATTAGCATTCCAAATCAAAGCATCCTCATCCCAAAATTTTAGAGGAAGACCAAGAAGACAAAACCAAATAGGGGAAAACCAACATTGAATCAAATTTTGGGTAAAATCTTAGCTTCCATCTACAAATTGAAAGAATATTATTACCAAACAACCAAGGTCCTCACACAAGAACCTTAAGAAAATATTATTGAAGAGAAAATATAAATAGAAACATGACACCAAAAAAGCACTAACCATCAAATGACCTTTGAGATTTCATTTCTTAAGGGCCCATTCCCTAATAAGATCAATGTGACAAAAAGAAAAAACAATTCTGATAAGTGCATTCTCCATCTTTGAGATAATTGAATCTAATTTTTAATCTAGTAGCTTCAAAGCAGGGGCATCAAATGTTTTAAAGACACAAGATCTTCTTGCAAGCCTTTAAATTTAGAATCAACAAAAATACCATCAAATTTGACCACATGTGACCATTTCAAGAACCAACGATCAATGAACATGTTGCAAGGTGTGCGCCCTTGGTCTCCTTGTGTTGTGTTATGTAGTGCTTGGGTTCATGACATGGCTTCACTGCCTCCCATGGATTCATTAACTTTGGCAGTTGTATCGGGCATTAACATGTCAATCTTTTGGTGCAACGACAACTATATGTGCAACAATTGGTATCAGAGCCTAGGTCACGGGTTCAAACACCTCACTTGCGCTAGGTGGGGATTGTTGCAAGGTGTGTGTCCTTGGTCTCCTTGTGTTGTGCAATGCAACACTTGGGTCTGTGACATGGCTTAACTTCCTCCCATGAATTCATTAACTTTGGTGGTTGTATCAAGCATTAACAGGTTGATCTTTTGGTGCAACAATGATTCTTTGTGCAACAAAACCAACTAGGGTCTTTTTAGAAACAACATGAGAACTAGGGGTTGAGTTGTTAGCTCCCAAGGTGCTTGAACTAGAACTAATTTTTTTAAAAAACTAGGGCTTTTAGCTAGAGCATTTTTACTAAGTAAATGTTGCTAATTATCATAATGTTAATATAGTAAGAATTTAATTAATTCTAATCATTTAGGAGATATATTTTAAAGTTTGCTTCATTTTTTTGGCATTCACTAAAAGGGCCCAAATAACGAAGCATTGCAAGGTGTAGATTTATTTTAGAAGGAATGGGGTTTATGTACATCATTTGAGCCTCTTTAGAGATTTTTTCTATCTTGATTGATCTTGTTCCAACTACATGTGTGATGTGACATTTATCTTTTTCCTTCTAATTTAATCGTTCTATGTAGAACTAAAATTGTATTATTTTTTATTTTAATATAATAAAATTATATATACATGTAGTTTTTAATTAAAAAATTAATTGTGTGGTCACTCTTTTTTAGTTTATTATGATTTTAGTTAGTTGCTTTTTAGTTGCATAGAAAATTTGTAATCATCTTTCATTTATTTGATGCATAATTATTTAAAATTGCCTTATTCTAGATTCCCTATAAGACGCAATGATTTTATAATTCCCCCATCTGTTGGATAAATCCAAAGATTGAAGCATATGATATCACTGTTCACTTAAATTCTAACCCATAATGTCACAAGGTTGTAAGGAAAGGATAGGGCATTGAGTCAAGTTATAATAGTAATATATTAATGTTTACAAAAAAATAAAATTGGTTTGTAGTTTGAGGGACAATACAAGTATAATAAAAATAAGGAATATGAAGTATAAACTTTAGCAAACATAAAGAGAATAAAATTAAAAGACGTGTTAAAAAAATATAAGAAAAAATTATATCCTTTGAAGTCTCGCACATCTCATCATATCTATAAGCATGCTATGAGGTTGCTTTTAATTCAATTTGAGGATTCCATTTGTAATGCAAATTTGTGTTAATTGATGAATTTCTCAAGCAAGTTCTAATTCATCAAGTTTTCTAAACATGCATTCATCAATGGTTCTTTTTTTCTTACAATAATCACATTTGTATTTCCATGGATTTGTCCATACATAATTACAACCAAGATTAAAAGAATAAATAAAGTGTGAGTTTAGAAATGCTAAAATTGAAATGTGGAAGTGTCCAAAGATACAAATCATGGAAGTGCTCAAAGGCACAATTTAAGACACCCCCTTGATTTAATATTTGATACTCCCCTCTCCCCCAACCCTCCCCACTCCCCCGGCCCCCCCTCGCCCTCCCTCTCTCCCTCTTGCCTCCTCAAAAAAAAAATGTGCAAGAGAATAACAACTTGTGTGAAGATTGGATGCCAAATCAACTATTTATAATGCATGGTGACTTTTGAAAATTTTAGAAAAATGGACTGTCAAAATATTAAAAATACAAACAAATACAAATTCATTGCAAAACTCTGCTATGTGTCAAAAAAAGTTTGTGAAATTTCAATTATCAAGGTGAAAGTTATACCTCATCGAAATTTGATTACAAATTTGTCTTCAGAGGCCAAAAAATTATTTATAACATAATTTCCAAATCATCTCAATGCTAAAGTCTCTCTCATGGAAAGAGATTTTCATCAACTACAAATACACTTGAAAATTTGACTCATTTGCAAATTATGACAAAACCAAAAAATCTCTTTTGTAAACACTTAATGGCTAATCTAAACCACTAGTATTAACTGCTACCTATTAATAAATAGCAATAACAGTTATAGTTACATAGAATGTTGGTCCCTAGAATACTAGTAAATAGAAATTAATTTTAAGAGAGACGATGAGAAAGTGTCGCCAAGTTGATAGGAGGATTGACCGATTCTTTGATGTCGTTTGGAATAACTGCTTTTTTGGAGTTAATTGAAGCATTGATTAGGTTTTGGGGCTGCAACGACTGAATAAAGGATGCTTCAAATCTAATATTCCATCCACTGTTAACAAACCAATCGACCAAAGTGATCCATTAAACCGCCATAAAACTCTTTGATGGGAAATGGGATGGTGTGAAGGGATCATGGTTAGATGAAATTCAATTGTTGTGAAAAATATGGGGAGTGTGGAGGACGATTAGGGTTCTTTGACCTGATTTTGTGGATACTGGTACTTTGGGCGAGGTGAGGCCATTGAAATCCTGAGAGAGGATATTTGAGGTTGTAAGTACGGAGTCTGGGAGAGGGCGCACATAAGATATGGAGTCACTACCAAATAATGAGCCACAAGTAATGTCACACCGAGGTTGATTGGGGTTGATTCAAACTACCATTTTTACTCCACATGCAAGATAATTTGAAGCCTGTAAGGTCAGCTTATGGCCTGTAAAGGAAGGTTTCAATGTGTTTCTTGTTTTTCAGATCTTTTGGATGCGATGGTGATGATAATTGGACTTCATGACACTCCAATGATAGGGTTATGTGTGAAATTCATCTTAATGAGGGAAGGAACATGTTCTTATGGACAAAGAACTAGTATGTGAGAAGCCAAGAAAGTCAACCAATCTCACAAAAACATCGAACAAACACCTTCAACCAAAACTAGCTTTGATACCATGTTGGAATTAGTTATAATTAGAATGCACAATATAACCTTCTACAAGTGAAACTAAATTAGCACACAAAGCAATATCTATCATATACAAATGAGAGTGTGTAAAATAAAATGATGAGCCTTGCTTATATAGGCAAGGATGAGGAGGTGAGAAGACAAGAGACAATGACTAACTACCCTCCAAAGATGCAACACTTGTGAGCTCACTTGACAAGCGTGTGAGCAAGTGGCAAGTATGCATGCAATATGTCTCAACTGATGAGGACACATGTCTCAACCATACTAAAAGTCCCTAAGTGGAGACTTAATAAATGTGAATAGGTCAACCTAGAAAGTGTAATTAATTAGCTACTTATGTAGTGACATTATATACACTAACACAAATGACCTTTGAGATTCCATTTCTTAGGGACCCATTTCCTAATAAGATTAATGTTAGGAAAAAAAGAGAAAAACTTCTTGTCTTCATCTTTGAGATAATCAAAATCTACTTCATAATTTGGTAGCTTCAAAGTAGGGCCATTAGAGGTTTCTAAAAATATAAGATCTTCTTGCAAGCCTTTAACTTTAGAAGCAATAGAAACACCATCAAAGTTGACCACATGTGACCATTTTCAAGACCCATACTTTGACATACCAGCTAGGGTTTTGTTAGAAACAACATGAGAAGTAAGAGAGGTTGCATGCAACTCCCTTGAACTACCAACTCCCATTCCTACTTGAACAATAATTTAAAAAAAAACTAGGGCTTTTAGCCAAATCATTTCTGCCAAGTAAATGTTGTTAATTATCATAATGTTAATAAAGTAAAACTTTGATTAATTTTAATCATTTAGGATAATAGATTTTAATATTCACTTCACTTGTTTGGCATTTACTAAAGGGGCTCAAATAATGAAGAATTGCAAGGGGTAGATTTATTCTAGAGCATATGGAGTTCATGTACACCATTTGAACCTTTTTAGAGAATTTTTTATCATGATTGATCTTGTTCAAACTACATGTGTGATGTGACATTTATCTTTTTCCTTCTAATTATAATGTGTAATCTTTTTGTGTAGAATTAAAATTGTATTGTATTTTATTAATATAATAAAATTTTATGCACAAGTAGTTTTCAATTTAAAAAATAATTGTGTGGTCACTCTTCTTTAGTTTATTATAATTTAAGTCAATTGTTTTTCATTTGCATATAAAATTTATAATCATCACTCATTTACCAAATGTATAATTATTTAAATTTGCCTTGTTTTATTCTCAATAAGAGAAAACAATTTTATAATTCCCCCATTTGTTGCAAAAATCCAAAGATTGGGGCATATGGTATCAAAGTTCACTTAAATTCTATCACATAACATCACAAGGTTGTGTGGAAGGGGTAGGGCATTGAGTCATGTGATAATGACAATATGTTAATGTTTATAGAATATTAAAGTTGGTTTGTGGTTTGAGGAACAATAAAAGTAATAAAAAATGAGGAATATGGAGTGTAAACTCGAGCAAACATAAAAGAGAATAAAATTAAAAGACATGTGTGAAAGAAAAAGTATATGAGAACAAATTGTATCCTTTGAAGCCTCACATATCCCATCATATCTATAAGCATGCTATGAGGTTGCTTTCAATTCAATTCTAGAAAGAAATTAGGTGAATAAAAGAAGTAATAATCTAAATGTAGAGCATTATAAAAGTAAGATCTTTGGTGAGATGTTGGCGAAGATCAAACATCTCTCAAATGAAAAGAGCTTAGTATTTGTGATCTTCATAAACCACAAAGATCTAGAGAAAATAATGAAGTCTTTTAAGCTCGGCAAAATAATCATCCCTAATTTTATAGTAAGGAGAGCATCTATAAGCAAAATAATTTTTAAATTCAATAGTGGGTATGAGTTTTCTTCAATCCATGAAATTAGTTGAAAGTACTTTTAGATTCATCTATATATATTTTCCAAAAAAGTTTCAAATCCTCATCATGATGATAGATCAATAAATGTAATTCAAAACATTTACAAAAGACAAACACAATTGAATACAAAAACAATTCAATTTCAAACTTTATATAAAGATTTAACAAATATAACAAAAATATATGAATAAATTCTAAATGCCACAAAAATAAAACCTTACTTTAAAAATAAAATTATATGTTATAAAAATACTTAAATTTTTTTTTTTTAAAGCAAGATAAGGATTTAGTGGTTCCCAAAACTCCAACCATTTAAATTGCAAGTAGGCTCTATAAATCGGATTCGCCAACACAAAAAAAAGAAAGCTAATATTTGCTAGTTTAGCAGGCGACCATTTCTTTTGTGATCATTTACACAGCATGTGCTCACTGTCTACATAAAGGCCTTAACAAAGGACAAGAGATTTTGGAACAATTGAATCAGCCCATATCAAGCAGACCTTTTTTTCTTTTGAAAAGTCACATCAGTTCAGCATGGGAGGTCTGTCTCAGACTTCAGTTGAGCCTTATCTTGATATGCACACGCGGAACCCTCTTTCAGCCGTCTATCTTGAATTTAGATGCCCAATCACACCAAGAAATAACTGTACACCCCACCTGGTCCCTGTCTCACTTGAATGAAAGCTTCATCTTTCTGTTTTTCTTTTCATAGATTACACAAAACAGGCCTCACCAGCTCTTTTGTTCTTCATGTCCTGCTGCTCACAACTGCAAGATATATTTTGCCATGGATTTGAAGAGCAGGGAGAAGTTAAGCAAACATCCTCCAGACGAGATGACTTGCATGTGTAATAAAACACAGAGGTCATTACAGTGTCCATTACAATCAGCATGGAGTACATCAAAACCAGCAGAGGGGCTTCCCATCTCATGTTTCCACCACCGCCTCTCATCACTCCATGCACAAACAACCTCTCCACAAACGCCCAGCTCAGGTTTACAACCACCGCCATAACCAGAGCAATTCGGGTCTTCCCCCTTATCAAAAACAGGGCCTTCAACACAGCTTGCATCCCATAATTGCACTCTTCCATTACACACACAATTGTGGCCAAATTGCAGACAATCATTGCATGTGCAAAAACAATGGAATAAGCAATCCCTCCTCCCAAAGCAGCGCCAATTTCCCATTTAAAACCAAGACCCAAAACGCAACCCACTTTCAGAAATGCAGAAACTAACACCAAAATCACAGCATTTGTTCCAATTACCAGTACACCCGCCCATATATAAGTCACCACCAGGCCTTTCCACAGCCTGGGTAAGGCCCGAATCAGCTTTTTCCATGAAGGCCTATTGCCCCCTGCATAGATAGAGGCCACTGTATGGGCTACTGCTGCTCTTGCAAGCAATGAAAACGTGATGACAACAGGAAAACAGAACAAGAAAGAAATTAGTGTCTCAGAAAGCTTGTGATACATCAGATGGGTATAGCGCCAGTTGGGGAATCCGGCTGCTTGAGCAGAGTCTCGGATTTGTAGTGCCAAATTGTTGGCAATATAAGTGTGGGAAAAGAGGGCGCGGCAGACAAGAAGCGCAGCAGAAACAGGGGATACCAACAGCACTGCAATTGCCGTCAATACAGATAAATTATGCACAAGAATTGCTGCAGATTCTCTTACAATTCCCGCAACATTCAACAGGAAGAAATCATGGGTGTTCCTGCTCTTTCTCCGACCCATTTCTCACTTGATTTTCTGTCAATTGCACTTCAATTCAATGTCAATTTTTTCTTGGCTCTGATACCTCCGTGATCACCCAATGATCTGCTTGCTGTTCAAGACAAGTCTCTATTTGTATATATAGTATTTTAACAGAAGGAAGCTTGATGTAGCAGGAAAATTGAAAAGCCCCACAGGGTAAAGTGGGTTCATTCATGCAATGAGTTTTAACAGTATCATTGCCCACATTAATTTTGCTTCACACGCCATGAGATTTAAATTGCTAACTCTGAATCGCTAAACCCCACCACTTGTGGAGGAAGATTAATAATGGTTTTTTATTCATATGGTATTATGTTATCCCTACTTTGATCCAAATTGAATGGCATTGAGTGCATGCGGTATAACTACTTGTTACTTGGACTGGAAGGGATAATCATATGTTAAGCAAACTCCGCTTTCCGCCAACCGACCACTGGTGAGCCCCATAATCTTAGGATTACAATTTAAGTCTATTGGTCAACTCCATATTTGATAAAATTTTAACTCGAGTTTAACCTTTGATGAAGTCAGACTCTACCACATGTTTGTTTATATTAAAATGCATGTTGTGCGAAAGGATGGAAAATGGATAATTCATCTTATTTTGAAAGCATTTTAGAAAATAGGTTGACTTGCATGTAATTTTTTATTCAGTTATATTTATTTAAAATAATATATTCACATATTAAGAAATGGCATAATCTTATGTAAAATTAGGATTTTTTTATGTTATGTTATTTATTTGTTTAATTATTTATCTTTTGTCTTATTGATGCATAGATATATTCCAGTATATTCCCCTAAATCATTCATTAACTATATCTATTCACACATGTATCCCTTAACATCTGTTATTCACCTTAATTCGAGCTTGCTTATAGTTTGTATCATTTCTATAGGCTGGATTTGACTCTCAAATTTTTGAAATTCAAATTCAAATTTTGGTTACCTTCCTCCCATTCCTTACCTATCTAAAGGTTCACTTAACAAAAGTTCATGTGATTTATTGCTATGTACTTATATTTAAAGTCATTCAATTGCATTCATTTGAAAGTCTCCTCATCCTCCAAGCATTATTTGCATATCATCCACATCTAAGGAAGAAAACACTTCATTGTAGTGCTCTAAAATGAATCTAGAATTTGCATATCCATTATAAGAGCATATTCATGGCTAAGATATGTTTCTTTGATCTTTTATACACATTTTCAAGGGTTGGCCTAGGTGAACATGTCCCCTTGTAACATCATGATAATCTTTGAAATGTATTTTTAAATGCCACCAAACTTAGATATAAGAAAAGGTAAAGATACCAGAGGAAAATATGGTGAATCTAGAAGCAAAATCATTTGTGCTACTAGATCATTTCCAAGGGTGTAGGATATTATTGCATGCACAAATGTGACCCTAGTATGCGAACTTAATCCACCAAACTGTAGACACAATGCTTTGTTCCAAGGCAATCCATAGATTAGCATATTCCATTTATGTTCCTCGTACATCAAAGAATTAGTGCATGGATAAAAAATTCATCTTGCTCAAGTATATTGATAATTGACTTCATTTATTGTGTTTACTTTCCATACTTTAGCATTTATTACATAAGAATACACATGCTCATACTTGCCATTAATTGATCTAAATTAATTGTTGCTTATGTGTATGCATCATATTGGATTAGCCTAGATTAAGCATAAGGAAAGTGTTATTTTCCTTTACATTTTTGGTGAATTTAATCAATCCTAGACCATATATCCTTCCTCTTGGGTCTTTTTAATCTATATTATAAATTTTTGGGTCTAAAATAACTTTGATTTATCATTTTTCATAGGTTCTCTAAGGTTTGTATTCATTGTATCTATGTGTCTTTTGATGAGTTTTTGGGTATCCATAACAATTTATCTTTCTTCCCACTCCCACCCTAGGAAATTCTACCATTCTAGAACCTCTTAGGGTTTTTTTCTTAGTTTATTTACATACATTCATTTAAGATTTGACATGTTCCTATCTTTCATATCACATGACACATCCATCTTGATATACTTATGGATTTTTTGTACTAAGGATATGCATGCATTCTCTATATATGTGTTGTTTTGTCATGTCATATATCACTTCCCTATTTCACCAAATTGGCTAGTGCAAACCATAAGTTATTATAGGTGCTTACTTAATTTATTCATATATTTATGATGATCATATGTCTTGTGATAATGATGAGCATACACTAAGTTAGGATCTATCATTTGATTCACCTATTCATCACATCAATATACCTAGTGATCATACATTTCTTGCATGTCATGATAATCCTATGTCCATAAATTTAGGTGCTTTGAATGAGTTATCTCCTTTAATGCATGATGTTGAACACATTAGAATCATTCTTTTGCATCTCATGTTGAATCTATGGATACTTAATATATAATAATATTTTACATACTTCCACCCCACATGATGATATCTTATTCTTTGATGATAACTCAGTTTCTCATGTAGATTGTGTCGATGCTTCATTGCATTATTCTACTCTACATGGTGGCTTTATAAACCATAGTGAAGAACTCTTACATGATTATGAAGGGTCCTTTTATGCTTTATTTCATGTGAAATATTTCCTACTTGCTAATTATGAATACTTAGATGATGACATCTTGTGGATTACTGAGTCTTTCTATACTTAAGTGGCAAACCTTTGTAATGGTTTGATTCATCTTGTTTTCTCTACACTTCATAAATTTAGTCATTATTTTCATTGCATTATTTTCTAGCGCTAATTCAAATGGGAATAACATGATTTTAGAGAGAATATCTCATGATAGATATATTTTTATACTAATTCTATTAATATGGTTTTTGTTGGTGTAATTAACTATTTAATTACACTTACATTAGTTTACTTAGGCATTTAATTATATTCCTAGGTATCATTTACTAGGTGATAGGTTCACATGTTTGCTTAGGATATAAGATTCCTTCTAGAAGGATGAGTTGTCTTTTCTAGAAGTCTTATCTTATCTAGCATCATTTCCTAGGTAGTTAGTTAGTTGTCACATGTCATAAGATTATGACACATGTCAACATCATATTACATACTACATCTCAACCTTGCTTATATAAGCAAGACTTCATATGTACTTTTCCATATTGAGTTTGGCATTCTTGCATCTTAATGATAGCATGATATTTCTGCCATTTCTCTCTTGTGGAAGTTATTTTGTCTTGCAGGTGATTCTGGGGTGTTTGAGGAGTTCATCATAAACTCCTACATGGTATCAGAGCTTCAGGTGCTGCAAACTTCTTCCCAGATCTGAGAGACCAATCTTGGCGTGAAATTTTTGTGGATGCAGAGTTGGGGTCTTGAGAGCCTCACCATTGAATCCAAGGCAGAGAAAGTCAAGATCGACTTTTGTTTCATCAAAATTTGACATTTTGTCAAATCTACAAAGTTTGATCCAACCATTTATATTGGAGCATTTTCATTTTTGCTTCAAAAATTTGGCTTCCACTCATTTGTCACAGCGATTTTTCTAATTTTGTAGCCAATCAAAATCTCATCACGGGTATCTGCTAGATTTTGCAAATAGTAAGCATATCTGAAGAAAATTGTTGTCCAAAAAGTGTCACACGTCATTTTCCTCAGGTTGAAGGTCAAAAGAAATTTATTTTTTCATCTTTTGTTTGTTGATTCAAAAAAATATTTCTCTGTTTTGTTCTTTGCATCAAAATACTATCTGGATATCAATTAGTTTTTGCATGCAACAAGTAAATTTTCCAGAAATCAAATCAGAAGGGTCGTGTCTGCATTTTTGATTGACACAATTTATCCATTTTTTCAAAAATTCATAACTTGAGCATACGACATCCATTTTTCAAAATCTTTATATCATCGAAAAGTTGATTTCGTCTTCTACATAGATTTGAGGTTATTTTTCATCATGGAGGAAGATGTGAACATTCATCAGTGCATGCATTATTTTCTTTTTTGTGTGCATTAGGTTTACATTTTCTCTACACTTTATTTCAGTTCTAGATCATTTTTCAATCAATGTTGCTTCATAGATTCCAGAGTTGTGCCAGTTTGTGAGTTTTCTAGTGTTCCTTGGCATCGAGTCTATTGTTTCTTTTCATGATTCTTGACTTGAGTCCTTGAGTGACTCTAATATGGTTTCTAGCAAACAAAAGTATCTTTCCTTGCTTGCCAAATTGAGGATTTCAGTGTTACTCCATAGTGTACTTCTAGTGCTTCTCTTGCAGTAGGTTATCTCATTATGGGGGGTTGAATGGTCTCTTTTCATCCTTTGTGTGGATGGAGATTGATTGGATTTGTGATGGATATCATTATTGTATTTCATCTCTCTTTTGGGGAGGAGTTTTGTCCCACTAGGTTTTCTCTTTTTCTCTATTTGTGAGAGATTTCTTTGCATTGCATTTGTACATGGGTAGCTAACATGGCCTCATAGCTGGGACCCATCTTTGCATCATTTGCATAATAATTTCCTCCCTAAGTTGCACTTATGGGGGGGGTGTTGGTGTAATTAATTATTTAATTACATTTACATAAGTTTACTTAGGCATTTAATTATATTCCTAGGTATTATTTACTAGGTGATAGGTTCACATATTTTCTTAGGATATAAGATTCCTTCTAGAAGGATGAGTTGTCTTTTCTAGAAGTATTATCTTATCTAGCATCATTTCCTAGGTAGTTAGTTAGTTGTCACATGTCATAAGATTATGACACATGTCAACATCATGTTACATACTACATCTCAACCTTGCCTATTTAAGCAAGGATTCATATGTACTTTGCCATATTCAGTTTGGCATTCTTGCATCTTAATGATAGCATGATATTTCTACCATTTCTCTCTTATGGAAGTTATTTTGTCTTGCAGATGATTCTGGGGTGTTTGAGGAGTTCACCATAAACTCCTCCAGTTTTTGTCTCTCCTATACCTTACTTCTTTCCTACCCCTAATTCACTTGATTATTATCTTGTGGGACATAAACATCAAAGGTTAGGAAGAGGACAAGCTAACAATCTACCACCACTAATCTTACTAGTTAATATGCTTAATTGATCTTTTATGCCTCAAGCCACAAGTAAAAAAATGAATATGTCATTATTTAACAAATGTAGATCACTCAAGCCAATATATCTCTATGGGACACAATGTGCACATTTCCTTATTAAGAGATATTATGCAAAAGGATTTGAAAAAATAAAAGTTGGATCCAATAATACACTATAATTAGTTACATCTTTGATTGAGTATATTGGATACAAGGAAAGTCACAATAGATTATTTGATGATAAAGAAATTCTACCTAAAAATATCATTATTATTGCATATCATGGTAAAAAGTAGCAATTTTTTCATCAAATGAGTTTTAGTTGATAATGGATCTAGCTTTAACACATGTACTCAAAATTGCTTGCAATAATTAGAAATAAATAAGTCAAAAATACAACCATCAGATCTTACCATTAGAGGATTTTATAATATGCCCATATCTTTTTTGGATACTATTATTCTTTTGATTCAAGAAAACCCCTGCAAGATGGACACATTGTTCCATATGATGCCCAAAAAATTAACTTATGTAGTGTAGAAAATTGTATACCTTTACAATTTCACACTATGTTTGGGTCCCTTAATATATTGGACTTAATTAAGCTTTTAATTTGCTAAATTATGCATTCCAAAGCCTTATTCTTACTAATTTCCGAAAGGGGTACCAACATTAAATAAATGTATTTAATAGTTTAAAAATTGCCTTGGATCATGTGTGTCTTGAAAGTATAGGCCAGCACCCATTCGCCCATGGGAAAATGGGTCCCCTTTATGAGCCAAGACCCAATTTAAAATATGTTTTTGGTGGCATTTTAATGATTAAAATTCAAATTGTAAGTGTTAGTTTTTGGAATATAATTTTTAGGAAATTGGATAAACACCTATAGGTACATAATATTTTTATCATTTGAAATCTAAGCAATAATTTGGAGAACTTATGATCAAGCATTATTCTCAAGAGCATAATTGAACATTCAAGAGCAACATTATCATTTATAGCAACAATCGAGATCCTAACATCATGTCAAATTTTATGTGTATTCATGTTGTCTTGTGAAGGCTAACAAGTGTTGTAGGGCTTCATGCATTCAAGCATTCAAGAAAATCAAGCAAGAAAGATCTAATTCCCTTGAAGTGATGTGTATGTCTTCAACCTTCAAGGAAGCCATTGAAGGGGGATGATTTGCAACAAATTATTTATTCATCATTTCCTTCCTTTCCATTAAGGTTTTCATCATTGACGTTGCCATTGTGAAAGTGGGAACACTATTCATGGGGTTTGACTGAGGCAAACCCCTATATGACACAAAAACTATTCCCTCTTTGTATATGTGTAGGTTATAGGTTGAAGAAGGATTGAGGAGCTCTTGAAGAGAAATTTTGCATTGTTGCATTTGTTTCCATTATTGTTGTCAACCTACAAAAACTAAGTTGCAGAATTCATTTATGATAAATTTGCAGGTAGAAAACATCTCAGATCTAGCACCAGAGGACTATAAAAAGTATTTTTGGTATCCCTTTCAAAGACCCATTCGTCATTGGGTGAATGATTCCTTGTAGGCACATCAAAACCAAATTTTCTAAGCAGGTTTGTTGTCCTCTACACTTCCCAAATCCACTTGCAAACTGCTATTTCTATCTGCCAGTTGTTGAGATCTTGCATTTTATGTATTAGGGCATATATGATCATTAGTTTAATGATACTAATGTTAACTTAGACTAATAAAATAAACGCATATGACCAAAAATACATTAACCTAGATTAAAACAATTAAAATTTGTCACTAAATGATTCAAAAGTAAATGCTAATTATAGAATTAAATGAAAAGGGTTTAATGTACTTAGCTCAAGAATGATGAAAATAAATAACTCTAATGTCACATTGAAGTTCATTTACCTCAAGATTGAACACGTATCCTATTTGTCTATACTTCATCTCAAAATCCAAATAGTATGCCAAGTCTACTTTGAGTCTATCTCACAACTTTAGGTTGATTCTATGTAACATGGATCTAATCTCTACCCTGGATCTAGGCAACTACTTTTTCATTATATTTCACTAGATTCCATACTTTGTACTAACTATCAAGGACTAGCATTATTTAAAAATATATTAAGGATATTATTGAATCACAAAGGTCACATTCTCCTAAGTTGGGCCCTTTGATTAGACTAGATTTATGGTCATGAAAATGATCAATGATAAAACTCTTCAATGATGTAAATATCATAGAATGATTTAATACAAGATTAGACACATTTTAGACCTCCAATCAAAGTGTTTCTAGAATGATTCTCCCCTTTAATGCATAAGATATTAAGATATGCATTGGCTAATAAATGAATGCACATTGAATGTCTTTGAATATCAATAAAAATCAATAAATCAAATGAAACATATACCAAATCTATCCATAATAAAAATGAAATAGACACCAACCAACACAATATGTATCTCAAAAATTAAAAATTAAAATTTAAAATTTAAAAATGAATTATATAGAATATTAATTGATCCTATATTATAAAATTAACCCATGACAAATAACAACTAATTTTAATATTAAAATGAATGTCTAAATATTAAAAATGTAATAAATGTCAAATATAAAAAATAATATACAAATACATATAAAATATGACTATACATGTTAAAATTAATATACAATTTAACATAGCTATATTTTTCATAAATACCCTTGCATCATCAAGTTGACCTTAAATTCTCAAATCCCTTAGAGAGTGTGCAATATCATTATTCAACTAAACTACATTATTGGCTTGAAAAAGCCCCCAACTATAAGGGAATATTTCATTTATAAATAATCATTTTTTTAACCAGCGGAAGGAGGGCCTCTTTAATTTATAACTATTCAAACTTATCCACCCCCATATAAAATTCATTATCCAAATATTAAGAATATAACAATTTGGTGGAAGATTCCATCACAATTATTTGTAATGAAAAGGATTCGATTTCAGACTAGTTAAAGGAATCATTCTCTAACTAATAAATATTCTCATATATCCATATAATAATATCTATAAGATTTAGAATATTTAGAGGAATCTTTACTTGAAATCATTTTTAATAGATGGTTATAAGGCTTACCATTTCATTAACCATCTTTAAAAATAACAATTAATAGCAAATAGTTTTTTATTTTAATTGTTCTATAGGCAATTTTAGAAGATTTCATAGTTAATTATTTTAAAAAATAATCTTTTATATTGTATACTTTTGATTTTTCTAAATTGTTTATCTTAAATAATATTAAATCTTATTTTTAAGTTTTAGAGAATTTTTTTTTACATTGCTAATAGAATAGGTATGGAACCATTCTTATCTCAAAATTAGAAATAATTCTCTTTTGAATGAGATCATGTAATATTTTTTTAAATAGATGACACTAGACTATTTTTCTTGAAATGTGAGATAATATAATTAATATTTATCAATAATTTTGGAAGGTTTTAATAGCAGCTTCTTTATAAGTAAGTTTTTTAGCACAATAGTTATTTGTAAATATTTAATACTTCTTAAGTTGATAGTTTGTAAAAGCATTCCATTATTTCTTGTAGAGGAGAAAAGTGTTACACTCTTTTACTCTCTTATTTTACACCTTGTTTCACTTTGTTCTAATAAATAATATTCTAGTACTTGTAATTGAGTTATTTTACATAAAAAATGATCTAAACATGAAACGAATGCTCCATCAACCCATACTAGTCCCCAATGGCCAAGACCAACTTCCATTATTTCCATCATTGAATAAATAGCTCTAGGAAAAATTCACCACTAACAATTCACGGCCGAGAAAATTCACCATCAACAATTCCATGAGAAAATTCTTTGCCACTAGCAATTCCGCCATTAACATGCCATAAATTCATGCAATTAATTTTTTGCATGAATTGTTGGCCCTCGTCGATGTACTAGTATTAATTTGTAAAATATACCGAATAAATAACATGTGTGATTTTTTTCTTTAAATAGAATTTCACTTATGATCACGTCCTCCAAATTTAAAGATTGCTCTCTCTTATTCTAAGTTGACTATGCTATCTAATTTTATTATTACACAACAATTTGCATGCCAAAATATGTAAATTGAGAACCTCGAGTTATGTATTTAACAAATGATAAGACAAAAATAAAATAGTTTGTAAAGATAGATCCCATAACATACTATCAAATAAAAAAATTAGGAAGCACACCAATCATTGATTGATACTACAACATCTAGAAATTCTATGTAACTTGAATTTCATGTCTTCTAATCTTGTGAAAATAATAAAAGGTTTTAACTTAGAGCTAAGAAATTTTGTTACTTGAATCCTCTCATAATAGATCCCGAAAGGTGTTGATCAACACCACATTAGCCTAGAATGAAGATGCACGTGAAGTCACATCAATTTAAAAAATCTCAAAATCTAATGGACAACATTGTGCTTGTGGGATGTGATCATGCTAGCTAGATTGAATTACATAAATGATTATTTTCCAAATAATAAAAATATAGAGATTAGTTAGTTTTGTAGCATCGTAAATTGCCGACCTTAACAATTTCACACTATGTTTATCTCCCCCTTATGTGCTTGGACCTAATTATGCTTACTATTTTCCCATTTTATTGTCATTTTTGACAAATTAGGATAAAATTATAATTAAAATTAAGTATTTATTTAACTATAATTCAGATCCCAAAATAGGTCTGATCTCGGGTGCCCTTTTTCCCTTGACCAACCTACTTTGGCCCAATTTTTAATATTTTAGTCTTAATAGTTTTATGTTTGTAAATTCAAATTCATTTGTCGGAGTTTCATAACTAATTTTGCAGGAAACAAATAAATGCATATAAATATAAGTCCTTTTCACCATTTGAAACTAGAAGCAACCTAGGCAATTTGAATTCCAAATTTTATGTTTACAAATTCAAATTCATTTGTTTGCTTTTCACAATCAATTTTGTGGGAAACAAAGAAATGCATATAAATATAAGTCTTTTTCACCATTTGAAACTAGAAGCAACCTAGGCAATTTGAATTCTAGTTGAGCATCCAAAGAGCAGTCAACTATTTTTCTTGAAATGCGAGATAATATTTAATATTTATCAAAAAAATTGGAAGGTTTTAATAACGCCTTCTTTATAGGTAAGTTTTTGTAGCACAATACAGTTATTTGTAAATATATAATACTTCTTAAGTTGATAATTTGTAAAAGCATTCCATTGTTTATTGTAGAGGAGAAAAGTGCTTACACTCTTTCACTCTTCTATTTTACACCTAGTTTCACCTTGTCCTAATATATACTATTCTAGTACTTTTAATTGAGTTGTTTTACATACAAAATGATCCAAACATGAAACCAATTCTCCATCAACCCATACTAGTCCCCAATGGACAAGACCAACTTCCATTATTTCTATCATTGAATAAATAACATGTGTGGTTTTTTTCTCTTTAAATAGAATTTCACTTATGATCACGTCCTCCAAATTCAAACACTATTCTCTCTTATTCTAAGTTGACTATGCTATCTAATTTGATTATTACATGATAATTTGCATGTCAAAATATTTAAATTGAGAACCTTGAGCTATGTCTTAAGGACAACTCATAACATGGAATGCAATGCTTTGTAAAGATAAGATCCCATAACATACTACCAGAGAAATAGAAAAGAAGAGTAGAGGTACATCAATCATTGATTGATAGTACAATATCTAGGCATTTTTATATAACTTGAATTTCATGTATTCAATCTTGTAAAAATAATAAAAGGGTTTAACTTCAGGAGCTAAGGAATTTTTGTTAATTAAATTCTCTGCATTAATAGATCCCCAAAGGTGTTGATCAACACCACATTAGCCTAGAATGAAGATACATGTGAAGTGGCATCAATTTAAAAATCCATAAATCTAATGGACAACATTGTGATTGTGGGATGCAATCATGCTAGGTGGATTGAACTACATAAATGATTATTTTCCCAACAATTAAAATATAGAGATTAGTTAGTTTTGCAATGTAAGTAAATTATCACACCTAACAATTTCACACTATTTTTAGCTCCCTTTTTGTGCTTAAAAGACCCTAATTATGCTTATTATTTTCTCATTTTATTGTCATTTTCAAAAAATCGAGGGATAAAATTAGAATTAATATTAATTATTTATTTAATGATAATTCATATCATAAAATATTTTTGATCTAGGGCACCCTCACCCTCTTGATTGATGTAGGGTAAATGTCAGTTCATGCAATCTTGCATCAAAATATAATGTATTTTCTTTCCATGTTCAATCTTTTGCATTTTAGGTATGGGACAGTTAGGAGGGATGGTGTGGTGGACAAATGGTACATTGTGAGGAATTTATTCATATTTGATACATCAATGGAAATCAAAGGTGTTTAATGTGATTTGAAAAATTATTATATTGTTCAAGGTTCTAGGGCTTGAAATGGTATATTTACAATTGTGGAAGGGGATTTTGAAGGGAAATTAATTAAAATTAATTAATTTTCTCAATTTGGATGCACTTAGGAAAGTGTGCATAAGAAAAGTGACTCTTGGCATTCCATTCTAGTCTTATTCTTTCAATTTTGGTTCATAGAATGGAGAAAAAACTAGTGATTTTTCAAAAATAATTTAATGACTCTTTAATTTCTAGTTTGGGGTGAATAAGCATGACTTGGTTATTGATTTTATTAATTTTTCAAAGGAATATGCAAAATCAAGACATTGCATATGGTAAAAAAACTTTTAATGACACTTTTGGAAGCAACAAACTATATTTTATTTCATTTTTTGCAAAAAATTTAAGGGTCGATGAAAGAGAAGATTTGGAAACCACTTTTTGGTGTTTCACATAGTTTTTAAACCCTCTATAACTACAACCTTTACTGGCATCAAGAGGAAGCAATCAACAAAAAAAAGTTTGAGGAAAGAATTTGCAGGTTGCTCTAGAGATTGCATGAAGGAAAGTGTAGAAAATTGGCTTTCCAAGAGGAGAGGAATAGAAGAAGGCATGAAGAAATTTGCAGTGTGTTTGATGTGTTCAAGGAAACCATGAGAGTTGTATGGTGAAAAAAAATCATATTACAAAGAGGAGTGAAGCCAAGAAAGTTGAAGGCATGAGACTTTGAATATTTGAAGGCATGAAGTGCCTAGAAACCCTTGAAATTTTTCTAAATTTTATTTACGGTTGAAATCCTCACTATGTAATTTTTCTTGAGGAATTTTGTTGTATGCTTCAATTTTTTTTTGCAAAAGATATATTGTCTTTGATATGTGTGCAAGAATGTTGGTTGGATGAGATGTTAAGGCTGGAAGATTGGGTAGTTTGATAAGACCCCCTAATCTTGTCTCCATCATTGACCGACCTATTTTGGCCCAATTTTTAATATTTTATCGTGGGTATTTTTATGTTTGCAAATTTAAATTCATTTGTCAGATTTTCACAATTAATTTTGTAGGAAGTGAAGAAATGCATATTATTTAAGAATCCAAGATCAC
>VDFB02000013.1:120675115-120754131 GCA_007258455.2 Sequoia sempervirens
TTTGGTATTTTTTTCGCTATAAATTAACCGTTCATAAAAAATTGAAATAAATTACATTTTTAAAAACTAGACTCTATTCTACAATTTTAAAAAAATAAAAATTTAAAAAAATCTATTAGTTTCAAAAAAATTTAGGGGGAGCACGGCCAAAATTATGCTTTTTAGGAAGTGCCCACTTAGAAAATTAATAAAAAATCAAATATTCATTAAAAAATTATCAGAAAATATCCAATCCTTACTACATATTGTTATCTAACTTCTGATCAGAGTGATTTTACAAATACTACAAAAAAGTCCACTGTGCTCGGGTCACACAAGAGTTGCTATGTTATGTTTTTCTAACAGAAACAACAAAAATTTGTGTGTGTCCCTCCTTTGAACCCCTTAATCTCAACCATTTTCAAAATAAATTAGTAGTTTAGAAAGTAGACTCGGAGCACTACGGTCCCTGTTTTTGTTCCATCAAAATTTTTTGAGTGTAGCTATCCTCAATTTCACGTCCAAGGTCAGTATTTCCTGATTTCAGAAAAAAAGTGGCCACTTAAGCCCCTTTTTTGGGAACCATCTTGGTGCACTTACCCACTTTCCTCATTGGAAAACCAATGACCATGATTTAATCTCAATCAATGGATAAGATTAAAGACTCTAACAACCCTAACTAATTGGATTCTAGAAGTCTCTAGAGGAATCAATTATTTAATTATATAATTATCTAGACAACTCACTTCTTTTTAGAAGTCTCTAGAAAATAATTAAATAATTAAATAAACATTTCTTGGGAATGGAGACACTTGTCTAAGCTACATAAATTCACACATACTTCATAACGTTCTTCCAATGATGAAATTTATTTGCACTAATCGTTGATTATGCATAAGACAGTCCCACTCCATTACCATCATTACCTTCTGAAATAATCCATAGCGTTGAATGCTTTTACACTTGTGGTGACTCACCGATTTATTCCACTCGACAGTGGGCTTAGTAGCATCGAGACATAGATTCTTCTTACTGCGTAAAAGCACAAATCAGTGTTACATTTTATAAAGGAAACGACCAACACTGATTTTGAATCACTAAAAAGTGGCATATATGTTTTGAATTATGAAATGATGTAAACTAGTAAAATATTTATTTTTTAGTATATTTTATGTTTTTATTTTAAAAAAAAAAAATCTTTTAAACTAGTTTTTAATAAATTAACACTATAATTTAGTTGCTGATAAAATATTGAAAAAATGAAGTTGCGTGAGACGTCAAACTTTTTATAGTAATTTTTTTTTTAAATTTTTTTTTGTGTATTTATAACTTGAAACTTTAGTGCATGGATATACTTTTTTCTAATTTTGATAAATATATATTTTTAAATAAATGTTAAAATGTGGTTGAATCAAAAAACAGTTGTTTCCATGGGACGTAAACTTTCATATTAAATATTTATCTAAAATGAAAAAAAAATACTATCTTGAAATAGATTCTTTGATCTAGTGCATCATATTTTTTTCAATTTTTTTTAATATGTTTTTAGTATTTTTCATTGGCATGGTAATGACCCTAATATTTTATGCTGATAACCAACTTTTAGTAGAAATAAAAAGTAAAATATAAATAATAATTAAACTATTAAAATAAATATATTTTTGACAACTACACTTATGGATCTACAAAAGGGTATTTTTATATTGTTTAAAAAAATGTTATTTACATTAGTAGGAGTTATAATGTAGTGCCCCTCAGTTTTCTTTCTATCACTGACAATTACTTGATTGTATTTGGATATTATGATACATTGCTTGATGTTGGATTCACAGTTATCATGATAGTAGATGATGCTTTTATCATTGATGTTTATGCTCATATTATGTTTAGTATATGGATTTAATGGATTATGTGGATTAATCTTGTTATGCGCATCATGTAATTATCTAATGATTATTCATATCATGTTGATTAGAATCTGATTAGTGTGCATTGATGTATTCGGGTGAAGGGGAAATAGTGTCACATCACTCACTTGTGAGTGCCCTATGACATTGTGATTTTCCTCTCATAGTGTGTTTAGTTGTTTGACTATGTATATGCTTGACTGTGGGTTTGTTGCAAGTTGCAAGTACTAGACATTGAATCCACTTGAATTTTCAAGTTTGAGTGTGTCTTAAGCCTAATAGAAATCGTTGATGGAGATAGCATTAGGTCCCTTGTTGAGCTATCATCTTCGACGAGGATGAGTATCCGTTGTCACCAAGGTAGTGTTGTTTGTTTGTGATTTGGTTCATCTTTGTTGTCATGGTCTTTCCTTCCATGTCACTGTGAGGTCAAGTACTGTTTGGTATTCTATTCAATTGAGTTATTTGTTTGATTAGTGTTTTGATTGATTATTATATTAAAATAAAAGATTATTGTGGGTAAAATGTTTTTTGATAATTTAAATAGATGTTTTATTGCATTTGTGGTGTTGAAAAAATAAAATATTATTAAGGTTTTAGTTGGGTTAAATAAATTTAAAATTATGATTTAATAAAGAGATATAAAAATAAACATATTAATTACATAGTGGTACATATAGAATTAAAAAGGTAAGTTAAAATTAATAAATTAAATATTTTAAAAGAAATTATTATGTGTAATTAAATAAAGATATTTTATTAATAAACATTTTAAGGAGTAGTGGAAAACAATAGTGGAAAAATTGTATAAAATAATGAAATTAAAGAAATGTTGCATGCAAGCAACAAAGAGAGTGGAGTGGCTAATTAATTGGTTATTTGCTGAAATAAAGAGGGCTTTTCACATTGACCTGAAAACTAATCTTGTTTTCTTTGTTGATGAATACTTCTTGTTCTTGGGGGCTTCTTCTTTTGGTTTTGTGGTTTCGGAATTGGGTCCTCCAATGTTTTGCCAAGGATTTGAAGAGTGTTAAAGCTGCAAGCTGGGGTAAAGAGCTCAACATCAACCTTTAGTTTATTTCGTCGAGTTATTCGAGGTTCCCATGGCTTTCTCTCTCTCGAATTCAATTCTGTTTGGAAAAGAAATTTGGATGTTGGTACTATCTGAAAACAAAGTAGTCTTTTGGTTATTAGATTATGAAATTGAAAACAAGTAAAAGAAAAATTATGTCCTTTGTATTTTTTTTAAAGCTCTTTTTGAAAATGAAATTGTGCATGTTTTGCAATTTTTGCCAGTGTGCTCTTTAAATTCCCTAAGTCAACATTTTGGAAATTTCCCTTCTTGCTGAGGAAACACCTCTGTCTCTATGGTATTAATATTACTTCCTTTTTCATTAATGAAGTCAATTCATAGTGCCATGCCGACCCTAGTATTCTTGCAAACCATGTCATTTATTGTGTTTGAATCTCTATCTATTGAGCCCCTTTCTGAGGCTAGGCCAGTATCAATTTGATACTTCCCATTTGAATTGTTCTAATCTAAATAAAGCCTCCATTAGTATCTATCTATTGTCATTATAGCTTTCCTTCTCATTGAATGTGTTGATAGACTTCCATGCTCACATCTTCTAAGCCTCTAATCGTTCTTAATCGTGATCGACTAAGATGAAGGGTAGATTAATGTAAATGTATGCATATCCTTTTACCATGCACAATCTTGTTTTGGTCGTGGCCTGCCTCCTCTGCCTTTTATGTTGTGTTTGAACGAAACTTGATACTGTAGTTTATATTTGTTAGAATGTTGAATTTGTTTTTGTTTGATTCACATAGCCTTGCTCTAGCTAATGATGCCTTATATGGTATTTCCTACATAGCCAAGCCTCAATCTTTAAGGTGCTATAATTGCATCCTTTTTTTTTGTCATGGAATTGTAATCATTGTCTCCTATCTATTGTGGCATCCTCTTTTCACTTGTGCCCTGTAGAATGGTGAATTAAATCCAATGTTAGTTTGCTTATTTTATTGGTTGCATTTTATTGAAATTTGATTCATGTTTATCGCCTTCTTGTGAATCGAGAGATATAAAATATACTTAGAATGCAATTTAAATTGCTATAATAGTAAATCAATTACTGCTTGCATATACCTATGCTTGGATTTGAAGTACATTATTGATGGTATAATCTGAATATGCGCTATCCTTAGAGTCTAGGAAGTAAGTGTTATTAGCAGGACATGGCCTTGTTTGAATGGTATTTCTATTGTTAAGAACAATGTTTATAGGAATTCGGTTATTTGTAAGCTGAACTAAATGTTTTATGGTTTGGATTCCTTTTGAAACGTATAAGTATATTTATATATGTATAGATATATATTTATACATGTATGTTTTATATGAGTATGTAAATATGACTTTCTGGAAATAGAAAGTATTATATTTCAAATAGTAGTTAGCTATATTATATATATATATATGTAGACACCAAAAATTGGTCTAGGCCTACGACTTCAATTTCTTCATCATTCAACATTGTCATTCTCCTAATTAAATAATCTTAATTATTTAATTATATTTTCTAAAGTCTCTTTCCATCAATTAATTAAATAATTTTAATTATTTAATTAAATTATTTTATCATTGCCTAATCTTGATTAATTAAATAAATATCATTTATTTAATTGCGTCACTAATTTAACATTACCTTTTCCTTTAAAATTTATCTTTATTACATTTCAACTATAATTAAATAATTACTTTTAATTATTTAATTATTCACTTAACCTTTTCTACAGTCAAATTAAATAAATTCTTATTTATTTAATCCTTTAATTTGAATTTGTTGAATTAAATTAATCATTTAATTCATTAATTGATTATTCTTGACATATTCTTCTATAATTGGGTAATCGCCAAGTTATCTGATTATTCATTTTCACTTGAGTTGAGATCTAAATTAAAGCATTCAACTATCTTCTGAGTCAATATTGTTTTCAACGAACAGATCAATATTATTTCTAACGAATAGATCATTCTTGATTCAATCATTCAGTTATCTACTTCCACCTTTTAGCATGTGCACATCTATTAATTAAATAATTTTAATTAATTAATTAATTTATGTGTGCGTTCGAATATAACGTTTTCCTCGTGCAAATCATCAACTTGACATGCTAAATCTATTCTTCCAATTTTGAATAGTCATTACTGAAAGATTAGATTTTTATTCAATTTAATCTCTTAGACCTTTGTGAGTTCTAACTTTTACTTCTGAAACCCTAATTCAAATGCATGACCTAATTTTAATCTCGATCGTCCATTTAGTTTCAATCTCAGCCTTTCATTTGAAACATCAATTTTCTTTAAATTGATCAATTTTTGTCATTATTTTCTCTCTCAAAATATTATACTTTTTGGAAGCAATTATCTTCAATATTTTATCATTTGTCATAATCATAGAGCTATACTTGCATACATTGAAAATCTGAGGGCAAGGATACTATCATGGCAAAATGGAGGAGAGCAACAAATATCATTCAAGGAATTATGACATTCGGTGAGACTGTTTCATATTAACGCTTTTATTTATTTTCCATTGTGCTTTGTTGTTAGATGTAGGCTAGTTTGCTTTAATCTAGTTTATTTGTTTTCTTGCTTAGTTTAAAGCTTTTTCTAGAATAATACCTTTTTCAACTAATTCTACAAATGAGGTGCAACAATGTACATGTAAGTTAGATCTTAGTTTGGCGTTGATATTTTCTTGGAATATAGTCATTTTTTGTTTCTCAGGTATTTCGACAGGACATCAATTGGCCATGCTTCTCCATCTCTAGAAAAAGGTAATAAAATCTTCTCCTTCCTCTTGTGTAGTGTGACACAAGGTTGCAATAGTAATTTTGTTATCTATGTTAAAGGAGAAGTGTTGAATAAATTTCTCAGCTAGCTCACCCCAAGATTTTATGCCACTAAGTTTAGAGAACCATTCAAGTGGAATTGTGGTAAGACTCCTTGGAAAAAATCTCATGAGATAGGTTGGATCATTGCCACATCTATGCATGTTGTGGAGAATTCCCTTATGTGTTCAAGTGGATTGCATTTTCCATTGTAGTTGGGAAAATTAGGTACAACATATCTTGGTGGAAATGGTGTCATGTACAATGATTTGTCAAAGGGAAAAGGATATAAATCTTTGTTTGGAGGGCCTCTTTCTATATTTGTAGGACATCGACCTATGTGAGTGATATGTTTGCCAGATGGTTAGGATCCACATACGTGTTCTGAAATTTGACATTTTGTAATGGATTTTGATTAAGTGTTGGTATGTAGGGTGTGTTTTGACTCAGAATGTTGGAGAATGGATTTTGTCCTAGAATGTTAGTAAATAGATTTTGACTCAGAATTTGTGTAAATGGATTCTAACTTGGAATGTTGGTAAGTGGATTTTGTCCTGGTATATTTTGTGAAGGGATGTTTTGTTAAGGTATAGGTCAACTCCCATATTGAAAGGAAAGCATGTACCCTATCTATGTAACCCCTATATGTGGTATAATGTTGCTGACATTTATACTTGGGACAATTGTTGTTTGAAGAATGGTACTAGTAATACTAGTCGTAGGTATAACATTTGTTTGATGTATCGTACTAGTAACACTAGTCATAGGTATAACAACTGTTGTTTTAGCTCTTTTACTTCTAGTGGGAGGGCCAAATGGATTAGATGATGTTTTCCCTATGGTGAAGTTAAAGCTTGTTGTCATGCTAGTTGTACCAAATGGTGAAGTGTGGACTGTTTGCTCTATGTAGGCACAATGGATGATATAGCTGCAGTCACTTGTGATGTTGTAGCACAAGTGGTCATGGTGTTTATCCCTGGTGTAGTTTGAGTCTGTAAGGTACTAATTTCAAATCCTATAGGTAACATTGCACCCTCAGATAGTAATTTTGCTAGGAATCGTTGAGGATTGTTTGATAGGTAGTCATATACAAAGAACGTAAACTTTGGGTCTCATGCGACAACATCTAGGTCTTCCACTAATATGTGTCCTTGTGAGTCTCTATTGACAAATTGTTCCATCAAAGGTCTATGAGGTCTTGGATTTGGTCCTTGAGAGGAGCCTACGAATGGATTTATGAAGTTGTTTGGGTTTGAAATTTCTTCTCTTTTTTTCCTTTTAGACCTAGTCTCTACCATGTAAGATGAGCTCAATATGCAAGGAAAGGAAAACTACACCTGTGAATGATATGACCCTATTCTATTTTTTGGGATTTTTTGAATGCAAATAAGGAATGTATGAAACTTTTTTTTTGGTATTTTCTTGCAAATAAGGATTATCTAAAATGATACTGTACTAGGATGCCTAAACCTAAGTATGAAAAATTTAAGGACTTCTAAGGTAATCAATTTTGTGGACTTAAGACGAGGTTACCAATCCACCTAAAGTATAACCAAAGTGTCAACGTAATAATGTCAAGGAACCTATGTAGGACTAGGATGAAAGATAAGGTGATCTCCGAGACTAGACTGATGAGCTAGAAACACCTACCGTAGGACAAAAGATATTATTACTAGGTTCAATGACAGACTTTGTTGAAGCAATGGTTTTCCCAAAGTGAGGAAAGTGAACCTATTCTAAAGTTTACAACAGTGACCTTAAAAAGTTTGATCTAAAGATAATGTGTACCCCTAAAATTAAACTCAAAACTAGGAAGATGACTTTTAGAATGAAGCTAGGATGACTATAGTAAGGACTAAAATGACACTTAAAGGATGCAAGATTGAGCTAATTGTTTTGGTTTGAGATTTAGGATTACTATGAAAAGAAAGATGAAAAATTGGTATGACTATGATAGTAAAATTTGACTCTCTGATTAATAAGAAAATGCGACGCAATTGTACAGATGTGTCACTTTTCTTAACAAATGCGACTCCTAAACTCAGATGCGGTGTTCTCCGATAAACTGTAACAGACTGTGATAGGAAATGGTGTCATTCTATTCTACAGATGCGACCCAAAAATACAATTACGAATTACTGGTAAACATATGTGGGTTTCTAACAATAGAGATTGACAATAAAGACTCAAATCTATGATAGGTCAGATGCATCATTCGATAACACAAATGCGGCTCACCTAATCAAATGCGTCATAGAGGTTATGAGCCATGAGTTTCCTACTGACATATGCAACTCTAAAACTCAATTGTGGTGTTTTACCTATCAAATGCGACTCTAAAAGACTGATGCAACTCACAGTATGATAGATGCATGTTAAAATTTTACGGATGCAATGTTAAAATAAAAATGCGATCTAATATTTGACAGATGTGACTCAATTTTCAATTGTGGTTTTCTGGTAAATGACATAATTGAACAGTTTATTTTTTGATCAAATTTTGGAAAGTATCAAGCACAAAAAACATAATATTTTTAGTTTGGTTTGGACTCAAAGAATTTTAATGTAGTATAGACAAGCACATCCTAGGCTAACATGGACTGTATTTGCTGAGTTTTCACTTGGGTTTCCCCAACTACACTTATCTAGAGCGAAATGTTTAGAATCTTGACCCCATGGGCTCCCCCTTACAGTACACTCTCTTCTCAAGGCAGCCAAGCTTCAGTACCCATAAAAACTCCTTATGGCATACTTTACACCTCTACTGAAGACCATAAGAATGTGAGACGACTTCATAAGTCTGATCTGCTGCGCCAAAAAATAGATAGGGTTTTTGGCCTTCTACAACAATGGTGTTTAATTAGGGCATTTCTTTCATAGGGAATGATCCATGCGGTAAGAGTCCCTGTCGATCCATCTCGTCGAAACCATATGCGTGATTCTTGAGATTTCCTCAAGAATCCACTTTTATATACCAGTTGGAAGTCCCTAAGGTTTAGGTGCCACAGGTCTAAGTCATCCTGGGGTGAGTACTTTTTCCCACCAGGATAGGCCCAAGTTCTAGAGTCAGTAACTAGTTCTCTTACACCCAGGATCGCATGAATGCGCAAGGGGAGAGGATACTTTGATATACTGAATCGTAAAGGGTTATAACTAGACACAACCTATGTTGAAGCACCAAACACGAAAGACAGTAGTTAATTTTAATCCAAATGATGATTTTATAAACTACCAAACAATCTGTTTCAAAAGAAATAGTCTTTGACATACGTTCTACAAAACAAATCGTTAGTAATTTTCAGTATTGTCTTCGTCAATCGTCCTGCAAAAAGAGTCAAATTTAAGTCTTCTACAAACATCCTGTAAACACTTGTTAACTCAAAAAAAAGCACACATGCTGAAAATACGATATTAGTAACACATAAATCAATTGAAATTTTTAGATTTCAGAAAACAGAAACAAAAAAAATATACCAGTCAATTGCGTCGTTGTTTTATCAGTCAGATGCGTTGATGTTTTATGCAATTGCATCTCTATTTATTAGATGCAGTTAAATAATTGACAAATGTGCATGTATATTACAAACCTATGCTAAACCTAAGACGTGAATTTAAAAATGTGTAGTTGTGCATACAAATGCAATTAAAAAATAAGCAAATGAGGTTAAGTAAAAAATGACGCATTTGAAAAACATGTAATAAATGTATAAAAATGTGTGCAAGTTAAAGTTTTCAAAGTTTACTTTTGAGCACATACCGGTGGGTCAGTGTCGGCAAGCCGTCGGAACATCCGAATGTGATACACACGATGGTGGGTGTGTGGAATTGGAGACATTGTCACTAGGAGCTTAGAGCAAAAATCTTGATTTTCTAAATATGGAGTGTGAAAATGAATTGAAATTTCCCAATTTTTATTTATATGTAGGGTTTTGAGTGGCATCTCTTCAAACCTTTTTTATTGGCCGTGTAACATGGTCCAACTTCTATCGACCTGTAAACATCCATATCAACTCCAAATTCATTTCTGTCACCACCATTGACCTTCTGGGCATCAAATTGACTAATCGGGACAACTTCCAATTTTTTTTTGAAATTTTCAAAAATTGTCAATTTTCCCGAGGGGGCATACCCTAACCTGTTTTACACTAGGACACGACTAGGGCATGTTTTCACTATTTTTCTTTGACACAATGCGATAAATTGCATTATATCAAAGAGGGGAAAAATGTAGACACCAAAAATTGGTCTAGGCCTATGACTTCAATTTCTTCATCATTCAACATTGTCATTCTCCTAATTAAATAATCTTAATTATTTAATTATATTTTCTAAAGTCTCTTTCCATCAATTAATTAAATAGTTTTAATTATTTAATTAAATTATTTATCATTGCCTAATCCTAATTAATTGTGTCACTAATTTAACATTACACTTTTCCTTTAAAATTAAATAATTTATTATTTAATTTATCTTTATTACATTTCAACTATAATTAAATAATTATTTTTAATTATTTACTTATTCACTTAACGTTTTCTATAGTCAAATTAAATAAATTCTTATTTATTTAATCCTTTAATTTGAATGTTGAATTAAATTAATCGTTTAATTCAATAATTGATTATTCTCGACATTCAACTATCTTTTGAGTCAATATTGTTTTCAACGAATAGATCAATATTGTTTCTAATGGACAAATCAATAATTGATTATTCTCACCAAGTTATCTGATTATTCATTTTCACTTGAGTCAACATCTAAATTAAAGCATTCAACAATCTTTTGAGTCAATATTGTTTTCAACGAACGGATCAATATTGTTTCTAATGAATAGATCATTCTCGATTCAACCATTCAGTTATCTACTTCCACCTTTTAGCATGTGCACATCTATTAATTAAATAATTTTAATTAATTAATTAATTTATGTGTCTATTCAAATATAATGTTTTCCTTGTGTAAATCATCAATTTGACATGCTAAATCTATTCTTCCAATTTTTGAATAGTCATTATTGAAAGATTAGATTTTTATTCAATTTAATCTCTTGGACCTTTGTGAGTTCTAACTTTCATTTCTGAAACCCTAATTCGAATGCATGACCTAATTTTAATCTTAATCATTCATTTACTTTCAATCTCATCCTTTCATTCAAAACATCAATTTTCTATAAATCGATCAATCTTTGTCATTATTTTCTCTCCTGAAATATTATACTTTTTGGAAGCAATTATCTTCAATATTTTATCATTTGTCATAATCATAGAGCTATACTTGCATACATTGAAAATCTGAGGGCAAGGATACTATCATGGAAAAATGGAGAAGAGCAACAAAGATCATTCAAGGAATTATGATGTTCGGTGAGGCTGTTTCATATTAACGCTTTAATTTATTTTCCATTGTGCTCTGTTGTTAGATGTAGGTTAGTTTTCTTTAATCTAGTTTATTTGTTTTCCTGCTTATTTTCCTACGTTACAATATATATATATATATATATATATATATATATATATATATATATATATATATATAAACATATACTCATACACCGGTATATATATATATATAATATGCATTTATATATATGTATAGATATACTTGTAGATGTATTACAAAGGTTGTAGAAAAAGGAATATTTTTTCTAGAAATAAAAGATTTGTGTTAATTACGGAATAGGATTATGAAAGGGAAGATTAATTTAATTACATTGTTAAATGTGAAATTACATTTTTCCTTGGCAACTATAAATATTGTATGTTTTGTAAATGGTGTGTCACCCTAGTTGTAAACTCACCATGTGTCTCTCGATCATGTTAGAGGATTCTTTGTTATGTGACGTATGTATTGATTATATGAAATTGGGTAATCTTGGTTATTGTTCTCTGCGAGATTAGTTGTGTTATGGTTAGTTAGACTTCAAGAGGCTAAGGGAAAATTTCCACTTGATAGATTCTTTTATAATTTATTTTGAGATGGTTTTTTATGTATTGAATGAGTATATGAGGGTCATTAACTTTGCATGGTATATTCACCACTTTAATTGGGATATGTGTGCGAGATGGTTTATGCCTCACCTCTTTGTGTATGTCTATGAGGTTTTGTGATTGGCACAAGTTGGATTTTCCCTATTTATTTCATTGGGTCTCCAAACTACTAGTATGGGAGTGGCTCTCAATGGGGGCTAGTGCACAAAGTGGCACTAGGGTAACCCATGTGGGAGTTTATGAATTCAGTGATAACTTGGATACAGGAGCACCAAGGTCAATTTTGGGCATATAGGGTCATAATGAGAATTTTGGTGTTTTGAGTCTCTTAACTTGTGTAATAAGGCTATAATAGGCCATTCCTAGGGTTTTTGAGGTCATTTGAGTCATTTTGTGCAAAAATGTAAAAAGTTGTCAAGGCAAAAAAAGCAAAATTGCAATTAGGGAAGGTGAAGAGTCATTTTGAGTGGGGGAAGTTTAAAAATTAGTTGTATTCAGTTTGAGAGGTTGGTAAGTATTTAAAAAGGCTTTGTAAATTTGGAGAGGTTGGATTTTTGTAGAAGATTCAAAAAATGAATATCAAAGGTGGCACTTTCCTGTGTTTTCTCTGTATTTTCTATTTTCCAAACCACTGTACGAATCATACATGGTGATTATTGCTGTGTGATGAATTGGAATAGATAGTAGAGGGTGTTTGGTTTCATTTGCAATTGGTTTTGTTAAATTTCATAAATATTTGTGGGTTTTAGAGGTCTTTCTATGGAATTGCCTGTGTGAACTCATCTTAAGGGTTTTGAAGGTGTAAAAATGACATTTTAGCCAGTCCACCCATTGTATCCTACTATAACTCGGTTGAATGGAATAATTATTTTTAGGAAATATGTGGGTCTAGTTTCTAGAGGAGGGGAGACAAATAGTTGAGTTTTGTGTGATGCCCTAGTTAGCAATTTTAAGTGTTTTGGGTCCAAATTAGTGGTTAGAGAGCAAGAATGGGTGAAAAATTGTGAGGAAGAAATTTGTGAAGGTTTATTAATCATGTATAGAGCTTTTGTAAGGTGTTTGAGGTGTTAGGAAAGTTTGGAAAGATTTGGAGGGGTTTTTCAATAAACCCCCATGAAACTTGGTAAAAATGAGGGTTTTGTGTTTTGGAGTGTTGGTGAACATTTGTTTGAAAGATAACTGAGGATTTGGTGTTTAGATGACTTGTGTGTTGCTTCCCAAATATGTTTTATGTTAGGTGGGAAAATTAGAGAGTACTTCCTTTGTAAAAGTGGCCTAATTAGCCTTGTAGGACAACGTTGTTGCATGAATTTGAAGGAGTTGGTTTGAAGTAAGCCTATGTGGTTTTGATATATGTTTTGGAAGGGATTAAAGGTTGTTTGAAATTTTGGTTCATTATTGGGTTTTAAAAATAAACTACAAGTGATGAACAAGAAATTGAGTTGCAGACCTATAAGGGAATACTAGGTGAAACTGTGAAGAGTTGGTGTGATTGGTTTTTGAGAGTTGCAAAGTTGATTCAAAGTGTTTAAATTGTGATTGATGAGTGATTTCCTCCCTGCTTTTCATAAAACTTAAAATGAATTAGGGGGTTGGGTAGTATTCACACTAATCAAGATAAGTGAATGCCTCACTCATGGCTCAAGTGCTCATTTAGGCTTGAGATGAGATGAGAAGACCTGAAATGGAAAGATCAACTACCTTTTCCTCATGAGAGGTATATTGATTCTACATAAGTTTGTATGGTTAGAGATCAGTAGAGGCTTCCTGAGTAACCCAACATGGGGTTCAGGGCCTAGTAAGATCTTCCAGGGTAACCCATAGCAAACTATGTAATGACACTCTTCCCTATTGCAACCTAGCATTCCTTTGGCATGTGTTTTCCCTTTTTTCTTGCGTGCCTCTGGAAGTGGTGTCACTATTGTGTGATGTTGTAATGCACTTGTATATGGGAGTCATGTTAGCTTGTGTGTTATTCTTATGTTTCTTGACTATTTTGTGGTGTGACCTTATTACTATCTCCTAGCATAGGGGGTGGACCTTAGGGTCCACATGGTCAGGTGGAATGTGCCTTGTACTCCATTGGGTTTCCCTTGTTGTTTTTCATGATCATGGTGACTGCTCTTGATGATGTGGACTATTGGGTAGAGGTTACGAAAGAGGTACAGGGCTGAATTTATATTGCATTGAAAACAATTGTAAGGCTAACAAATATAAACTATAGTATCAAGTATCTTACATGTACTTGTATTGTATTGTATTGAAAACAATTGTATCATGTATTGTAACTTTGATGTATATACAATGGGCTCTTGTATATACCTAGAATACCCAAGGTGGTAGAGGTTACGATAGAGGTACAAGGTGTTTCTCTTGTGATTAGCAAGTCACATTACTAGACAGTGTCCTCAAAAGGGCACATATGGATATAGTCAAAGGTTGGCTACTTCATACCTGATAGTAGGCGATGCTGGCAAGTCACACAAAGTTTTTACAATGGTTGATAACCACTAGGTTGAGCATTAGGGTACAGTGGTCGAGACTACAAGTGTGTTACAAGTTAGTAGAGTCTCTATTCTCTTTGACTCTAGTGCTTCAGATTCTCTTATTTCTCATTCTGTAGTGGCACGATGTGGACTAGTGGTAGTGAAGCAAGATGATAGGTGGTAGGTCAAATCAGCCTCTGGTACTAAAGTAGCAGTTGAGTCTCTTGTTCATGGTTGTGGATTTATGATTGGTTCTCTTTGTACCACAATAGACCTTCATATTATACCCCTTGGGTCTTATGATATTGTGCTGGGCATGAATTGGTTAGATGCTCACTAAGCAATGATAGATTGTTGGTGTAAGTTAGTGTAGTGAGGTAGAGGTAGTTGGTGTTCAAAGGCCTATTTCCTTGCATATGATCTCTACTATGTAGTTGAAGAGGTGTATGTGGCAGGGATATCAATTGTTTGCAATGATAGTTAATGATTTGGAGTTAGGAGAGAGCTGAGTGCTGTCTCTTGAAAGTCATCCTATCCTTAGACAGTATGTAGATGTCTTTCCTAGTGAGATCCCAGGGATGCCACCTAAGCATGACATTGATTTCAAAATAGATCTTGTACCTAGAGCATAGCCTATTTCCTAAGCTCCATATCATATGACCACTCAAGAACTTAAGAGCTTTGGTTGTAGCTTGAGGAGTTGTTGGTGAAGGGGTTTATTCATCCTAGTGTCTCTCCTTGGGGAGCATCAGTGATTTTTGTGAAGAAAAAGGATGGGTCCCTTCGATTATGTATTAATTACTAGAAGTTGAATAAGGTGACAGTAAGGAATAGGTATCCATTACCAAGGATTGGTGATCTTTTTGATCAGATCAAGGGAGCTAGGGTGTTTTTGAATATTGATATTAAGTCAGGATATCATCAGTTATGCATCTTTGAGGTAGACATCCATAAGACTGCATTTCTTACTCGTTATGAGCATTATGAGTTCACCATTGTGCCGTTGAAGTTGACAAATGCACTGTCTGTATTCATGAGTTTGATGAATGGTGTGTTTTGCACCTATCTTGATAGATTTTTCCTTGTGTTCCTAGATGAAATTTTGATCTATTCAAGGACCATGGAGGAGCATGAGGAGCATTTGAGTCAGGTGCTATAGTGTCCGAGGGAGAACCAGTTGTATGAACATTTGGAAAAATGTGAGTTCTTTCAGACATAGGTGAAGTATTTTGGTTATGTTATCTCTGGTGAGGGCATTGCCATGAATCCTTCAAAGATCCAATCCATCATTAATTGGCCTATGCCCACTAATGTTGCAGAGGTTCACAATTTCATGGGTTTAGCAGGCTATTACCAATGGTTTGTATAGGGTTTTTGGACCTAATAGCCCACCCAATCACTTCTCTTCAAAGGAAAGGGAAGAAGTTTATTTGGTTAGAGCGGTGGCATGTAGCTTTTTAGACTCTTAAGGAAAGGTTGACTAGTTTACATATCTTGACAATTCCTGATCCTACTGGGGATTTTGTGGTGTGTACAGATGCATCCTTGGAGGGTCTAGGAGTAGTGTTGATACAGGATGGTTGTGTGATTTCCTATGAATCTCACAATCTCAAGGATCACGAGTTGAACTATCCTACTCATGATCTAGAGTTGGATGCTATGGTTCATGCTTTGAAAAGATGGAGGCACTTTTTGTTGGGGCATTGATTTGAGCCGCATAGTGATCACTATAGTTGCAGTATATTTTCATGCAACCTAATTTGAATGCAAAGCAGAGATGGTGGATGGAGTTCCTATGTGAGTATGATTTTGAGGTAAAATTTATCTAGGGAAAGGAGAATGTAGTGGTAGATGCTCTTAGTTGACGAAGACATGAGCTTTCGGCAGTGACTCTTGCGGTGGACTTGAGGAGTTAGATCCTTTCAGCACTTCCTTCAGATAGTTGGTATCAGGAGGTGAGCTTTGAGGTGGATTCAGGTAGAGTTTTAGAGGGTATATTTGCATGATACTCCCTTGAGTTAGATGGATTTTTGCGGCACTTGGGTCACACTTATGTTCCTTCCTCAAGAGATCTTTGTACTTTCATCATGTTAGAGGAACATTGGGCACCCTATTCAGCGCATCCGTGTTAGAAGATGCACACAGAACTTCGTTAGCTATACTTTTGGATTGGAATGAAGAGAGATATTGCTGATTTTGTGTCCAAATGTTTGGAGTGTCAAAGAGTGAAGGTAGAACATCAACATCATGTAGGTCTTTTGCAACCCCATTTGGTCCCAAAGTGGAAATGGGACATCATTTCATTAGATTTTATTGTTGGTTTTCTAGTGTCCTCCCATCCACATGATGCCATTATGGTCACCATGGATAGGTTGACTAAGGTGGCACACTTTTCTCCTATCTAATCCTCATAAAATGCTTCATCAGAGGCCAGAGTTTTCATGTCCAGGACATTCTCAGGTTGCATGAGATTCCTTGCATAATTATCTTAGATAGAGATCTAGTGTTCACTTCAGCTCTTTGGACGTCCTTGCAGCATGCATTGGGGACTCAATTGAACTTTAGTTCAACTTATCATCTAGAGACTGATGGGTAGACTAAGAAGGTTAATCAAGTTGTTGATGATATGCTTCAGATGTAAGTTATGGATCACCAGTCTCATTGGGAGGATTACCTATATTTGGTGGAGTTTGCATACAATAATGGTTACCACAACTCCATTGGAATGCCTCCTTTTTAAGCATTGTATGGTCATCCTTGTTGGACCTCGTTGAGTTGGGATCATCTTGAGGACAAAGTACTTCTTGGTCCAGAGATGCTTCAGGAGATGGAGCAACAGGTGATTCGCATTAGAGAGAATTTGGTGGCAGCCCAGGACAGACAAAATAAATATGCAGATGTTCATAGGGTTGACCATCAATTCTTAGTTGGAGACTGGGTATTCCTACAGGTGCATATGCAAAAGATTCTGATCCATTATGGGAAAGGCTCTAAGATCACACTATGATTTGTTGGGCCTTTTGAGGTGTTGGAGAGGATTGGTCTTGTTGCATACCATCTTTCTTTGTCACATAGTCTATCATGCATTCATGATGTGTTTCACGTTTATGTTCTTAGGCCTCACTATCCAAACATATCTCATATTCTTGATTGGAATGACTTATAGGTAGAGGATGGGCAGTTGGCTTTGGATCCTATGGGCATCATACAACACAAGAGATTCACCCTAAGGGGTTGAGACATTGAGTAGGTGAGGGTCCAGTAGGATCCAAATGATAATTCTTCTGCTACATGGGAGGATGCATCTAGGATGAGAGAGTTATACCCATATCTATTTGTAGGCTTCCAAGAGTAAGCCTGGTTCGAGGGGGAGGATGTAGTTCCCCTTAGTTTTCTTTCTCTCATTGATGGTTACTTGATTGCATTTAGACATTATGATACTTTTCTTGATGTTGGATTCACAATTATGATGATAGTAGATGATGCTCTTATCACTGATGTTTATGCTCATATTATTCCTAGTACATATGGATTTAATGGATTATGTGGATTAATCTTGTTATGTGCATCATTTAATTATCTGATGATTATTCATATCATGTTGATTAGCATTTGATTAGTGTGCATTGATGTATTCAGGTGAAGGGGAAATAGTGTCGCATCACTCACTTGTGAGTGCCCTATGACATTGTGATTTTCCTCTCACATTGTGTTTGAATTTTTCACTATGTATATGCTCGACTGTGTGTTTGTTTCAGGTACCAGACATCAACTCCACCTAAATTTTCAGGTTTGAGTGTGCCTTAAGGCCAATAGAAATCATTGATGGAAATAATATTAGTCCCTTGTTGAGCCATCATCCTTGATGAGGATGAGTATCCATTGTCACCAAGGTAGTGTTGTTTATTTGTGATTTGGTTCATCTCTGTTGTCGTGGTCTTTCCTTTCGTGTCACTATGAGGTCAGGTACTGTTTGGTATTATGTTCAATTGAGTTATTTGTTTGATTAGTGCTTTGATTGATTATTATATTAAGATAAAAGATTATTGTGGGTAAAAGGTATTTTGATAATTTAAATAGATGTTTTAATACATTTGTGGTGTTGAGAAAATAAATATTACTAAGGTTTTTTTTGGGTTAAATAAATTTAAAATTATGATTTAATAAAGAGATATAAAAATAAACATATTAATTAAATAGTGGTACATATAGAATTAAAAAGGTAAGTTAAAATTAATAAATTAAATATTTTAAAAGTGAAATTATTGTGTGCAATTAAATAAATATATTTTATTAATAAACATTTTAAGGAGTGGTGGAAAACAATAGTGGAAAAATTAAATTAAATATTGAAATTAAAGAAATGTTGCATGCAAGCAACATAGAGAGTAGAGTGGCTAATAAATTGGTTATTTGTTGAAAGAAAAGGGGATTTTTCACATTGACCTGAAAACTAATCTTGATTTCTTTGTCGGTGAATACTTCTTGTTCTTGGGGGCTTCTTCTTTTGGTTTTAGAATTGGGTCCTACAATGTTTTGTTGAGGATTTGAAGAGTGTTAAAGCTACAAGCTGGGGTAAATAGCTCAACATCAATCTTCAGTTTATTTCATCGAGTTATGTCCTTTGTATTTTTTTTTAAGCTTTTCTTGAAAATCGAATTGTGCATGTTTTACAATTTCTGCCAGCATGCTCTTTAAATTCCTTGAGTCAACATTTTGGAAATTTCTCTTCTTGCTGAGGAAACACCTCTGTCTCTATGGTATTAATAGTACTTCCTTTTTCATTAATCAAGTCAATTCATAGTGCCATGTTGACCCTGGTATTCTTGCAAACCATGTTATTTACTGTGTTTGAATCTCTATCTATTGAGCCCCTCTCTAAGGCCAGATCGATATCAATTTGATACTTCCTATTCAAACTATTCTAATCTAAATAAAGCCTCCATTAGTATCTATCTATTGTCGTTATAGCTTTCCTTCTCATTGAATGTGCTAATAGACTTCCATGCTCACATGTTCTAAGCCTCTAATCATTCTTAATTGTGATCAACTGAGATGAAGGGTAGATTAATGTAAATGTATGCATATATTTTTACCATGCCCAGTATCGTTTTGGTCATGGCCTACCTCCTCTTCCTTTTATGTTATGTTTGAACGACACTTGATACTGTAGTTTATATTTGTTAGAATGTTGAATTTGTTTCTTTTTGACTCGCATAGCCTTGCTCTGGCCAAAGATGCCTTATATGGTATTTCCTACATAGCCAAGCCTCAATCTTGAAGTTGATGTAATTGCATCCTCTTTGTTTTGTCATAGAATTGTAATCATTGGCTCCTATCCATTATGGCATCCTCTTTTCACATGTACCCTGTAGATTGGTGAATTAAATCCAATGCTGGTTTGCTTATTTTATTGGTTTCATTTTATTGAAATCCAATTCATGCTTATCGTCTTCTTGTCAATCAAGTGATATAAAATATACTTAGAATGCAATTTAAATTGTTGTAATAGTAAATCAATTACTGCATGCATATACTTATGCTTGGATTCGAAGTACATGATTGATGGTATAATATGAATATGTGCCATCCTTAAAGTCTAGGAAGTAAGTGTTATCGACAAGACATGGCCTTGTTTGAATTGTATTTCTATTGTTAGGAATGTTGTTTGTAGTGTTCGGTTATTTGTAAGCTGAACTGAATGTTTGTATTCCTTTTGAGACATATATATATATGTATGTATATGTATGTATATATATATATATATATATATATATATATATATATATATATATATATATATATATATATATATATATATATATATGTGTGTGTGTGTGTGTGTGTGTAAGTTTTATATGAGTATGTAAATACTACTTTATGGAAATAGAAAGTATTATATTTCAAACAACAATTAGCTATATTATATGTACATATATATAAATATATGTATATACCAATGTATGAGTATATATATATGTATAGATATAATTGTAGATGTATTAAAATGGTTGTAGAAAAAGGAATATTTGTTTTAGAAATAAGAGATTTGTGTTAATTACGAAATAAGATTATGAAAGGGAAGATTAATTTAATTACATTGTTAAATGTGAAATTAGACTTTTCCTTGGAAACTATAAATGTTGTATGTTTTGTAAATGGTGTGTCACCCTAGTTGTAAACTCACCATGTGTCTCTCAATCGTGTTAGAGGATTTGTTGCTATGTGACATATGTATTGATTATATGAAATTGGGTAATCATGGTTATTGTTCTTTGTGAGATTAGTTGTGTTATGGTTAGTTAGACTTCTAGAGGCTAAGGGAAATTTTCCACTTGATGGATTCTTTTATAATTCATTTTGAGATGGTTGTTTATGTATTGAATGAGTATACAAGGGTCATAAGCCTTGCATGGTATATTCACCACTTTAATTGGGATATGTGTGCGGGATGGTTTATACCTCGCCTCTTTGTGTATGTCTATGAGGTTTTGTGATTGGTGCAAGTTGAATTTTCCCTATTGATTTCATTGGGTCTCCTAGCTGCTAGTAGGGGAGTGACTCTCAATGGGGGCTGACACACAAAGTGGTGCCAGGTTAACCCATGTGGGAGATTCTTAATTCAATGATAACTTAAAATGAATTATAGAGTTGGGTAGTATTCACATTAATAAAGATAAGTGAATGCCTCACTCATGGCTCATGTGCTCATTTAGGATTGATATGAGATGAGAAGGCCTGGAATGGCAAGATTAACTACCTTTTCCTCATGAGAGGCATGTTGATTTTGCATAAGTTTGTATGGGGGTTAGAGATTGATAGAGGCTGCAAGTGTAACCCAGGATGGGGGTTGGGGCCTAGGAAGATCTGCTAGGGTAACCCATAGCAACCTAGGTGATAACACTCCTCCCTACTACAACCTAGCATTCCCTTGGCTTGTGTTTTCCTTTTTTGCTTGTATGCCTCTAAAAGTGGTGTCACTATTGTGTGATGTTGTAATGTAATTATTTATGGGAGTCATATTATCTTGTGTGTTGTTCTTCTGTTTCTTGACTATTTTGTGGTGGGACCTTATTACTATCTCCTAGCATGGGGGTGGATGTTAGGGTTCCACATGATTAGATGGAATGTGCCATATACACCATTGGGTTTCCCTTGCTGTTGTTCATGATTGTGGTGACTACTCTTGATGATGTGGACTATTTCACTTGTTCCAGTTCGAGTAGAATATATTACATGTCCTTGTATTGTATTCAAAACAATTGTAACATGTATTGTAACTCTGATGTATAATCTCCCCAATTGATCACGAGGAAAAATTGATGTAATGATGTAATGTTGTAATTCATTGATGAACTTTCTCTTGTAATGAGCAATGTTAATGATGTACCTTATATATGTTAGTTAATGAAATTGATTTTGATTGTATCTATTGATGACATGTTATGATTAATTCATATTGGTTGATCATTTAAATGTGATGGATTAAATGAAATTCATATTGTTAGATGAATCTTGTTTAATAATATGATAGAGATGATTTATAATTCATGTAATTTTGCTTAATGAGATTCTAGTAGTGTAGTCATAGAACCTTAGAGGACTTAGGTTAGAATGCAAGTTATTGTATTACTTGCAATCTTTGGTATGTTGGACTTAAAAAAAAATCCTTTTAGTGTTGTAGCGTGTTGTCCTCTAGGGTTTCATGGTGGGGCATTACCTATTGAAACTTCAATTTTTTCAAATAATTTTATTTTTTTGGTAAATTGGACTCAAAGTGGTGCTCCATATATTTTTAGCCAATAATTTTAGTTGAAAAAGTTGTGGAAGTATCTAACTTAGCTAGAATGAATCTTACTAGATCATATGTTTAACCAAAATTAATTTTTAGTTAGAAATACTTAATTTAATTGTGTTGATAAATTGGTTGAAAGTGTTCAACACAACTTTGTGCTTTTACCCTACTGGTTTCGAGTAACAGTCCTTCATTTGCATATGCAGATTGAATCATCTAGATTGACACTACCATTAAAGCTTGACGCCTTTACAACTTTAGATACTATTGTTAAAAATTTGAGTGCCCAAATCATTGGTAGTAAATAGGCTCAAAGCTCATGCCCGCCATTAATCCTCTTTAATCTACCATTATGCTTTAGTATACCCCCTCTAGTTCTTGAAATCATCCATTGGTATGGGTTGTTACAATGTCGCAAACAAAACCAAGAAGGATTCATGATGTCCATTACTTAGAAATAGGTTCATAATGCATTAGAGAAAGGCAAGTAACTGATATGGAAGTTCCATCATGAGGTGCCATTGTGGAGATATGGTGCGAGAGAGCTAGAGGAGGAATCCGTTTGGGTGGCGGAGTAGCCTACAACTTCTGCAAAACAAAAGCTCACAAAACCCGAGAAATAGCATGTGGGAAGATGTTGAGGGTGGTCTGAAATAACAACAAAGAGACCCATGGCCTCTACAACTGGAGCCTCCACAAAGCTCAAGTTCACAAGAGTTTTAAGCATGTGGTGAACAATAGCTTGTTAATTCGCTCTATCATGGCCTTAGACTCGCAACATTGAAGTGCCCATATAGTTCAACAAAAGTTTACTTAATCAATCATGAGATTGAAAATATAATCCCTCCAACAATGATTAATATCTTACCGTTCGACATACCCATATAGAGAATGAATGATAGTAGTATAATGAGAGTGAAGATATTTCGATAAATGGGTAATTCCTCGCAAATTTATTATTTTACCATGTAAATGCCAAAATATTCAGGTTTTATGGGAGCATCGAGTACACCACTTTAGAAAATTCAAAAATTATGGATAGTGCACTTCCATGTTAGAATAAGTGAATAATTTCTCCTTATCCATATGTAGGCGATGGAGGAAAAAATATAGCAATAAAACAATAAAATTAACAAATAAAGTAGAAGTTTTATTTTTCATAGGTTAGGTGCACTCATTGGAGGATTTAGGATGAGGATTTAGTTTTTAGTTTTATTTGCTTTAATTTTTAAAGCAGCCATGTTTATCTATTCTTCTCTTCATATTCTTGGTGAACCTCTATATAAAGGAGGTGTATGTAACTTGTTTTCATAAGATAGAATGAAGTTTTTTCTACAGTAACAGATCATAGCTTCACTATTTTTCTTTTATTATTATTATTATTGTCTCTGCCTTTCTAATATTCTAGGTGGTTAGAATTTGATCGAGAACATTAACATGTCCCTCACAACACAAATGATTTCTCTATTTTAATCTGCACGAATTTATCCAGTACCTTTGCACATATGATTTGTGGAGAGGAATGTGCAGGATTCTAGCGAGGAGCGGCCATGCAAAGAAAACATGTGGGAATGCAATTTTGATATGCCACAAGGAGAACGAATCGAAGGAATATGGGACCCGCAATATGAAAGTACACAAAAATGATGGTGGGAATGAAAGTGTGGAAAGCAATAGCGAGGGTGCCAAAAAAAAAGTGGTGTGATATAAACGGAAGTCCACGTAGCATCCTCTGCAAAGATGATCTTTAAAAGGCTAAGGAATTGTTCATCTGCTCAATCCTACAATGAAAGTCGAGCTACATTATTCTTCCCCATGTATACAAATTCAATCAAAGATAGTTGTGAAGTATTTTCCACTGTTGGAATATGTAATCCTGAGCTGCAATGGGAAAATGCATTAAATTCCCCATTAGATGAAACCAAATTTGGAAAATTCCCCCCCTTGCCATGTCTGACCTCCATGCTGGCCAATTAATATTTGGCTGCAAATTAATTGTGGTGGTTGAATTTGAATTGGGCACCAGATTCTTGGAAAGGAAATAAAAGAAAAAAGAATAGAATGTTTGTTGTGTAGAATGAGGAGACCGAGACATAATTTTTTTTGTAGTAGCAATAGAAAAGAAGAATTTTCACTAGAACAAAATAGAAAGTGAAAAGTTTAGGAGAACCTACAGCAGTAGAGAACATTGACAGTGCTCCGGTGCTCCAGAATTTCTCCAACATGCAACAACACACAGAAGGAAGATATGCTAGAACATGCGTTGTTTTTTTTATGAGAATGTACAGAGCTTTTGCTCTAAGTTTTCTCAGTAATTTTTTATTGTAATCCTTTGGTGAATGAAATAGAAAATTGAATATATTATTTATGCCTCCTTGTGCTTGTCTCCATTATTATTGTGAGTTTTCATTTTTTTCCCACTGTAGTTAGGTTTCTTTTCCCAACAGATTGGTATCAAAGCCCTAAGTTTTCTTGGAATTTAATTTTTAAAGCCCTAGCTTTGTTCCTAGGCATGCAGTGATAGAACTTTTATTTCTGGGTGTTTGGGAAAGCCCTAGTTTTCTGGGCAGTGAAGAAAAGTCCTATATTTTATTTGGGTATCTGTAGTTTTTCCCCCATTTAGCAAAATGGTTGGAGGAGACAATAGGAGTTGGTAGCAACCACCCATATTTGATGGAAAAAATTATGATGTTTGGGCAAAGAAAATGAAAACCATTTTAGTAGCAAATGACTTGTGGGAATTAGTAGCAAATGGGTTCACATATGTGACTAACCCAAATGCACTTTCAGCATTGAGCAATGCTCAAAAGAACTAGTTGAAGGAAACCAAGAAGAATGATGCCAAAGCCTTCAGTCTGATTGAGGCAGCCTTGATAGAGGCTATCTTCACTCAAATAGCAGCAGCTAGTTATGCAAAAGAAACATGGGAAATACTTCAAACCACTTGCAAAAGGGTCTGAGAAAGTCAGGTCAGTGAAACTCCAGTTGAAAATGAGAGAATTTGAGACCATGCAGATGAAGGATAGTGAGTCCATTTTATATTTTCATACAAGGGCTTCCACCTTGATTAACCAATTGAGGATAAATGGAGAAACTATGGAAGAGCAAAAGATTGTGGAGAAGATTCTCAGAAGTTTACCCACAAAAATTGACCCGGTGGTTATTGCCATAGAAGGGGAAAATGACCTCTCAAAATGATCAGTTGATGAGTTAATGGGTTCACTTCAAACCCATGAGCAACACCTAAATAGGTCTACAAATTCTTCCTAGGAACAAGCCTTCAAAGCACAAGCAAATGCAAGAGGTAAGGCAAGAGAAAGAAATGGCAGAGGAAGAGGTCAAAGAGGTAGAGGCAGAAGCAACTCTGGAAGAGGAGGCTCAAAAAATCAAGAGGAGGCAAGCATCTCTCAATCAGACTTCCAAAACACAAAGAAAAATAGCAGCTCAAATCAAAGATCTGATAAGAGCAATGTGTAGTGTTACTACTGTCACAAGTATGGTCACTATGCAAGTGAATGCAAGAAGAAACAATGTGACCAAGGGAGTCAAAATGCAAACGTGGAAAATGAGAACAAGGCTGAAAATGAAAAATAGTCTCATGTGTTCATTGCATGCAATCTTGCAGAACAAGGCAGTGCTGAAGTTTGGTACTTGGACAACAGTTGTAGCAACCACATGAGTGGTAACATAAATTTATTTGCCTCCATTGACCACAATATTAAGTCTGAAATCAAAATGGGCAACAATGAGAAAGTACCAGTCATGGGCAAGGGAATAGTGTGCCTACAAACCAAGCATGGTGAAGAAAGACAGCTTCATGACGTCTTCTATGCCCCAGGAATGAAACACAATCTCTTGAGCATTGGATAGATGGTCCAAAATGGATATAGAGTGCTAATGGAGAAAGGGGAATTCATCATCTATGATAGAGATGGAAGCAAGAAAGTTATGGCAGCAGTTCAAATGAAAAATAACCGAATGTTTCCCCTCAAAATGAAAATCTCAGCACAGTCAACAGGCTTGCAACAGTTATCCTTCAAGACAATCATCCAAGACCCATCCAAGCTTTGGAATTTGAGGTATGGGCATCTAAGTTATTCTAGTTTAAATCTTTTAGCTAGAAAGGATATGGTTAGGGGCCTACCAACAATTGTAGAGCCCGATGGAAAGTGTGAAGCATGCATCCTAGGTAAACAACATAGGCAACCCTTTCAGTCAGGGCATTCTAGGAGAGCTAGAACACCATTAGAGTTGGTGCATTCAGATTTGTGTGGTCCCATGAAGACCCCAACCGTAGGAGGAAATTTTTATTTCATAACACTCATAGATGACTATAGTAGAAAAATCTGGGTGTATCTTTTGAAGAACAAATTAGATGAATTTGAGAAGTTCAAAGAGTTTAAGGCCTTGGCTAAAAAGAAAGTGGCCACTATATCAAAGTCCTTAGAACGAACAGAGGGGGAGAGTATATCTCTCAAGAGTTTATGAATTTTTTCAAGTCTCATGGTATTTAGAGACAACTCATAGCCTGGTATACTCCATAGTAAAATGGAGTGGCTAAAAGGAAGAATAGAACCATCACGGAGATTGCAGCAAGCATGTTGAAGGAAAAAGGTTTGTTTAATGACTATTAGGGTGATGTTGTAGCAGCAATAGTCTACATTTTAAATAGGTTCCCTTCAAAGGCCATTCTTTATAGGATCCCATAAGAAGCGTGGATGAAATGCAAATGGAGTGTTGAGCATTTGAGAATATTTGGATGTGTGGCATATGCACTCATGCCAAAAGAGAAAAGGCAGAAATTTAATGACAAAGGAGAAAAATTCATTTTCATAGGCTATAGTGAAGAGTCAAAATCCTACATATTGTATAATCCCATCACCAAGAAAGTGGTAATCAACAGGGACATTGAATTCATTGAAAATGAGTCATGGGATGGAACAATTGATAGCAACATAGGTATTTCTATTTCTATACCTCTTGAGGATGAAGAAGCTATAGAAGGAAGTTGCTCCAGAACTTTACAACAAGGTAACAATTCAAAAAATAGCAGCAACAACTCCGGAAACTTTTAGTAGGGAAGTTGCTTCAGAAAATTCCAGCATGGAAGATGCTTTGAAAGTTTACAACAACAGTCTTCTTCATTAGTCCAGTAGTTAAGAAGCTCCAAAAATTCTGATCCTATGCTTGCATCATTGATGCCACAAAAAACTAGAAGCGTAAGGGAAATTTATGACAACACAAGGTATGATGACTTTGATGAGAATTCAGATTTTTCTATGTTTTCTTATAGTGATCCAATGTATTTTGAAGAAGCTGTGAAGGAAGAAAAATGGTGTAATTCCATGGATGAAGAGATGGATGCTATAGTAAGAAACAAAACATGGGAGCTCGCTAATTTACCCAAAGGGAAATCAGTCATTCGAGTTAAGCGGGTCTATACGACCAAATGTACTATTGAAGGTAAGATTGAAAGACATAAAGCAAGGCTGGTTGTTAAGGGATAAAAACAACAGCCTGGAAGAGACTATGATGAAACATATGCACCAGTTTCTAGACTAGAAATAGTGCAGGCAGTCCTAGCAATTGTAGCCCAACATGAATGGAAAGTATTACAAATGGATGTGAAATCAACTTTCTTGAATAGAGTGCTAAAAGAAGAGGTGTATGTGGAGCAGCCACCTGGCTATGAAGTTCCAGGAAAAGAAGACAGGGTCTATAGGCTCTGAAAAGCTCTTTATGGGCACAAGCACAACGGGCATGGTACAACAGAATTGATTCGTACCTTTTGAGCAATGGCTTTAGAAAAAGTGGTAGTGAGCCCACACTCTACATCAAGGTAGCCAATGGTGAGATTCTTATTGTTGTCCTGTATGTAGATGATTTAATTTTCACAAGAAATAGTAATCTTTTCATTTCTGATTGCAAAGAAGCAATGAAAAATTAGTTTGAAATGATAGACCTAGGTTTGCTAAAATATTTCTTAGGCATAGAGGTCCAACAAATAGATCATGGCATATTTATTTCACAAACAAGTTATGCTAAACAAATCTTGAAGAGATTTAGAGTGTTGGATAGCAAACCAGCCCCAACCCCAACAACTACTGGTCTAAAATTAAGCAAAGAGGACAACATCACTAGTGTTAACCCAACCCTCTACAAGAGCATGGTTGGAAGCCTCAACTATAGGTCTGAAATTAAGCAAAGAGGACAAAATCACTAGTGTTAACCCAAACCTCTACAAGAGCATGGTTGGAAGCCTCATGTTTTTGACAACAACAAGAGCAGATTTGATGTACACGGTAAGCTTGATTTCTAGGTTCATGGAGCAACCTAAGGAAACACACTGATAAGTAGGAAAAAGAATTCTAAGGTATGTCAATGGCACGAAAGGCTATGGCATTAAGTACACCACCTCTAATGAGTTTCAACTGGTTGGGTACACAGACAGTGATTGGGTAGGAAATGTAGATGACAGGAAGGGAACTTCAAGATATTTGTTCCACATGGGTTCATGAGCAATATCATGGGCATCAAAGAAGCGGCCCATAGTTTCACTCTCCATAGCTGAAGCAGAGTACATAGCAGCAGATGTAGCAACATGTTAGGCTATTTGGCTCAGAAGAATCCTTACAAATTTGAATGAGCAGCAAGAAGATGGTACAACCATATTTTGTGACAACATTTCTTCTATTGCATTAACGAAGAATCCTATCTTCCATGGGCGAAACAAGCATATCAAAATTTGATATCATTTCATAAGAGAGTTGGTGGAGCATGGAGAGATTCAACTTCGTTATTGCAGATCTGAGTAGTAGCTTGCTGATATTTTCACAAAGGCATTGTCAAAAGAATCCTTTGAATGCCTAAGGAATAGGATTGGTATGTAGGAATGCTCTAGAACTTTGGTTCTGGAAAACACGGAAAAGCGCAGATGCTCTGAAACTTTGGTTCTAGAAAATAGAGAAAAGGAAAATGCTCCAGAACTTCAGAAGACAGTTCCAGAATGTAGAATAGATGCACACAGGCTCTCTCTAGAAACTTTGTGCTGGTGCTCTAGAACTTTTGGTCCATTGCTTTGGAAGTTTTGCAAAGTGATAAAAGGCAGGGACCGATGCTCCGTAATCCTTGCTCTAGAAACTTTTCTCTGGAAATTTTGAATGAAGATGAAAAGAAAAATGGCTCAAGATTAAGGGGGAGTGTTGGAATATGTAATCTTGAGCTGCAACGGGAAAATGCATTAAATGCCCCATTAGATGAAACCAAATTTGGACAATTCCCCTCCTTGTCATGTCTGACCTCCATGCTAGCCAGTTAATATTTGGTAGAAAATTAATTGTGGTGGTTGAATTTGAATTGGGCACCATATTTTTGGTAATGAAACAAAAGACAAAAGAATAGAATGTTTGTTGTGTAGAATGAGAAGGAGACAAAGATAGAAAGTTTTTTGTAGCAGCAACAGAAAAGAAGAATGTTCAGCAGAACATAATAGAAAGTGAAAAGTTCAGGAGAACCTGCAACAACAAAGAACATTAACAGTGCTCCAGTGCCCCAGAATTTCTCCAGCACGCAACAACACACAAAAGGAAGATGCGTCAGAACATGCACAGTTTTTTGTATGAGAATGTACAGAGCTTTTGCTTTGACTTTTGTTAGTAATTTTTGATTGTAATCCTTTGGTGAATGAAATAGAAAATTGAATATATTATTTATGTCTCCTTGTGTTTGTCTCCATTATTGCTGTGAGTTTTCATTCTTTGCCCACTGTAGTTGGGTTTCTTTTCCCAAAAACCAAAACCTTAGTGAATTTCCTCCAAGGACCCACCATCCCACATGCATCGTAAATATCACTAACACCTCCAAGAATTCACATAGTCTCATAGCAACTAAAATTATTGATTTGATGCTCCACATATAATGTATATTTTGTATCGATCTCATAGTGACTTTGTCTAATCCATGACTTCCTTGATTTCCAAACACTTTAATTATTACTCGAATGGTCACGACCACCCACTTTGTCATGAAATGACTGTTCACAAATATCAAGCGTGTCCTCCGCAAACCTCAATCCACTGAGTGACATAATCACTTTAAGGGATCAACCAAGATCCATTGTATTATCCCCCAATTTGTAGCGCAGGCGCTTATACTCCTATAGATGTAATAGGACTGTAGGAATGAGGCATCCCCATGTTTTCAGAGAATGGGAGTGCGGATGTCAAAGAGTGGGAGCCTGAGGTTGGAATGTTGTTCAGATGACTTAGTAGACGATGACTTCCACAAGGTAAAGTTCCACAAAATGCAGAGAGTAACAGTGCGGGAGCCGGGGGTGTCAAGGCTAGCACATCAATACATGGAAACCACAATGGTAATGTCCACACGGGAACTTCGTAGCAATTCACACTTTTCTCAATCAAAGTTGCGATCACTTCCACTCATTTGATCAATATCCTATTGCTTTCCTTGCAATTCCCACACTACTTACCTACATTATGAAACCGTGGGGAGCTTCACTTTAGATTACCTTTCACTCCTCAACTCATGTTGTAAGTATCATATGATTAGAGACAATGCCTAAAGCAAGTGCCCACCTCTGACATTGAGGTACAATACAACCTTTCAATGGATGACTTCTTGTAATCACTGAATAATGTGAAATTAGTCTGAAATTATAAAATAATTGTGCACGATGGCTTCCTTGAGGCCTACGCCAATACCAACTTGTGCAGACCATCATTGTAAATTTGTTTCGCTATCAAATAATAGTAAAGCTTTGAGATTCCTTTTAAGAGACAGACACCCTTTATTACAATGTCATGACCTAGACTATTTGATACTATGAATAGGAATTTTGAGATCTTAATAGTGCTTAAAGAACGTATTTTGTGGAGATACCAACTCACGAGGTGAAAACATCATTTGCTTTTAAATTGACACTGCTTATGAATGAAATGAAGAGGCCCTAGGTTTCTATGCATGCTTGATCATTTTCCATTACTCTATGATGAATAACTTGTGGCTAGATATGGATCATGACCTTATGAATCCCGTAAACTCACTAATCGGATGAATACCACGCACGCAAAAATCCAAAGATTTGAGTTGGCAAGGCTTTATTGGGTGATGGCACAAAAAGGGAAGCAAAAAGTGTGCCTCACAAGAACCAAAAGCATGCGGGAAGAGGAATGGAAAAATATGACATGCTTGGGCCATTTGTGGGGATAGCATGTGAAGATGTTGTTTGGAGAATCCATTTGGATGGCATGTAGGGATGTGGCTTCCACAAGGTAAAAGTCCACATGGTCGTATGATGTGGAAAAACACGATGAAAATGCCATAAAATGGTGCCAAAAGCGATGGCTCCCGCAACAAATATTTCTACGTTCCCTCTCAAAAAACATAATAGATTAACCTAGATCACACCAATTAACCTTAGAATAACGTAAACACCCAAACATCAAATTGGTTGATTTCTCAAAATGCGGAAAGACCAACCATGGAAGCTAGAAGGTCTGATGTTGGTCGACGACGTCCCCACACATAATTCCCTAAAAGCCCAAATACCCAACAAATTTGAGTTTTATTAGTTCAAACACATGGGTAAATGATGGTGTCAAGGCATAAATGATGACCCACTTTGAATTTCTCATAAATAAACAACGCGAAAAATTGAAATATGGAAGTCGCAAGGTGGGAAGCTAGACAAGTCTATCTCATAAAAAAAATGCCATTGCAATGGTATTCCACAAATGGCGTTCCACAAACAACATCCTATAGGGGAATTTTTGCATCTCCTCCAAACTCAACGAAACCTTGGTAGTTCATTTAGGCATCATAGAAATATCCCAAATCCAAAGGAAAAATATCTAAAAGTAAAAAAATGCAGGTGGAAGCAAAGAAAAAGAGAGGGGGGTCCTTTCTTTCAGTGGGGCATGTGCACAAAACATGCACAACATATAGAATCTAAACTCATAGCCACCACATAGATAGAAAAAATACTAGCAATCCACCAAAGAGGGAAAATATTCAAAGAGTTCCATAAGTATGCCACCCCCCCAAAAATTACCCTACATGCCAATACTCTGACATTGGCCTTGCCTCTATAGTTTAGGTACTAAATTGCTCATACTCTCCATAAAAATTTTAGTTTCCTGAATAAATAACATATCAGGCAAACGACTTTGCACCAAATATCGAACAATTTTTTGTTTGGGGCTGCTATTCAAGCCCCTCACATATTGGAAGTTTGTCATTGTTGATGCTACTTGGAAACATGAACATGAGGTGCATATATTGTATGATCTAGTGTTTTCATTGATGTCAACATTGTTCTAATCATTATAGTATGGATTGGAAGCATTCTTGAAGAAATGTGGATATCTAGCAAGTTGATCTAGAAAACATGGTGATACAAGAATTTGGTTGTGTTCCTTCTAACAGTATTATGGTTCAGTGCGTTGGTTTTGGGTCCGCACTCCACCACATGTGGAGATATTACGATAAGATTCTAACTATAGTTTTGAGATCATTAGATGTATCTACATTCAAGATTGGGTGACATTTTGTGAAGTATTTCAAAAGATGTGAATGACAAAGTTCATCTCTGTTTATTATACTCATTCTTTATACAATGTATCAGTGTGGGAGATTCTACATTTCTTCACAAATAATTATTTTTTTCTATGATGATGAGGATAAGCTATTAAATGTCGACTAAGTAGGAAAACAAAGGAAGATTGAGCTTTGAAGTCACATGTATGAAAAATTGTATGTACATATGAAGGATTTGTGCTTAGGTCTATTTTTGGGCCGAAATAACATGTTTGATGTTTTGTGGATGACAAGCAAGTAATTTTATCTTATGTGGGATCTATATTAGGTCCATCCTAACCTATCTTAAGATAAAATGAATTTTGAATTTTGGCACGAGATGTGGATATAAGTTTTTGAGGATGACATGTTTAATTTTGTGTGTTACTTCTAATTAGGTCAACCTAATTTAAGTTACACTTGATATGGATATATATGATATTAACTTCAGAGTTTTTGGTGTGTGTATCCAAGAGTAATATATGAATGACGATGAAGGGATAGAGAGAGTAGATTGTATGCGAGTATTGAGAGATATATGACATGTATGGTGTTTCACCTAAATGTGTGTGATGTGAATATAATCAAAGTTGAGTAGATTATGAGTAGAGCAAAGTATTGATTCAGATCTATGTGAAGATCATTTTGTACTTCATTGGAATTGTAATCTAGCATATGTTAGATGATATTATATCAGTTCAAATAGGCTGTATAGCCACCCCTTCTATCTTTCTTACTTTTTGTGGGCAATGAGTTCACTTGTACAGTGAGTCCACCTGGCAATGAGCCTTTCCATAATATCTTATATCCAAATTCAATATATTGTGAGCTAACCCTCACCATGGTTTTTCCCATTTTGGGTTTTCCACATAAAAATACTAGTGCTCACATGTCATATGATTTTGTGGATGTCTTCATGTTTTCATTCATCATTACAGTTATATTTATTCTGATAATTGGATGGCTTATGTTTAATTGGTTTAAGGTAATATTGATTCACCCCCCTCTTAGTATTCTAGGTGTTCAACAATTAGTATTAGTATTTTTCACTCATGCATTTTTCAAATTTTTAGATTATTTTTGCATATATGTGAAATGCGTAGAAGTTTTTGGTTAACTCCTTGAGTGGGAATCAACATACTCTTCTAGTTAATTTTTATCACATATATATCTAAGGGAGAGTATACAAAGCTTTTCTTAATACTGGTATACCCTTTGCCATTGATGTCAAAAGGGGAGAGATACTTGAAAAATATTTTGGAGAGATACTTGAGATTAAAAAATTTGGAGAGTTGGGGAGAGAAACTTGAAAATATTTTTGGAGAGATATGTGTAAGGAGAGACAAGTTTTTGAATTTTTTTTTTGATATGCATGTTGCCTTCAATGAAAAAGGGGGAGATTGTTGGAAGTTTGTCATTGTTGATGTTGCTTAGCAACATGAGCATGAGGTGCATATATTGTATGATCCAATGTTATCATTGATGTCAAAAAATTTTATGATCATTCTAGCATGGATTGGAAGCATTCTTGAATACATGTGGACAAATCAAGTTGATCCAAAAAACATAGTGATACAAGAATTTGGCTAAGTGTTCCTTCTTATAGTATTGTCGTTCAATGCATTGGTTTTTAGATCTGCACTCCACTGCATGTGGAGATATTACTATGCAATTATAACCACAGTTTTGAGATTATTAGATGCATATACATTCAATATTTGATGAAATTTTGTGAAGTATTTCGAAATATGTCAATGATAGAGTTCATCTCTGTATATTACAGTCATTCCTTGTACAGTGTATCAGTGTGGGAGATTCCGCATTTCTTCGCGGATAATTATTTTATTATGTTATGATGAGGATAAGATATTAGATGTCAGATGAGTGGGAAAACAAAGGAAGATGGATCTTTGAAGTCATATGTATGGAAAATTGTATGTACATATGAAGGTTTTGTGCTTAGGTCTATTTTTGGGTTGACCTAACAAGTTTGATGTTTTGTAGAGGACAAACAAGTAATTTTATCTTATGTGGGATCTATATTAGGTCTATCCCAACCTATCTTAAGATGAATTGAATTTTGAATTATGGAACAAGATATGGATATGATTTTTTGAGGATGACATGTTTAATTTTGTGTGTTACTTCTAATTAGGCTGACCTAATTGAAGTTACACTTTATATATATATATATGAGATTAACTTAAAAAATTTTGGTGTGTATCCAAGAGTGATATATGAATGATGATGAAGGGATAGAGAGAGTAGATTGTATGTGAGTATTGAGAGATATATGACATGTATGGTGTTTCACCTAAATGTGTGTGAAGCGAATATAATCAGAGTTGAGAAGAGTAGAGTATTGATTCAGATCTATGTGAAGATCATTCTATACTTCATTGGAACTATTTAATCCAACATATGATAGATGTTATTGTATTAGTTCAAATAGGTTGTATAGCCACCCCTTCTTTCTATATTTCTTACTTTCTATTGGCAATGAGTTCACTTCGACAGTGAGCCCACTTGGAAATGAGCCTTTTTGTAATATCTTATAGTCGAATATAATATGTTGTGAGCTAACCATCACCATGGTTTTTCCCATTTTGGGTTTTCCATGTAAAATATTGATGTTCATGTGTCATATAATATTTTGGATGTCTTCATGTTTTCATTCATCATTTCAATTATATTTAGTGTGATAATTGGATGGCTTATGTTTATTTAGTTTAAGGGAATATTGATTCACCCCCTTGTCAATATTTTGGGTGTTCAAAATCACATTCCATGAGATAATAATCATCTTTGAGAGGTAGAAAAGTGGAAGCTAAGATTTTTGACAAATCTTGACTCAACCAACATTTCATTGAGCAACATCTTAATTTTCTCTAAATCCTTTTCTCTCCCAGCCTTGAGGGATTTCTCATCAACCCCTTTCTTTGGATTTTTTTGGAGGATCCCTAAGGGAAGAGAGGCTTTATTTCCTTTCTTTGGCTCATATGTTGACTTCCCCAAAGGGGAATCACACTCAATCTCAATCCTTTCCAAAGCACCAGACACCATAGGACAAGCTGAAACCACGATGCTTAGATTCATCTCCATTTGAGCCAGTGAAAAACCACCCTCTTTCACTTTTTGAAGATCATCAATATTTGTCCCTCCAATACCTCCTCATGTGCATCTAAATCTAGAAGCATCATACCAGGATTCACCTCATGTTGGCTAAGATCGTCCAACACATCAAAATATTTAAAAACTTCCTCCTCCCGCCTCTACTTGAAAGTTCTTTTCTGGCCATGATTACTATTATGGGACTTGATAGGAATAAATCCTTCTCTATCAGCTACATCACCCAAAATGGGAGCCTTTCCCTTATCCACTTTTGGAGGGTCACAAGATGGGTGGTGTAGAAGGGGATCCGAGGAGCGGATCTTAGAACATCTCTTCTACAAATGTCCTTACTCATGACACAACCAACATCAGAAGGGGAGAGCCTCATAGTCCAACTATTGTACCCAAGAGGAAGAACCCACACAAATTTCCAAATAATTTGGAATATGATTTCTCAAGTCTATTTTAACATACATATGAGAAAAATTCATAACCTTCTTATCTTGTGTTTGCTAAGAAGGGCCCATTGGTTTTATGAACAACAAAGTAACGATATGAAAAATGGCATTTAGTCAAAACTCAATTGGAAACCTAGGGAGACACACCCAAATAGGAACTTGATTCAGAAGCTCCTCCAAAGCGTTAAATCCAGTATGTCATGGCTTAAGAAATATACCAATCTAATTATGGAAATAAGGACCTCCCTTGAATACTTTTTTGCATTAGCCATGCAATTGAAAACAACCATAAAAAGCTATTGGCCATCATCATTACCTCTGTTTCACCCTCGAGATTCCAAGTTTGTGTATCCAAGGCTTCCAAAAATGGAAAAGAGATGTGCATCCCCATGAAATTTCATAATAAGGAATGATTTGAATAATACTCAATGTCTTCTACAATATACTATGGTTTAATCACAAGGATAGGTTTGACCTAGAACCTCTCCAAATAGCCATTATTTTTTAGTATCCAAGGACCTCCATACAGGGACATCCCCTCCACCCTTGAAGCTCTGAACAAAAATTTACTCTCATCAACACGCTTTGACAAAGATGGAGAACTTTCCCACAAAGAATCCAAAAAATCCATATTGTGCTTGAATCTTATCACTTCTTTTGAAGCCATATCCCACAAACAAAGAAGCAAGAGAACCTCCTTTTACTTCCCCACAACCCAATACCTTATATTGAAAAGACTCAACATAATAACATAGAAAAAGTAGAAAAACAACAATAACAAACCCCCAAGTTTGATTCACACCCACCCCTCCCTTATACTCCTTTGCAGACCCTCGATCTCCCAACCATGGACATGTAGACCATGACCTTCATAGTTCATGGGTTTGCAAACAACAAATCAGTGCCAATGCCATTCCTTTTTTCAATATTATTCCAACTCTTTAAACTCATCTAATAATTTTTTATTTTTTTGACTTAGTAAAAAATAAAGGTTTTCCCCTAATTCATGGGGATCCCGAGGCCAATCCCAACCTAGCTAGAAGGGGAAAAGATGAATAGAAGTGATCTCCCCGAGAAGAAGGATGGATCAAATTAAAATTTTATGGGGTTTTTAATGGAAATCTAATTTTTTTTTGTGTTAGATGCATCTTTAGAGATTCTATTGGTAAGAAGCTACATAGAACAAGCATTTTCCTTTCACTTGGTATTAATAATGAAGTTGGAGTTCAAGTGTTTTTCCATGACCTTGTGGACGAGATAAAACTTGGGTTCAAGAGGTTAGTGGTTGAAGGTGGCTTGCTATTGATAATAAACACATTAAAATATGAGGAATTAAAAAAATGGAAACTAAATAGGATGATAAAGGGACATTTTTACCTCCTAAAAAAGTTTGAGGACTTCAAGATTCTCCATGTTTATCAAGAGGAAAATAGGGAGGATGATACCCTAGCCAACTTGGCACTCAATGATATGGAACATTGAAAATGCTCAGAGGTCCATGTGGATCTAACATGGACATGTGGCACAAGCCCCATTCTCATAATCATAACAAAATAATGATTTTCACATGATTAAGAGGATTGAGCTAATGAAGTACATTCAGAGGATTATTAGATGATTAATGTGCATTAATTACGTTGCATGGGAATATCTTATGAATCAATAGAGATTGAAAGTTGTGTCTTCATTCTCTCCATATTTGTTTGCTAGAAATGGAGGCTACCATGCATTTAGAAGAAAATATAGGAAAATTGTTTTCAAGGGGATGATCATAGAGAAACAATTGAAAATAATTTTAGAAAACTACTCTATGGTAGTATTGTAGGTGGTGAAGATGGTACGAGGAGACACATTCATACATTTGGCCTCCAGATACATGGTTAAATCAAATGTTTCCTCCCATTTTATGGCTTTCTTATTGGTCTTGGGAGAGGAAACAATGGTGGCGGTATGAGTGGTCATGGCCTTGATAAGGCCAAAATGGCATGTGGGTTTAAAGAGTATGCTTGAGAAGGTGATGAACAAGATCAAGTTTCATAGTAGGTCAAGGAATTGGCCTACCATTGTGCCTCCAAATAATGGCTTGTGGGTTCCTTTTGTTATTGAAGTTGTGGGGGGAAAATCTAAGGTGTGGCATCATAGGACCCACTATGGACTAGATTTTCTTTAACATACCATAGGGGTCATGTTTAGTGGTTCAGTGGATTGGTTTTTTTCCTTCATGGAGTGTGTAGAGGATGAATCTAAGGAGGAGGCCATGCCTTCCATGTGACCTACCCTTCCTTAATTAGAAGAAGTCAATCATAATGTAGAAATATAATGTATATAAAAATTTAAGAATTATAGCCAAAGATAGTAGCATTCACTATAGTTTGAATGGGTGTATAACTTCTAGGAAAACAAAAATTTTGGGAGCTTGGAAAATTACCAAATTTGATATGTATTAATAAACCATTGTTGAAAGGGTTCAATTTTGTATGCACTTGCTAGGGCCTCCTATGGAGCCAAAATATTAAATATTCAATACACTAATATAATGGGTGAGGCTCTCTAAAACCTTTTTACTGATAAAAAGAAAAGGATTTCAAAGAGTGCTAACAAGAAGTATAACATCTCAAAACTAAAAAGATGTATAATACTGTTACCAATTTTTTGCCACAGCTCGATTGGTGGAGCTGGCAGAACATTGTTTTATCTTAAGGTGAAATTGCAGATTATGTTTAAATGTTGTTTGCATTTTTTATCATTATTCATCAAGTGACAGTTGTGCATTTAAAGGAAGAATCAGAATTGTAGAATGCTATTCAAATGATCTTGAATTAAATGAAGTACATAATTGAGAATAGAAGCAACAGAGAATTTTTTTAAATGCTTTCATTTATTTCATGAAAAGATTCATATTTACATAGCTTCAATTGATTGCAAGAATCAAAATGATATTACAACATTACATAGAAATGCATTTTCTTTTCGAAATGAAAAGTATAAAGATGAAATCAAATATCCACACAAGTCGTGGATGTGACTATCACAATGCACCATTAATAGTACACTACAATATGGAAGATGCGAAAGGATAAATCACATAAGTAAACGACATAATCATCATTGCTTGTTTTGGCCGAGGGTCGACGCTAAATGGTGCACCTTCTCTTCTCAAGCTCTGTCGACCTGTAAGAGAAAGGAAGGAGATGTCAGAGGCTCTGATTATGAAGATACCTATATGAGTCACCAACAATAGTGCAACCTACTATCAATCATACATTGAAACAATCAAGAAAAGTATAGAAGAAATGAACTGAAGGAGAAATATCATGATCATCATATCTTGTTTTTATGCTAACATTGTTTGTTTCCTTATGCAGGTATAGGTAAAGTCATGATGTTGATTGCTATTTGAAGACCAAGCATGTGGAGAAAAATGGGCTCCCACAAGGGTAGAGCTTGACATGCTACCCTATTCATTATAAATGGGCTGATTTAAAGATTACATCATCATATATTCATCAAAAGAAGTGATATACAACTGAAAGAGTAAAAAAATAGTTATCTATCAAGCTACTAAACCAACTGTGCATTCATAACAATTAGGTTAACGCTTTCTGAAAGCTACAGGTGAACAGTGAGTTTAATTCACTCAATCACTTAACCAAATATAGTTATATCAAACATTGTTGTATGGTTCATGTTTTGTGTTGTTTGTTCATCATAATCATATGTCATGCAAATTTCAGTTCATTAGTTTTCTTTCTTACAACCAAGGACAATGAAAAGGCATACATTATGCCTTAACGAAGAGTTTTGTTTCAATTTTCATCTTAGAAGCAAACAAATTCATGGAACAACTTGTTAAGTGGAACATAAAAATGCATGAAGAGTACCAGATTGAAGCCCAAGGATATGGGAGGATAGACAATGCATTCAGATAATAATTGAATGATCAGTTCTAGCTTGACTGATAATACAGTGCAGCATTAGGAAATGCAATATGAAATGACCATTCCAGAATGATAAGGAAAGGACAAACATAATAAAGATGTCTCAGAGGTGTTAATTATGCACTAAAAAATCAGGTAAGATATAGTCCATAGTATTACAATGTTTTGATTAAAATCTCTATGTAAGTCCAAGAATATAAAGCAAATGTTGCTATATGGTGGAGTTAAGGAATCCAAAAAAGAACAATGTTGTGTACAAAGAAAGCAACATGGGGATAGTAATACATTTAGAGACTTTTCATATCATAAACGAGTTTGCATGGTGGGAGATTTATTCTATTATATCTTCAAAGAGACATGAACAAATTTGGAAAAGATTTAGATACACAATATTCATTTCCAGAATAAGTAAGTTTACAAAAGCATGAGAGTTCAAAGCATAGCTTGTCAATGATGCCTGAAGTGTAAACGAAAGGCACAAGAGGAGCTTTTAGAATGTAGATATGTGAAAGATTCAGGAAACGAGAAACCAAAGGAATATCAAGTTTTTCAATGCAATACAAACAGAATGTGTGTATTCAAAATATTATATACCTAGGAGAAGGTCTTGTTAAAGACATAATTTATACAACATTTCCATGAAGAAAGCTGAGAGAAGTGGAAATACCATGTGAATCGGGTCAAATTTTTACATATACAGTTTTGTTGTTCTCTCATATAATCACAATTGTTTTTAGATTTACATATGGGGATCATAGTTTTCAGAAAATGCATGGACCTCTAAATAAATTCAATATTTCCTCATTACTGTTTGTTTACCCATTTTGGGGGTTTCGGGTCAAGTATACAAATTTTCATTATTTCCAATCAACCCATATGGGTATTCTTTCTCAGAATAACAAGTTAAATGTTTTATCATATGATAGTTTTCAGACAAATGCATAGTTTTCCTCTAAATGTCAAGTGCTCATATGGAGGAGATTAAAATTTTAGAATAACAAAAGAAAATCCAGATTTTGCTTGACTGCACAAGGTCCTTTTTAGAAAGGCCACATCAGGGTTTTGAGAGACAATTCTACATATTACAATTTTCAATTCACCCTTGAGGGGTTCAATGAGCAGCTACAGGAATGTCAAAGTGGAGCACAAGCCATCATGGGTCGAGCTTATAATTTGAATGTACAATGTATATATTTTGTTTCCTGAATACCCACATTTGGGGTTTACTTTTAAAGTACAGAAAATACAATTGTAGTGATAACCCATGTGATGATTTTGTATAAGACAACAAGAATACAAAAATGCGAATTTCCTTGGGTGGATCGAGCTTCAAATTTAGAGAATGCTAGTTTTCCTTCTATTTTCATGATACCCATATTGGGTTTTGTTCTCAACTATGGAGAGAGAGGAGATTCTTGTTTTGGGTCGAGCCCAAAGGCTCTAAAAGTGCTTTCCCTGAGATACACATGGCACGACTGTGTAATGGCCAGAGATTTATAATTAAAAGATGAAAATTCACAACCTTTCTGTTTTACATAGAGATGCCAACAAGTAAAGAGTAAGGATTTACCATTGTTGCTTGTGGGAGACAAGAAGCCACGGACAAGAGCTCCACAGAGCTTCTAGAAACCAAGAGTTCGAGCTCTCAAAATGGCAATCGAGCTCTCATAATAGTAAATATGAGCACAAAAAATATAAAGCAAAGGTATTAGAGGTTGTGTTAGCTGTGGCCACAAGGCCAGAATGAACAAAAATTAAAATCCATAGAAGCTATAAACAAATAGCTTACCCTCGAGTGAGTTCCTTCGTGGAGTTTTCTAGGAAGAAGTTTGAGTTCACGCTCATACAGGTCGGTAAGTGAAGGGCAAGAGCACAGGAATGTAAAGAAAAATTAGAAACAAGCAGGAACAGGTTGTGGCCTTTGAGAGTTTTCTTGCTTTAGAATGAAGTAAAAGAACTACAATACTAGAAAAACCAAGCTTACCCATTGAGGAGCTCGACTTTCTAAAGGAGAAGATGATGATTCTTAAGCACATGAGCTCAAATTCAACACAATCATGGCAGCGCTATTCCTTTAGATAGAGCTCATTTTTTTTCCAAGTGATGAGTGCAAATTGAAATGATTTAGGGTTTGACCATATTTTTCTCATGTCCTAATTCGAGCCACTTTATGATTATCCAGAATATTCGCAATTGAAAATAGCACATGGGGAAAATCGAATTAGGGTGGCTTTGTATTATATTTCATTCAAAGACTGAAGTTTGATATTTGAGGGAGGTTGAAATTTGTATGCTAGGTCGACATATTAAGTCTTTAGGACTTATTTTTTGCGCCTTAGTGAATTGAAGACTTGAAAACCCTATTTTGGGTGTTTTAGTGAAAAACAATGAGAATATAAATGTTGAATATGTTATGACCTAGGGTGATTTTGATCATTATCTCCTTAGGGTTTATGTTTTAATTGATTTTGGAGAAATCAATTAAGAGGAAGTGATGTAGTGATATTTTTATGATTTAAGAAAAATCAAAGCATTGTAATGGAGAAATAAGACGTATTTCTTTTTGCAAAAGAATTTATAATCTTTTAATTGCAAAAATAGATAAATTACAAAATTTGCAATCCTATAAAGTGGAATCGTAAAGCAATCTTCTATAAATTATTTTATGAGTTCTTGCTATTTTTAGTAGATTCATTGTTGACTTTTCCTCTTGGTCGAATTTGGGTCTCATCTTGGAGAGATAAGGTGTTTTTCTTGGCTTTTAAAGCGGATTTAGCCTATTTTTAGAGGCTTGACAGTCTAATCATAAAAGCAATATGTTTTTTTTTGGTTTTATATGGTTTTTGAGACAGTTTGAATCTTTTTTCCTTGAGGTTCTTTGTGAGCTCGGATTAGGGTTTCTTGAGAGTTATATCTTTGAAAAGACACTGTCTTTTCGCTCTCCTTCTCAATTCAGATTTCAGTTCCTGCTCATACACATTTTTTAGCTTGTGAACCCTTTTGTACTCAGTTTCAGATATACACTCTTTCAGTTTTAGAAATACAATAGATTTCTTCTTTCCATTTTCTTGTCTCAAGATTGGTAACAACAGTTTGATGCCTTTGTGTTTTCAAATTTGAAGCCTTAATGTCCTACTTTTATGAGTTTTCTACACAAGATTTCATGTTTTCAAGTTGTATGATGTATTCAATGTCCGCGAATCTTCATATGAATTATTGATGAAATCATGTATCGATGAAATTGTGAGAACTATTGTAATAAAGAAATTGTTGTGAGGGGAAAAATTTAGTTTCTTTAAGAAATAACAAGTTAGTCATCAGTAGTTTTAAGTTTTGATTTCAGTCCATCTTTCTAACTCTTTCCTTCAGAAGAATTATTTAGAATAGGATTTATCATTCGGAGAACCAACTCACTCTGGAGATTCCTTCTTCACTCAGATCACCCACATCTGAAGAAGGTTTTCACGTTTTAGTAGGTTGTTGAATCTTGCATTCAACAGGGTGCAAATCTATTGACAACAAATACAATTTATATGTCCAGTATAAATAATTATATTATAGATTTTTTCATGGTAAATTTAATTTTAAATTTTAATATTTATATTTAATTTTTGTACTTATTTATATTATTTTGATTAGAGATTTAATTAACACTCTCCTTCCTCTTTTACTTATTGTAGATGACTTTATTTTTTTATCTCTTTATCATAAAAAATAAAATATAATGTACAAGACTATGTGATTCCCATTTCTCTTGGTTTCCATCACTCATCAAAAGATTATGCTATTATATTCTCTTACTTGCATGTTTGGAGCTTTAGTTACCCCAAATAACAAACAACCTATTTTAAAGCTCTACCTAAAAAAATAAATAATTTGACAAAATCAACTATTTCAAAATAACTACTACTATTTGGGGCGGGGGGCCTAGCTCAATTAGCTAAAGCATCATGTTGCAGGAAAAACGTCATGAGGTCTAGTCTCCTCTGGTCCCTGTATTATTGGAGGGCGTGTCGCACCAGCATCGTTGATCATGTGAAAAAAATTAGTGAAATCATAGGGGAGGCTACCCAATTCCTACAATCTAAAAAAAAAAAAAAACTACTAAGTTAAGTTTAAACACCATGACAGTTGTTGCACAACAATCACAATATGTTCTTTGCAAAGAGAATGGAGGAATTTGTATTGTGCTCCCTAATACATTGTGATGGTACATGCTAGAACTCCGAAAATAAGACTCTGAAAACATGGAAATTCAAATTATTAATTGTGGGTTCCTCCCATAATCGTATGTATGCACCACTTAATCAACAATAGCCCACCTTCCCTTATTCTTTTGTATTAAGATAGCTAAGAACTAGTAGATCGAACGTCTGAATGGGAAGAACTTCATATAGGGGAGAGGGGCCCATAGTGGAGTGGGGTCCAATAGTGGGGATAGAAGTAGTCCTTAGTGCGCCCCATAGTGGAGCACTTAATATCTAATTGCTAAACACTTTTTATCCATAAATTACACAAACTAACAAATCATGTGATGTCACATCAGCACACCAATAAAACATGACTTAGTGCACCACTATTGGTCTCACTTTTTTTTGGGACTTTTTGGATACCTCAATAAAAAGCATGTTGATGTGGCATCATATTTGATGATGTGGCCCTAAAATGAAATATAGAAGAACGTGAGTTTCCAAATAAACTATTGTACAAAAATGAGAGTGATTTGAAATTTTCACATAGAATTTTGAGAAATTTGAAGTTAGGGTGCTCCATTATGGGCCCCTCTCCCCTACTAACAATGAAAATATATGTGTGTAGAACTTTAAAATGATGATAAATTTGATGATATATTTTGGATGTAAAATGATGACTTGATGAATTCAAAATAAGAGTTTTTCAATGGATGATCTCATTATTATATTTTTTATTTTATTTAATTTTAACATTTAATTTTTATATGTTTTTTAAGGGGTAATATGTTTGTGAGGTTCAATTTTAAATTTTATGGCTGGAATTTTATCATAATGCTTCACTTTTTTTTTCTTTTATTCTTTTATCATCTACTTCTTTTACAATATTTTTTTCATGTACTTATATTGCTTGTCATGAACATTATATTTAAGGTCTATTTTTTAGTTTTGTTTATCATTAATCAGGATATGTGCCTTGTCATTATTAATCACTATTAGTAAATAGGTATTGTAGATGTCCAATTTGATCACTTCCATATGATCAAACGCGTCTCCTTATTCATCTGGTTGCTCATCCCCTCTGTCAATATTAATTAAACCAGTTGTTTAATTAATACCATGCATCTTGCACAAAGGTCCTAAAGTATTTAATTTAATACTTTACCCCTCTTCCTCCTCTAAATTAAATAAATATGCCCTTTTATTTAATTTAGTCATATTCCCCTTTTAAATTAAAATTCATTTTTAATTCCTCTTTTCTCTCTCATGGTCACATCCTCCAAATTTTGCAAGTTGGTCCCTAATCCATTTTAATTACTTCTAATTAAATAGGGTTAGCATGTGCACACCCTTAATCATCATTAAGGTCACATCCTCCATAATCTCCCACTTGCTTCTAATGAGTCATTAGTCCAATTGAGTACTTGCACAACCTTAATCATTTGATTAGCCTAACCTAATCCTCATCCTATTTATGGCATATGTCCTTGAGTCAACCTTATTAAGGGCTTTCTCCTTTTGGGCAAGGCACTCCACTTCCCCATGTGAATTTTTAATTCACCTTTTAATCCCCCAAGCACCAAAAGGAATTTTTAATTCCTTCACTTCTCCCCACATGTCCTTCACTTATTCTTTATTATTTCCCATCTCCCCATGAGAATATTTGAGGAATTTTTAATTCCTCACATGTCCTCTCACCCACATGGGGACAAGGACCTCCTTTATGAGGAGATCTTGTCCAATCCCAAGGTACTTTGTACCCCTCTCCATGTCATGTCCTTCTCCCTCCACCTCATGTCCACTTCACCTTTTAGGGCTAAATCACATGCCACATGTCAAGATGTGAGGGCTTGTGAGTTCTCAACTCACCTTAGCCCTACATCTTGATATCTGGTGGCTCAATCTTGACCCTCCATTTCCCTTAGGAATTCTCAAAAATCCTATAAATACCCCCTCTTTTCTCTCATTTTGGGGGAGATCATTTTGCTAGCCAAACTCTTGCAATTTTGTTTCTCAACCTATACTTAGCCATTTTCTTCATCCAATTGCACCCATCCTCAAGCATCATTTGCATCTCACATCTCACATCTTGTGCCATCCAAGGAGCATACACATCAAAGATCGAAGGGCCAACCAAAGGATCGATTCGACGTAAGGTATAGAGTTCCATTTTGTTGCTTTTGCTTTGTGTTGTTTCCAAATTAGGCTAATCTTGAGGTGTAGGTTGTTTTGGTGTTTATTTGCACTCTTTTAGCTTGTTGCTTGTCTTGTAACGCTCACATTCGACCTATCACATTTCTGGCATGCCTGGTGGGACCCACAAACAGGTCTATTTTTTTCACGTTTGCTATTTTTTGCATTTTTCAAGGTCCAGGTTGCAGAGTGGCAGACCTGTCCTGACAGAGTGGCGGATCTATCCAGTGGTGGTGGACTTGTCCTGACAGAGTGGCGAACCTATCTTGCTGTGGCGGACCTGTCCTGCTGTGGCAGACCTGTCCTGACAGGGTGGCGAATTTGTCCTCCGGTGGCGGACCTGTCCAACTGTGGCAGACCTGTCCTGCAGTGGCAAACCTGTCTTGACAGAGTGGCGGACCTGTCCATGCAGAGTGGTGAACCTATCCCGACAGAGTGGTGACCTGTCCTCCAGAAGGTAAAAATTTCAAGTTTTTTCCGATTGTATTTTGGTAAAATAGGAACATAGTTTAATTAAAGGGTGTCAATAAACCTTGTTTGGCATGTTTGGGAAGGCTATTTGACATATCCAATCCCCTTGCGCCATTTGGCGATCCTGGGTGAAGATAAATTGTAGCTTTCCAAGTCCTTTTAAGTCACCGTTTTTCACTTTCTTAGTGGGCCCTGCTTGGGGATTTCATCACCCCAAGGGACGATTCCAACCATGCATACCGGCGGGGTATATAAAGGGGGGAGAGCGAAAGCTGTACCTCAATCCAACCACGTTGTAATTGGTGAAGCATCGAGATGACGTGAAGAGTTGGTCTGAGCCTTTAGTATCTCGCTAAGGTTCTCGACTCACACTTGTAACAGGTTGGTGTTCACGGTTTGGGCCTCACGTACCGGGTGTATATCAAGGAATCCTTAGAAACCATGTGCATCCTAGAGTAGAAGACTTTGTTGACCATACCCGTTTCTACTAATCTTAGGGTTGTGCTATTTGAATTATCTTTCTCATGCATAAACCAGTGATTGTCAGTTTGGCCAAGTCTTTTATGATTGCTATATTTTGGGTCCTTTTCCTTACCCATCCATCAAAACATCAAAATTAAACTTATCCTTTGGAAAACTTGTCCCAACCTTGTGGCAGACCTGTCCTAGTGCAGTGGTGGACCTATCCCTGTGCTGTGGCGGACCTGTCCTAGTGCAGTGGCAGAATTGTCCTAGTGCTGTGGCGGACCTGTCCCAACCCTGTGGAGGATCTGTCCTAGTGCAGTGGTAGACTTGTCCTAGTTCAGTGGTGGACCTGTCCTAACCCTGTGGCAGATTTGTCCCTGTGCAGTGGCAGACCTGTCCTTGTGCAGTGGCGGACCTATCCCTTTGACCAGCCTATATCAACACCTAGCATTCATTGTTCCCCTATTTTGAACATTGATATGAACATTTAGCATCCAAAACAAACATCTGAACATCCGTTCTGAGTCTCCATCCCTTCATTCTAAGAGTCATTTATCCTGAACACTCTTTTTCTTGTTTCGAGAGCCATTTCTCTACCCTTAGACGCTCCCCATCTGTCCTAATTTCATTTTCATATCTGATCTCCATTATTCCATATAAACCTCATTGGAGTTTTCATCCAAGTTGACCTAGGTATTCATCCCTAATCGTAATCATCGTAACTGGCTTAGGATCGCTATCCGTCTTAGGTCAATTATCCTTTTCGACCCAATCAATCTGCTTCTATCTCAAGTTGGATTCAATGTCATTATCATACATCCACCTTTCAATCAATACCTAGTGTTACCAAGGATCATTCTTAAACTTGGTTGTGGATCTTGGTCTTCATCATACTTACCATCAATTCAATCCTAATCATCAGATCAATCTGATCCCCACATCATCAAACCTATTTGGACCAAAACTCGAAATCTAGGTTCATCCAGTATCTACCAATCAATTCAATCTGATTCCATCAAGCCAATCCACATTGGCCTAACCAATCGTCATCAACTAATCTCCCATCAAAATCAAATCAATCTTTCATCATCAAGGTTTTTCTAATATCTTGATCTACCTCATCATCTTGCATTCATGTTCAGACTCGATCACAGGCAAAGAAAATGGTCGACCAACAAGCCCTGAATTCCCAATCAAACAACCCTCAAAATCCCACCAACACAGTCAACATCTCGTCAGATCCGAACTATGGTGCTAATATCCCTCACGATCCCCACAACGACACCTCATCACAATCCAATGTGGATGGTCAAAACACATCACCACCTGGGGAGGAAAACATGGCCGATCAACTCGAGCTCACATTTGAGGAACACTTTAGCAACCCAGTTAATGCACAAATGATGGAACACCTTCTTGAAAGACATGGTGACAAAATCTTGGCTCACTTGATTGACAAAGGTGTCAAGTTTCCGTCAGGTGTCAACTTATCCAAGTATGGCACCTCCACATCTAATGTACCCCAAGGTTCACATGACATCCCTAGTAGCTCGTATGTCCCCAATGTTCCTTCTGTAGAAGGTTGACATCAACCTGAATTTGGCAACGCTGTCCTCTATCCCGTCGGTAATCCCATGCATCCCACCATATCGGTCACGGGAGCACCCCAAACCATTGATCCCAATGATCCTTTTGCCTATGGCATGCCACAAAATGTCCCGCAACTGCAACCATTAATGCTACCGGCACCACCCCCCTCGAACCCACCTTTTTTCAACACTGGGGGCAACCCTTTCACCGCCTTGCAACCACCGCCCCAATCTACCAATCCTCCACAATCGTCATTCATACCCCAACAGCCGCCCCAATCTACCAATCCTCCACCATCATCATTCATACCCCAACAACCACCCCAATCTAACAATCCTCCGCCATCGTCATTCATACCCCAACAACCGTCCCAATCCAACATCCCTCCTCCATCGTCATTTGTGTCCCAACAACCTCCCCAAGCCTACGCTCCCACTAGCATTCAACAACCTCCCTCGCACAACATCTCAATCGCACCTCCACCTCAATAACAACCATTGGTCAATCCCCTATTTTCAACACAACCATCACAACATCAATCGCAAGGAAATCAACCTTGGCCTTCAGCCTCGACCATATCTCCATTCCTTGCATCCCTTTTACGCCCGCAAGCGCAACCACCACATAACATCCCATCTCACCCACCACAGCCACCAACTATGTATCAACAACCACCCCATCATTACAACTATTATAACCAACAACAATACCAACAACAACCCTCCTATGTGGCATTGCAACAATCATATCAACACCCCCAATATCCGCCAGCTAATCAACAACACCTTCTCCCTACTCCCAAACAGTATACCACCCATAACCATCTGACCCATCCATATCCTGCCAATCAACAACAACCTCTTTATCAACAAGGTCCCTTGGCATATCAGCAGGGGATACCATCTCCTAATTATCCATACGCCCATCTCCAAACATCATCTCAGAGCCCACAATCGTCCTACCCTCAATATCCATCCAACACACCAGCCAACGCGGACATCCTAGAAATCAAAGCCGCTCTAAAAGATCTCTAGGCAGGGACTGGCAAATAATCGTTCAAGTTTGAAGATATATGCCCATATCCGTATGATCCCTCCATCTCATTGATTCCCTTCCCTAAACATTTTGAGATGCTGAATTTTGAAAAATATAAGGGGAACAAAGATCATAAGGCCCACCTATAGGAGTTTTACTCACAATGTCAAGAAGTGATCCACAATGACAACTATCTCTTGCGCCTATTCCCTCGAAGTCTGGGAAGCAATGCGCTAGGGTGGTTCATGACCCTCGAAAAGGGATCTATAAAATATTTTGCAGACTTGTCAGAAAAGTTTGTCTCCTACTTCTCCTTCAACTTGGAGAAAGATACTGATACCCTGGATCTTCTCAAAGAGAAACAACGTGAAGGGGAGATCATTTTGCTAGCCAAACTCTTGCAATTTTGTTTCTCAACCTATACTTAGCCATTTTCTTCATCCACTTGCACCCATCCTCAAGCATCATTTGCATCTCACATCTCACATCTTGTGCCATCCAAGGAGCATACACATCAAAGATCGAAGGGCCAACCAAAGGATTGATTCAACGCAAGGTATAGAGTTCCATTTTGTTGCTTTTGCTTTGTGTTGTTTCCAACTTAGGCTAATCTTGAGGTGTAGGTTGTTTTGGTGTTTATTTGCACTCTTTTAGCTTGTTGCTTGTCTTCTAACACTCACATTCGACCTATCACAGGTATATTTATGTATATGTTGGATGTAATTCTATGTGACATTATTATCCAATGAAAATATAGAATTAAACAAAGTTGATTAATGATGTTACAATTTATATTTAATTTATTCTACTAATTTTTAAAATGTATTTATCTATTTTTCTATTGACTATTGTTGTGAACAATTAGTATATCTAGATCAAAGTTTTATTTTACTTTAATTATATTTTTACTTAACGAAAGCAAAAAATTATTACATCCTTGACTTTCTATATCATAGTCATTCCATACAACAAAGTTGGCAAGCTTGCACAATATACAATTTGATAAAAATATTATGAAATTTAATTTTATTTAAAGTTGAATTTTAAATATTTCCTCATAAATTACCAATGGAACAAAAAAATATTTCCATTACTTTTGTTTATACTAACCTTTAAATCTTTGCAATAAATGATGTGTGCTAAAATTTCAATTCCATTAACGATCATTGTCTCAATGAAATAACTGACCATAGTGTGGTGAGGTGGGGTCATTCACGAAATTTATAAGATGCAAATTTATTAGAAGTTGATCATGGGAATTTTTCTTCTTCAATTCTAAGCACATGTAAAATATTCCTACTTGATGTTTAACAAGAAATGAGTATGACCATGCTTAGTGTATTTATTCTAAAAAAAAATATGCATTTATGTTTGTCTAAAACTTATTTGTTTATCATTTATATTTTTTAATCTTAATTTATTGAATAAACAAACAAAAGAAATAGGAAAGTTGAAGGAGTTTATGGTGAACTCCTCAACACCCTAGGATCACCTATAAGACAATAACTTCCACAAGAGAGATGGAAAAAATATCATGCTATGATTAAGGATGCAAGAATTCCAGATTGACAACCAAAATTAATATGGCAATGTACATATGAAGCCTTTCTTATATAGGCAATGTGAGGAATATGATTAGACAAGATCATGACAAGTGTCTTAATCTTATCACATGAGACAACTAACTCATAATGTAACCTAGGACACAAACATTAAATAAATGTCAACTAGAGAAGATAAGTGACAACTAATGCTAAGTTACTATAAATATTCCTTCCTAGGACCTAGATAGGTAATACGCTTGTTTACACCAACACCCCCCTTAAGTATAACTTAGGGAGTACTTAAATATAAATGACACAAAGATGGGTCCTAGCTATGAGGCCATGCTAGGTACCTATGTACAAATGAAAATGCAATCTCTCACAAACAGAGAAAAGGAAAAAACCTAGTAGGATAAAACTCCTCCCAAAAATAGAGATAAATACAATGATGCATGAGAGGGAAAAAAAACCCCATCCAAGGAAAATGAACCTCCATAAGGGAGAAGATAGAGCATGCAATCCCCCCTCAATGAAATGATCCATCACAAATCCAATCAATCTCCATCCACACAAAGGATGTTGAGAGAGACCATACAACCCCCCATAATGAGATAACCCATTGCAAAGAAGCATTGGAGATACACTTGTGGAGTAATACTAGAATCCTTAATCTAGAAAGAAAAGGAAAGATAGCTATAATACCATGTAGGAATTTATGGAAAACTCCTCAACACCCCAGGATCACCTGCAAGACAAAATAACTTTCACAAGAGAGATGGAAGAAATAACATGCTATGATTAAGGATGCAAGAATGCCAAAATGATAGTGAAAATGAATATGGAAATGTACATATGAAGCCTTGCTTATATAGGCAAGGTGAGGAATAGGATTAGACAATATCATGACAAGTGTCTTAATCCTATCACATGAGACAACTAACTCATAATAAAGTAGGACACAAAAATTAAATAAATGCTAACTAGATAAGATAAGTGACATCTAATGCTTAACTAGAAATATTTCTTCCTAGTACCTAAGTGGACTTAACATGTAAATAGTACCTAGATAGGTAAAACAACTATTTACACCAACAAAATTAAGTAGTACAAATACACTTAATAGCTTCCCAATGGAGTCTACTAACATTGCATTGATATTGAAAGTCCAACTAGCACTTCAACTAGAAGAATATGGCTCATATCAGTTTATAGACACTTAAATAGTCTTGATCGGTATTATGCATCCGATTCTAATTAATTAACATCACTTCCTCCTAAATTACTTTTGCACTAACCAATTAATTAAATAATCTTTATTATTTAGTTAAATTCATCAACTTCTACTATTAATCAAATAATTAACTTTATCAAATTAATTCATCCTCTCCTAACTAATGTTCATCACGTTTAATTAAATAAATTAATTTATTTAATTAAAGTCTCAATGTCCTCTCATTTGATTAAATAAATTTAATTATTTAAAAAATGTCATAAATCCTAACCTACTCAAGTTCATTAATTCTGAATTAATTAACTTTAATCTCCTTCTAATCCTCATTGCCCATTTCTCTAGCTTTTAACCTCACTAAGGTTAAATTAACCTATGATCAACTAACCAACTTGCACATGAAAATCATTTCTTTTAATTAACTAATGAGTCTATTTTCCACACAAAGGAATATTCTTTGGAATATTCCTCTCAACTACCCATTCATAAATTTCCCTTCAAAGGCTTTAAAAGCCTCTTACAAAGGCCTTAAAAGCCTCTTACAAAGGCCTTAAATGTCTCTTACAAAAACATTTAACTCCACTTACATGCCATCTTGTCCCTCTTACATTCTCAACCATATGCCTTCAATTCTCTTACATTCTCTTACAAATCCACCTACATGCCTTAACTCTTCACATTTCTCAAAATATGCTCCAAACACATACTCATGGATTTCATTAGCCTTGTGAAAAGTGTCACAATGCTATTGGTACCCATTTTAGTCCCACACCCTCTAATTTCATCCATTCTTCAACCCTTGAGTACTCTAAATAGAGGCCTTCTCTATTGAATATGGATCCAAAATATCATGCAATCTTACTATAGGAATATTCATCCATAACAATCACTCATTTTCATCACTTCAACTAGGTTATCAACACATTTGCATCAAAATCATATGCACTTAGAGTCAAAGAATCTTGGAGCTTACAAAGGGATTGGGAAAGGGCCACTTTCTACATTAAAGTGACACCAATCCCCCTATGGGATGGAGGTTTGATATACTTAGTTTGTTTACATATTTTCATTCGCTTTGTGTTTGTGCTTTTGTTCATGTTTTCATCTCTTTGTTTGATCAAGAATAAGGGATGGTGTAGGAGCACCCTCATGCTCAAATTTGGGTTTTTGTCTTGTTTTGTGTTGTTTGATGTAAATAAGGTCATTTTGGATCATTAATGGTCTAAAATGACCTTATTTACATCAAACAACACAATACAATCTACAAAAACCAAAATTTGAGCATGAGGGTGATCCTACACCATACTCCCAAGGGAAAGAAAAACTTGTTGGAAAATGTGCCTCAATCTCACAGGCTGAAACCTCTAAGAAAGCATGGTCGCTGTGACAGTCATGTTGTTTGGCCGACTGGCAGTTTCATAACCTTGTGTTTTGCTCATGTCACTAAAACAGAGAGAATGTCTTGCTAAATGAAGTCTATCGCTATAACTCAAGTGTGTCAGTATGTGGTCCTAGCGACTGGGAGATGTATTGCTGATTGAAGTCATTGGGGTGACTTGAACACTCGAGAGAATGCTCTTATTGGGCATCGAGGAGAAGTCCCAGTGACTGGTGAAAGTCTCACCAATAGCATATGGCTATTGGGGTAATCACAAGGGCTTTGGTAAGATGTCCCAATGAGAATGAAAGGTCATGCTAACAGGGAAAATCTTGGATTCATCGGAGTAGCTCAAGGCGATCAGTATGATGTCCCAGCAACAATGGAGAAGTCTTGGCGACAATGCTTGGGGTCTTCACGGTGACTCAAAAGACTTCACTATGAAGTCTTGGCGATGGGTGTTTGTCTCACCGACAGTGTGGGATGTGTTCGGCATGACTCTTGGAAAAAGGTGGGCTCAAGGTAATCTGGAGACTTCGGTGAAAGGTCTTGGCGAAGGTCAAATGTCTTACTGACTCGGTAAGACATGGGTGCTCGATGTGAGGTTTCAGCGAAAGACAAAAGTCTTTCCGATTGGTGATTGGGGCGCTCGGTATGACTTAGGACCTCGGTATGAAGTCCTAGCGCAAGCGCTGAGTCTTGCCAACCGGTGGATGCTTCAAAACAACATGAAGACTCAGTGAGAGGTCTTGGCGAGAGTGGAATGTCTAGCCGACAGAAGACTTTGGCATAACTTGAAGGCATTGGTATGATGTCTTCGCGAAGAGTGGTTGTCTTGCCGATGGGAATCCTGATGTCAGTATAACGTCTCAGTGAAAGTGATAAGTCTTGCCAACTTAGTATGACATGTTTTTCTTGATGTGAGGTCTTGGCGAAAGATGAATGTCTTGCCAACTGTCGGGTGCTTCAGTGAAACTTGAGGAGACTCGGTATAACCTCTTGGAGACAATTGGATGTCTTAGCGATAGCGTTGTAGATGAGTTCAATTGGAGGTCGGTGAGAGGTATCACTGATCATGTCGATGAGGAGACTCTTGCTGATAGATGAATGCTGATACAATGGGTTTTGGTATGACTTGAAGGCTCGATGTGATCTCCTGGCGATAGCGATAGTCTCACCAATGTGCATGCTGAGGTCGATGGTAAGCTTGGTGCAACCTCTTGCTAATGGAGATGACTCTTGGCGACAACATGTAAACGAGTCTTGTGGCATCAAGGAGACACTTCTAGTGTCTCACTGACATGCGACACAAGCTGATCACTGTTGACCGAGTGAAGTCTATCTGACATGGTACGATGTGGTCCAATCTGAGAAAGCAGGATGTGAACTGTTGTGACTATTTTTGTGTGGAAGGGAAAAATCTACATGAGGAAATGGAAACATCCACATTTCGATAAGGATGCTAAGCTGGAGGTTGCTGCTTGACAGTTATGATCTTGAACCGATTCATAGAGCCAAATGAGAATGAATGTATATGAATGCATTAGACGTTCTATAGCAAAAAGAAGCTGGCGGGTTGATAAGCCAAGGAGTTGAAGAGCTAAGAGCTATAGAGAGAATGATAGAGTGAGGACCGAGTGGCTAGCCAAAAGGCCAAAGCCATGAGGTCGAAGCAGAGGATTGAGAGGTAGAGTTAAGTTGTAGGAACCTCTCGTGATCATGATTGCTTTGAGTGATCTCTCAGGGATAGTTTGCTACCAGTTGTATCCAGATGAACAAGATGTAATCTTTGAAAAGGCTAAGAGCCTGAAACTATATTGTAACTTTCCGTTACTGAATAATACAATGGCTCAAACTTTGGAGAGTGTGGTTTTTTACCCGAAAGGGTTTTCCCCACATAAAATCTTTGTGTTCTATTTTCTGTAGTATCTTTCATCTGTGTTATTGCTTGCTGTTGAATTACATGTGCTTCTCTTAGAAGGATCAATGTGGGAAATAACTATGTCTATTTCCACTTTAGGACATAGTTTTTTGTGTCTTTGAGGTAATCTTTGAAATTGAAGTTACCAAAGGCACTACTGTTTGGAGTTTTCATTAGATACGCTCCCTAGATTTCCTTACAAGTGGTATCAGAGCCTTCTTTTGGTTGATGGTTTTGGATATTTCTCTTGTAAGATTTCTTAGCTTGATGAGCTAGAAGAAATGTGAAGGAATAGATTGATGGATTGATCCTTTCATGAGTGGAAGCCTTGTGGTATTCTGAGACAACATGCAGCTTGAAGGATGGTCAAGATGGAAAATGGAGTTGATCGTGTTGTGATCTGTGTCTCCTGGCTAGTAGAGGTATAACCTTGAAGTATGAGGTATATTTTTCAAAGTGCTTATGCTAGGTGATGGTTCCTGGTGTTGGAAGGCACTGTTTCCTATTAACCTCAAATGCTTGAAGGCTATGGAGTTAATCATTAGATGATTGGCAAGCTTCTGAAATAGCCTTTCTCTCTTTCTCGGATGCATGTACATGTTGGTGGTTTTAGAGTTGGTCTGAAAGGGACTTGGATTCTCCTGAACTGTTGTTTTCCTTTCTAAGGATGTTTTGTACTTACATGGCTCTGTGGTTTTGCAGGTTTACATGGTTAAGCAAAACTTGTGGTCATGTGGAGTTGTTGTTAAGCTATTGTCTAGATATTGGCCTTTTGGGGTGTTGCTGGATGAAATAGTTGTAGGTCTACATGCATGCTTGGTGCATGGCTTGAGGAGGTATGTTGTCTTCTCTGCATGGGAGTGTTGGTACGTGATTTGTCACTTAGCATTCTTGTGGTGGTGCTTGTGGGTTCCTTGATTATGGTACTCATAGTGGACATGTTGGCAAGTTAGATCTGGTGTGATCTGGTGTTTGAGTCATGTTGTCTACATGGTTATTCTCTTTGATATCTCAGTATTGCAGTTTCCAATGCAATGATGGGTTTGCATGTTTCTGTTGAATGGATCTACAGGTTGTGCAATGTTGTGGGCTGTCTTTACCTACATGTTTGCTATGAGACAACTCAGAAGTGGACTGTCTATATCCATGAGGTTGATTCATTGTTGGTACAAACTTGTTAGCTAGCCTTGTCCGTGGTCACTTGTGCATTGGTGTGGTGTTTTGAGATGAGAGGATGGATACTATTGAGTACTTGAATAGTCGGTTAAGGTAACCTGTAGCAGGTGGTCATGATGCTTCAGAGCTCGGGTGTCACTTTTTAGTGGGAGCTCTAGCAGTGACTGTGGATTCATCACATGGTGGTGAATGGTCTTCTTTAGTGTTGCAGAAGGGTTCTTGCACTTTTGCATGGACATTATTTGAAGATGTGCAACATCTTGGAACCATGGAGGATGCTTGGAGTCTTTGGCTAAGGTGTTGGTGGTGCTTGATAGGTGATGTTTTTTTTTAAGTTTATTTGCTTTATGTCATGGTATACTCTTACTTGTACATTGGAGTTTTGGCATTGTGCATTGTACTTGAGACAATGGTGAGGTCACTTAAAGCATGGCATCTCCTATGGGGATGTGTAGATCATGATGTCATGATAAGTTCCTGATTCAGATGATTGGAGCTTTGGCAGTGGTTTGGTAATTCTTTGTGTATTTAGTGCTTTGATGACTTGCTTGATACATCGTGTTAGTGCAGTAATGTAGTTGAAGTTTAGCATGAGATGATCGATTTCTAGTACTCATGGATACATGAAGAACAAGGTGAGGCTATTTTTTCTCTTATGAGAGATGTGTTGCTGCTTGTTACTTTTGTTAAAGTTGTTCAGCAGAAAGTCTGAGAAGCCTTCACCTTGGTTGAACGTGAGATAAATAAGAGACCTATGAGGAGATTGCTCTTGGATTAGTCATGATGACTTGCATATCCTGAAAGGAGTATTCTCATTCCCACTCTTGGTCTGCTCAACATTTTATTTGAAAGTTATTTGGCCCATTATATTTTTCAGATGTGTTTTATTAAGTTCACTTTCATGATATGGATCTTGAATTACTGTTTAATGATTCTAGAAGATTCATAGTGGAAGTTGTACCATTTCTTTTATCTCCTTGTTGCTAATGAGAATTGGTAGGAGATGATGTATGGGCTGATTTCCTGAAATGGGAAATGAACTAGTTTGATATTTTTTGAGATGCTTACATCCATGTTGGTTTTAAAATTGGTTTGATCTTGATGATTGAATGGATGGATGTTGTTAAGGTTTCTCTTTTGGGTTATGAAGAAGATCATTATTGACACAACTAGCTATTAGAAGTGTATGTAGAAGGATGTTCTACAGGAAGATGATGTGTAGAGTTCCTCTCTATGGCCATGAAGGTTTGTGGTGAGAGAAATCTCTCTTGTAGCAGGTTGTTGCAGGTTGTGCATGTCATTGTGGATTTTTCCTTGGTACTACAAGGTTACATTTTCTATGTGCTAGAATTGGTAGACTTGTTGATGCCTTTGATCTTTCAGATCTGGATTACTCAGACAGTGGGAGTTCCTATATGTGTCTTGTCTTCTTCGATTGGTTGACACTTGGAGCTTGTATTTGCTGTTAATGAGTTGGTTATGGATTGGAATAAGTTTACTAATGGTGATACCTATTTGGGTATGTGTGATTAGATGGAATAGCATGAGTTGTGGGTGCTATTTTTAGTTGCATGGGTTATCAGTTGGATGGGAGCAGTCAGTTTGATTGTTGTTCTAACTGATGTCTTGTTTCTTGTTTCTAGATATGACTTCACTGGTGTGTTCTTTTTGAAGCTTTGAAGTTGATATTGCTTCTGTATAGTGTTTGAGCATAGTGAAGTGGTAGTTGTATCTTGTTGGTGATATCACTGGGATATTTTGCTTGTATTTGTTGGAATGGTGCTTATACACTGTGGCTTTGTATTCTTCTTCCACAAGTGGCATGTTGGAAGATGATAGGATTGTTGCCTAAAGGTGAACATCTTGGATGTTGGAACAAAATTCTTGATGGAATATGAGAGCATGTTTGTGATCTATGTGGTTTCCTGGAAGGTTGTGATTGCTTTTCTTTGTTGGTCATTGAGTTTTGTGGGGTCTGAATTGGTGGAGCTAGTGTGATCCTAGTTTCTGGTTGCTTTGGAGGTTCCTGTGTGATCTCCGTCAAGTGGGAGATTGTTGGAAAATGTGCCTCAATCTCACAAGAAACCTCTGAGAAAGCATGGTCACTGTGACATTCATGTTGTCTGGACGACTGGTAGTTTGATAACCTTATGTTTTTCTCATGTCACTGAGACAGAGAGAATGTCTTGCCAAATGAAGTCTATTGTTGTAACTCAAGTGTGTCAGCATGTGGTCCTAGTGCCTGGGAGATGTCTCACCAATTGAAGTCATTGGGGTGACTTGAACACTTGGGAGAATGCTCTTATTGGGCGTCGGGGAGAAGTCCTAGTGACTGGTGAAAGTCTCACCGATAGCATATGGCTATCTAGGTAATCACAAGGGCTTCGGTAAGATGTCCCAGTGAGAATGAAAGGTGATGCTGATGGGGAAAATATTGGAATCATTAGAGTAGCTCAAGGTGATTGGTATGATGTCCCAATGACAATGGAGAAGTCTCGACGATAATGCTTGGGGTCTTCGCAGTGACTCAAAAGACTTCACTATGAAGTCTTGGCAATGAGCGTTTGTCTCACCAATGGTGTGGGATGTGTTTGGCATGACTCCTAGTGAAAGGTGGGCTCGAGGTAACCTGGAGACTTCAGTGAAAGGTCTTGGCAAAGGTCAAATGTCTTATCGACTCAGTAAGACATGGGTGCTCGATGTGAGGTTTCGACGAAAGACACAAGTCTTGTCGATTGGTGATTGGGGCGCTTGGTATGACTTAGGACTTCAGTATGAAGTCCTGGCAAAAGCGCTGAGTCTCATCGACTGGTGGATGCTTCAGAACAACATGAAGACTCAGTGAGAGGTCCTCACGAGAGTAGAATGTCTGGCCGACAGAAGACTTCAGGGTAACTTGAAGGTATCAGTATGATGTCTTAGCAAAGAGTAGTTGTATTGCCGATGGGAATCCTGATGTCAGTATAACGTCTCAATGAAAGCGATAAGTCTTGCCGACTCAGTATGACATGTTTTGCTTGATGTGAGGTCTTGGCGAAAGACAAATATCTTGCCAACTATCGGGTGCTTCAGTGAAAATTGAGGAGATTCAATATAACCTCTTGGCAACAATTAGATGTCTTAGCGATAGTGTTGGCGGATGAGTTCAACTGGAGGTTGGTGAGAGGTCTCACCAATCATGCCGATGAGGAGACTCTTTCCAATAGATGAATGCTGATACAATGGGTTTCGGTATGACTTGAAGGCTCGATGTGATCTCCTGGCGATAGCGATAGTCTCACCGATGTGCATGCTGAGGTCGATGGTAAGCTCAGTGGAACCTCTTACCGATGGAGACGACTCTTGGTGACAACATGTAAACAGGTCTTGTGGCATTGGGGAGACACTTCTAGTGTCTCACCAACATGTGACACAAGCTGATCACTATTGACTAAGTGAAGTTTGTCTGATGTGGTACGATGTGGTCCAATCCGAGAAAGTAGGATGTGAACCGTTGCAACCATTTTTGTGTGGAATGGAAAAATCTACACGAGGAAATGGAAACATCTACATTTTGATAAGGATGCTGAGCTGGAGGTTGCTGCTTGATAGTTATGATATTGAACCGATTCATAGAGACAAATGAGAATTAATGTATATGAATGCATTGGACGTTCTGTAGCAAAAAGAAGCTAGCGGGCCGATAAGCCAAGGAGCTGAAGAGCTGAGAGCCAGAGAGAGAATGATAGAGTGAGGACCGAGTGGCTGGCTGAAAGGCCGAAGCCATGAGATCAAAGTAGAGGATTGAGAGGCAGAGTTAAGCTATAGGAACCTCTCATGATCATGATTGCTTTGAGTGATCTCTCAGGGATAGTTTGCTACTAGTTGTATCCAGATGAACAAGATGTAATCTCTGAAAAGGCTAAGAGCCTGAAACTGTATTGTAATTTTCTATTACTGAATAATATAATGGCTCAAACTTTGGAGAGTGCATTTTTTTACTCGAAAGGGTTTTCCCCACGTAAAATCTTTGTGTTCTATTTTCTATAGTATCTTTCATCTGTGTTATTTCTTGTTGTTGAATTACATGTGCTTCTCTTAGAAGGATCAATGTGGGAAATAACTGTCTATTTTTGCTTTAGGACATAGTTGTTTGTGTCTTTGAGGTAATCTTCGAAATTGAAGTTACCAAAGGAACTATTGTTTGGAGTTTTCATTAGATATGCTCCCTATATTTCCTTACAAAACTCAAGTCCCCTTTAGTGTAGGGCTTCTTTTTCTTCCCGGTCTTTCAATTATTCTATACTATTGCCTTGTTTTCTTCTTTGATTTTTCTTTGTGTCTTCCACTTGTTTGGTCTAGGTTGTATTCTTAGCTCCTTCTCTTCTTTCTTCCTTGTAAGGTATTCCTCTTTTGGCATCCTCCTCTGAACCTAGTCTCTTTTGAAAGCCTGCTTCTTAATGATTTGTATCTCCCTGTTTAACAAACCTACACTTACATAGTCCAATGAAAGATTATAAATAAAATATTGAGACCTTGAGGTCTCATCTTTGTCTTCTTGCACTAGAAACTCCACTTCAACACCCAAGAGATCCTCCATGTGTGCTATATTTGTATAACATTCTTCATACACTGTATGCACTTCTCCTTCTTTAAACTCTTTTTCATCTTCATTTTCATCTACTGCACCTATAAACACATACTCACACAAAGGCTTAGTTTCAATAACACAATATTTTCTTGTCTCTTTAGATGCTTCTAGTACCCTTCCTTTCAACATATCTTGCAACTCATCAATTCTTGTTGTTGTCATATTTTTCCTTCTCCTCCAAATGATCTTCTTGATAGGCCATTGTATCCTCTTTCTTATTGGTAAATACCAACAACTTTCCTATTTTTCTCTCTCAAGATATTGTTGCATCTTAAGTTCATTCTTTCTTCAATTTCTTTTTGATTTTTTTCCATTTGTTCCAAGGCTTGCCTCAACTCTATGATCTCTTGCTCAACATTTTTTTTTTCCTTCTCATTTTTCTTCATCTCACTTCTCTTTTTTATCATCACTTGTTTTTTACTTGGTACCTCTTTACTCTACAAGTCTCCACGAAAAAATATTCTCAAAATTTTCATTCTTCTTTCTCAAGAAGTCTCTTTCACCTTTCTTCTTCTTGTCTTTGTGATACCTCACCTAGGTTTCCTCCTTTCTTCACTTCTAGTCTTTTGACATCCAGGTTCTTGCTTCAACCTACAAAAAGACAATACACAACAACTCCAAAAAATTTCTTTCCCAAATCTTCAGGTTTGAGAGTATCTAAAAACCCTTTAGAGTATATTTCATAGTTTTCCATTTTGATGAAGTTACTGATAAAAGTTTGCTTGCATTTGGGTGTAGACAATTCGAGAAAAACCCTCTTAGAAGTAGGACAGTCAAATTTTGAGCCCCTTCATACAAAAAAACCCTACCTTATTTTTGGATGTATAAGAATGGTAAAATGGGTATCCTAAATGGGTCTCATTTTTTGTAGATAAGGTCTGAGTCAAAAGATATGTTCAATTTTCCTTTTTGAAAGGTTACAAGCAAGAATGAAGGTTTGTGAAAGAAAACCCATTTTTTTATGAACAAAGACACTTGTTTAAGGTTTTTTTGAGTTTGATTACCCCTGGTATGCATCAAATTGGTATCATAGCTTGAAGATCTAGGCAAGAAATTTTTTGGATTTGTTGTGTATTACTTTTTTACAGGTTGAAGCAAGAACCTAGATGCCAAAAGACTAGGCAGTGAAGAAAGGAGGAAACTTGGGTGAGGTATCACAAAGACAAGAAGAAGCAAGGTGAAAGAGACTTGCTTGAGCAAGAACAATGGAAATGTTGAGAATATTTTTCCATAGACTTGCAAAGTAAGGAGGTACCAAGCAATAAACAAGTGATGATAAAAGAGAGAAGTGAGATGAAGAAGAAAAATGAGAAGGAAAAAAAAATGTTGAGAAAGAGATCATAGAGTTTCCTTGGGACAAATGGAAAAAATTCAAAAAGAAATTGAAGAAAGAATGAAAATTGAGATGTGGTAGTTGCTTGAGAGAGCAAACTGGGAAAGTGGTTGGAATTTACCAATAAGAAAGAGGATAAAGTGGCCTATCAAGAAGATCATTCAGAGGAGAAGGCAAAAGAGGACAACAACAAGAATGGATGAGTTGAAAGATATGTTGAAAGGAAGGGTGATAGAAGCATCTAAAGAGACAAGTAAATCTTGTGTTTTTGAAAGTAATACTTTATGTGAGTATGTGTTTATAGGTGTAGCAGATGAAAATGAAGATGGAAAAAATTCTAAAGAAGGAGAAGTGAATACAATGTATGAAGATTGTTATACAAATTTAGCACACATGGAGGATCTCTTGTGTGTTGAAGTGGAGTTTTTGGTGCATAGAGACAAAGATGAGACCTCAAGGTCTCAATATTTTATTTCTAATTTTTCATTGGACTATGTATGTGTGGGCTTTTTAGATAGGGAGATACAACTCATTGAGAAGCGGAGTCTTGAAAGATATCAAGTTTAGAGGAGGATGCCAAAAGAGGAATACCTTGCAAGGAAGAAAGAAGAGGAGGAGCTTAAAAGATAACCTAGAGAAAAAAATTGGAAGACACAAAGAAAAAACCAAGAATAAATCAAGGAAATAGTGCAGAAGAATTGGAAGACTAGAAAGAAAAAAGAGCCCTACACTCAAGTGGACTTGAGTTTTTCTTTCCCTTGGGACTATGGTGCAGGAGCACCCTCATGCTCAAATTTGGGGTTTTTTCTTTTTTTTTCTTCTTTTTTGATGTAAATAAGGTCATTTTGGACCATTAATGATCAGTTGGAGTCATTCTAGAACATTTTAGAATGTTTTGGAGTCATAATGCAAATGATGTCAATAAATTGTCAAAATTGTAAACGATGTCATTATGAAAGTTGTCAAAAGTGCAATAAGGTTACAACTTTGATTAGGAAGTTACTTGTGGGTGGTTGGTAGTTGGAAAATTCTTGGGAAAACATAAATACATGTTGTAAACATGAATCCCAAGGTTGGAAAGGTTGGAAAAGATGAGAATGAAAATTAGAATCAATTTGGAGCAAATTTTTTGTGCATTTTTTTTGTAATAGTCTTGTTCTTTCATGTGGTATGGATTTGTACAACCTTTGTACAACCTACACATGGTATGGTTAGAAATATAATTGAGTTATATTTCATTTGGTTTTTTTTTGGTTAAATTTCACAAAGTTTAGAGAAAAATATAGCATTTTTTGTAACAAGAAGTTTGAATCTACCCTAGGGTTTTGAGTGAACAAGAAAATTTCATATCTTTTCTTCTCTCCATTAAAAATATCTAAAAATTGGTCAAATTTCTATTTTGAGGGTATCTAAAAACACTTTAGATGATATTTCATAGTTTTCCATTTTGATGAAATTACTAATAAAAGTTTTCTTGCATTTAGGTGTAGACGGTCCAAAAACAACCCTCTTGGGAGTAGGATAGTCAAATTTTGAGCCCCTTTGTACAAAGAAACCCTATCTTATTTTTGGATATGTGTAGGAATGGCCAAATTAATATCCTAAATGGGTATCCTTTTCTATAGATTGGGTTTGAGTCAAAAGATATGTCCGATTTTCTTTTTTGAAAGGTTACAAGCAAGAATGAGGGTTTGTAAAGGAAAACCCACGTTTTGATGAACAAATACACTTGTTTAAGGTTGTTTTGAGTTTGATTACCTATGTTCTGCATCAGGGGATGATATTTGTTCTTATTTGAATGATTAACCTTGTTTATGTTGTCTTTGATTAGCTTGGTGCAGATTATCATTCGCATTTTGGCGCTAGGAGGGCTAACCATTTAAAATCTCAAATTTTAGATTTGAAATCACATTTTTTGTAGCTACAAGAAAGTGATGCCATTTTTTGCAACTAGAGAGTTTCATTTTCTTGCCATGCTACTTTTATAGAAACATTTAGAATTGCCTTTTCATATTATGTCATTTTTGATTAATTTTTTCATTCTTGCTAATAATCTATCACATCACCTTTGATATAACACCGCCTTTGACCTCTCTGTCAACTATTATTTTGCAGGTTTCAACTAGAATGTTGCCTTTGTTTTAGCATCACTTCTGAAGTTCCTGTGTCACTTTTGCACTCTTTGTCTATTGCAGAGCACTGCTTCTTCTTTTCACCAGAGTGTTGCCTTTGTCGAAAGAGTGTTTCCTTTGTAGAAAGAGCGTTGCCTTTGTTGTGCAAAATCACCTTTGCAGATTGGAAGAAAGAGTTAACTTGGAAGATTAAAAGCATTTTTAAATTCTCATTATAATAGCTTAGGACATCCATTACTTCCTTTTTTTTTTTAAGACCAACTAACTTCATTTTGGGTTTAAAATTAACCATTTCTTTAAATTTTTCAAATTGGTTAAAATTGGACTTACAAACTTACTAAATCATTGCTTTATTGGGATAGAATTGAATAAGGAAAACTCACACTCAAGTTTGGTGCTTAAAATGAATTAACTATTGCTTTGAAGGGTAAAAAGAACAAGTGTCCTAAGTGAGTGGTTTTGTCTTGGACACACTTTAGGTGTGTATCCTCCCCCCTTGAACTTTGTACAATCTTGGGTGAAGAGAAACACTCAAAAGTGTAACTTTTTCTTTGATGTTGAGTCACCTTTAGAGGGCCTGCCTCCCAACTTGTGAGAGGTAACAACCCAAGTAGTGCTTTCATTTCGGCCCACTATATAAATTAATTGGTTGTGACTAAAGTCATCAACTAGCCAGTGTGGATGATCTATATCAATGAATGTGTCCCCTAGTATCTATGTGATATGTAAAAACCCACAAGAGTTGGGAGGCCTCTTAATTGAGTTAATTGCCACATGTATAGACACTGGTTTATCCTAAAATATTGTCATTAAAAACCTTATTTGTAGTGGCCAACCAAGTCTACTTCTAAAGTGTATTTTAAGGTAGTTCATTGGAATAGAACCGTTCTAAGAAGTTACTTACCATGTTCAGTTTTTGGTTGAGGCAATAAACTAAATAGGGAAGGGGCTCTTTTGCTTGGTGTGTCAAGATGGTACATTTCCTTGACATAGCCTATTTTTCCAATCCATATTCATGGAGTAATCATCTCTTATGAAGATGATTGGTAAGCCTACTAAGAAATACATACCCACTTGAGCTAGGATTGTATTGCTTGTGAGTCATTTTTAACACATTGCTTGGTTCCAAAACATTGAAACAAACATTGAAAAATCATCAAATTTCAAAACCTTTGAAAAGTGTGAATACCTTTGAAGAGTCCAATATTAATGCTTGTCCCTAAGGATTAGATCTTTAGAGGATTCTAAGTATTTGTGCTTATATCTCAATTCACACTTTCCAAAGTCAATTGAGGGAAACTATGGCCTTAGCTTCTTGATTTTCACATAATAGACTTTGTGGAATGAGGGTTTCTTAGACATAGAAATTTAGTTTTAAATTTAATCAAGACAAGTGGATGTGGTAAAAAGAAGTTCATAATCAAGATAAACTTACAATTGGACCCCACATATGTATTTGTCTCCATGATCTCTTGCAAGACTAAGATCCCTAAGTGAAGATCCACCTCTCATTTTTTCAAGAATAGACATCATAGTGCAAGGGCTATCAAGAAATGCATCTTGAAGAAATACCAAAATAGTGACATCTTGGTGAGAAATTTTTACTCACGTCTTTTGAGAGATGAGCTAGATTTGCATGTCCAATATGAATATATTGATTACGAATCACTCTTAGGGTAAAGCATGTTCTTCAATATCTTGGTCTTGTATGAAAATTCATTTTAGGCTCACTTAGTATAAAAAAAAACACCTTCATCCATCCCCAAACATCTATCAAAATTTCATCCCACAAACAACTTTCTAGAACTTTGGAAATATCATTATGCTAAACTTTTGGTAAATCATTTAGACAAAATAAAAATCACCTTTTTTAGTTAGGTGTGTGGGAATGAATCCTTTCTCACACACTTAGTTAAATTATCAACCCCTTTGGAAAATTTCATCTTAAGATAACATCTACATCTTAGGGTTTACAAGTTCATCATCCAAATTAAAACAATCAAAATAAAAAATCCTAAAGTCTAGTATTTATCCAAATTTCTTAAGGTTCAAACATCCATATCACTCACCCCTTCATATTTCATATCACCTTGATCCTAAAACACACCTTAGTGGTTATTTTGTATCCAAAATTTGATTAAGCCAAAAAGTTGATTCCAAATTTTATGGTCCAAACAAGATCACAACACAAGAAGAGTGTGGAGAAAAACAAGGAAAATTTAATCATGAGTGATTTAAGCCAAACTAAATTTAATCCAAGGGAATCTACCAATCCTTTACCTAATCCCCCTCAACTACCTCAATATACTCAAGAGTGGGGACGTCAAGTGGAGGATGTCACAAACAACTTCAAAGAGATTCCCCACAAGGAGTTACACAGATTAGTAGAAAATCTAGATACCCACAAACTTGTCAACATAGTCATGAGACTAAATCTCACCCAATACATGTTAGCATTGGAAAAAGAAGGGGATAAAATACTTTCTAATTTTGACGTGAGCACCATTGTGGAGCAACCTTTGGTGAACATCCCACAAACTTCATTCACACCCTCATTTGAAAGCATAGTCCAACCAATTGCTCAACCATCATCATCTCACACGCCAAGTCAACCCACGACCACCAAAGGAAGCTCACTACTTCAATCCCTTCAAGGGCACCCACTTGTCAACAATCAAAACTTGGAGTCCAATTACATAGTATTGGGTATGCCAAACACCACCCACAAGACCCCCAACAACCATATGTGCCACCTGTCTTCCATGAAACAAACAATCCATCCACTTGTTGTGCCACACCCACCTTTTCCATTGATACACAAGGTTACACTCCCAACGCCCCATAAGGAAAAGTAGACCTATTCATACAAGTGGGAACATTTGATTCCTCATCTTCACTCCTACTTGGGAACACATCACAAACATACCCATTAGCTCCCGTTGTAACTCCATCACCTACCCTAATCCAAGGGTTAAAACAAATCATTTCAAGTACCTTACCTAAAAACCAAATCAATCAAGCCACCTTATCAAACATAAGTAAAATCAACTCATCCATCATAAATACAAAAATTCCACTTAAATTGTAACAACAAGTTGCCTCATCCCAACCATTGATCACACCATAAATGACATGCCAAGCATCGCAAAGTTAGATCTCACAAGAGTTAATCACATCAAATACAATTATGAATCCACCACCTTTCACTCAACCCCTTGTCATCACACAACAACCACCACAACAACCTATCAGCATATCATCACAACAAAATTCGCCAACCCCACATCAAAATCCTCACAGTGAATTAGTATAGCATCATGTTGCAAGCAACACGACAAGCATATCAAACAACATTGCAACAATTTCAAATACAACAAGCACAACAAGAAGCCCAAGCTCAAGATCAAGCTCAAGCACAAGCTCAAGCACAAGCACAAGCACAAGCACAAGCACAAGCCTTGCTACAATAGAAAAAACTACAAGTGCAACAAGTGAAATCTCAAGCCTTGTGACAATAAAAAGCACAACACGTGGCACAACAAGCACAGGCGCAGAACAATACCAAGCACAACAACAAGCGCAAGCACAAGCTTTACAACAACAAGCCTATCAACAAGCTCTACAACAACATCATGCACAACAACAAGCGTTGATATCACAACATCAAAAAATAGTGCAACAACAGGCACAACAAGTGCTATTAGCACAACAACAACAACAAGCCCAAAAACAAGCATTGTTGGCACAACCAAAAAAAAACAACAGACATACCAACAAGCATTGCTCGCACAACAAAATATTCAACCTACATGAAAACATAACCAAATGCCTTTAACCTTAACACATAAGCAACATACACCATCCCATCATTCACCCAACAAAACAACCCCCCACACACCACATAATGCTACTATACCACCTCAAAACACGTACATTCCACCACCTAATCCACAAAACAATCTTTCCACATAGGTTAAATTGCTCTCACAACAAATACAGGACATATAATTAGGGAAGATGAAAAAATCACATGCCCAATGATATTTGTGCCCCTATCCATTTGATAGGAGTAGATTTCCATGGTCCCATTCTCACCAAGATTTGAAATACCAAAGTTTGATAAATATAGAGGAAAAGGAAAACCTGAAGATCGTATTAGAGAATTTCATGCACATTGCATGGAAGTGGCATATGATGAATCCTATCTAATGCGACTCTTCCCGCAAAGATTGTCCAGTCCTGCCATTGAATGGTTCACCCGCTTACCTCTTGTAATCCAAAAGTTCCAAGAAGTCATAGACCTATTCATAGAAAACTACCCATTTAATCTAGAAATGGATGTAAGATTGGAGGAACTATTTAGCCTTAAGAAAGCTAGGGGAAAGAAATTTATGGCCTTCTTACAATGATGGAGATCCAAAGACAGTAAAAGAAAATGGTCCATGCCAGAGGAGCAACAAATTGAAACCACCATCTCTAACCTCAAAGGGGAGTTGTCCTTCCACCTAAAAATTTAATGCATCACAACATATGACCAACTAATCCCCAAGGCTCTCAACATTGAAAGAGTTATCACGACACAAGAGCACACACCCATATACCAAGACAATAGACCATCAACTAGCTTCAATGAAAAACCTCACACTTGTGATAAAAATAAAATTTTTACCAATGATGGTGTTGTTGATGCCAAAGTTGTTATTAGCACTCCAAGGAAAAACATGCAACAACAAACATACCCACAACATAACACCCATCGACCACAAATCAACATACAACAATCCATTCATCAAAAAACCCCACAAACAAACCCATCACAACAACAACCAAATAATCAAATAGTCAACAATGTAAATGCTCAAGGAGAACCACCCCCAAGGAACAATATCCACAGAAATGCAAGTATATTCCCTTGGGGGAGCCCATCGATTCTGTTATGAAAAAATTAGTACAAGAAAATCTCATCACGCTCCCTATCTATGAAAATTACCAAGAGCTCCAATTCAAACCCCCATGGTATAATGAAAATAACCTTTGTGATTATCATAAAATCAAGGGACACACAATGGCTAGCTGCATGCGATTGAAAAACCTTATCCAAGACCTCATTAAGAGCAGTGATATCACTATTGATCAACAAGCATGAAACCAAGATTTAAAGATATACATGAATCCAATTCCCGATCATAACAAAGGAAAATAAAAGGGTAAGGGAACAAATTACACAAATTTCAACCATGTCTATGACCATGTTGTAGCATCCTTGGATGAGTTCATAATAGTCATCAATATCAAAGGGCTTGGCACAGAGTGTGGAGTCACCACACATAGAGACACAGTAACCATCCAAGGACCATCCCTACCACCTAGAGGATCCTCTACTATTTTAAAATAAAATCCAAATGACTACAGTGTCTTAGACCAGTTGAATAAAACCCCTACTTAAATCTCCATTTTGGAGTTTCTAAAGATATTACCAGCACATAGGGACATTCTAGAGAAAGCTTTTTTTGCATCCACTGTTCCCACTTACATTGATACAAATCAATTCCAAGCCATGGCTAGACACATCACTACTCCACATCTTCTTAAATTTTCAAAACATGAACTCCCAACACAACCATCCCATAATTGTGCACTCCACCTTGAGGTCTTGGTCCATAAGAACAAATTCAAAAGGGTCCTAGTCGATGGAGGTGTTGGTTTCAGTATTTGTACTTTGCAGCTCATAAAAAATATAGGATTTTTTGAAGATTTTATTGAAAAGGGGAAGGGTATTACTATTAGGGCATATGATGATCAAGAATGGGTGTCTCAAGGCACCATCCAAATCCCAATTGAAGTAGGGCCAACCATTATGGAAACCGCATACCAATTCCTCGACCTAGAGCTTCCTTATAATATTCTCCTAGGGCATTCGTGGATCCATGGGATGCAAGGAGTTGCATCTAACTATCACCAATGTAGCAAGTTTCCTTATCAAGATAAGTAACAATCCACGGTGACCTCGAGCCATTTTACTATTGCAAAAAATTAGAATCTAAATACTACAAAATGCCACAAGTTCCTAAGAACAATGAAGGACCCACATCTTTGTATGTTGATATATCCACCTTGGCCTCCACATCTAAGACAAATACACCTCCATCTAGAATATCCTTGATATCAAAGAAGTGATCAAATATGATGGTTGTGGAGACTAAAAATTGAAGAGGGATGCATTTGTGCTAGGGGAGTTACCTCAATTTCCTAAATCTCATGGAAAGTTGCATCCACTCGACACAACATCTTAGACCTTCAAAGTAGAATATACCACCTTCAAAAAGTGGGGAGATCTACGTAAAGAGGTTGTGGACAAGGAGGATATATCCAAATTACTGTATCAAGATAACAAACCCACCCCTGTTTTTCCAATGGAAGACAAAAACAAGGGTTTACAATTAATGTTTAGGTGGGGCTATAACAAGAATGAAAAGTTGGGGAAAAATGACAATGACTTACTAGAACCCCTCATTTTGGAGAAATTTTTAAAGAATATTGGCCTTGGTTGTACCATGAGTAAGGTGACCATTCTTGGAAAGTGTACCCTCTTAAAACGGTCAAGGCTTCCCCTCATACTATTATCCACTGGCCTCCCCTTTGAAAACTATACCTTTGATATAACCAATCTATACTGGGTGGATTCCAATGTTTTCATGATGACCACCGCGTCATTTGAGCCAAACCCTCCCAATAGTGAGCTACAACTTGTGTATCCCCAACTCATAAACTGGGAGCAACGAGGACTACCAATCTTGGATTCATTGAAAAATGATGAGTCTCTCTCTGAATTCATGGAACTAAGAAATGACATACAATATGGAGATCACAAAGTAGGGTTCGACATTTTTGAGCTAGATACACATACGTACTATGGGGAAATGATTGAATCTCTTAGTCACAAAATTGAAACTCTAAGAGTAACATCTTGATCCTTAAGTGAAAACCACATTGTGGCACTTTTTGATCCCAAAATAGTTAAAAAAAAGGAAATATCCCATGGTGAAAACCTCTTTGAGGCACCAAAGGATGAGGGATTCAATCTTCCCCTTAGTGATATTCATTAAGAGAAATCAATAGTTCTAGTAGTGAAGTGCAACCGAGTGAATATAGGAACCAAAGACGCACCACAAATCACCTTCTATATAGAGTCACTTTTTACTGAAGAACAAGAAAATCTAGCAGCATTTCCAAATGAAAGGAAGGTGAACTTTGCATGGACATACGCTGACATTCTAGGCCTTGATCTTGAAATGGTCTTCCATAATTTAGCAATGTATCCTGAGGAAAAACCTGAGAGACAAAAAATGAGAAAGACGCATTCACAAATCACCTTACTGGTAAAACTTGAGCTATGAAAACTTCTTGATGCAGGATTCATCTAACCCATCAATTATACAATATGGGTTTCCAACCTTGTACCTATTTCCAAGCCCATTCGGGACATCCGAATCTACACCAACTTTAGAGACCTAAATAAAGCATGTCCCAAGGATGATTTCCCCCTCCCCAAGATAGATATGATTGTAGATTTGATTGTGGGGCATGAAATGTTATCATTAATCGATGACTTCTCAGGATACAACCAAATCATGATTGCAAAAGATAACCAGCATAAAACAACTTTCACTTGTCCATGGAGCACCTATTGTTGGAATATGATGCCATTTGGGCTAAAGAACATCAAAGCCACATATCAAAGGGCTATGACTTTGATCTTTCATGATATGACCTACAAGACTATAGAGGACTATGTGGATGACATATTAGCCAAATCAAGGAAGCATTAAGACCATATATCAATGTTGGGCCCAATCTTTGACAAACTAGAAGAGTATAAGGTATAGATCAATCTTAAGAAGTGTGTCTTTAGCGTAACTTCAGGAAAGCTCCTAGGGTATATTGTTTCAATGAGAGGAATCGAGATAGACCCTACAAAAGTCAAAGAAATCCTCGCCATGGAACCACCGGGGACACTGAAAAAATTGAGGGGTCTACAAGGAAGGCTTCAATCAATCAAAAGATTCATAGCACAATTGGCTGATAAGACCATCCCAAAATATCATCTACTTCACAAGGGGGTAGCATACAAGTGGGGCGAGAAATGCAACAAGGTATTCAACCAAATCAAGGAACATCTACTAACACCACTTGTCCTGATGCCATCAATTTTGAACAAGGCATTGATATTATACATCTCAACTATAGTAGCAACTCTTGGTGCTCTTTTGGCTCAACATGATGAAATAGGAAAGGAGAGGGCCATATATTATATCAATAGAACTTTAGTGGGACATGAGCTAAACTACACTTTCATTGAAAAATATTTCCTTGTAGTTGTATTTGCCTCATATAAATTTAGGAACTACATCCTAGCTCATCAGATAAAGCTAATTACCAAAATAGATCCCCTCAAATATCTGTTATCTAGAGCAACCCTCACAAGATGGATGACCAAGTGGGTGATGATCTTGATAGAGTATGATATTGAATATGTGAAGTAAAAATCCATCAAAGGACAAGTGATTGTAGATCAATTAGCCGAGGCACCCATATATGCAGAGAACTCACTGGTATGAGAATTTCCAGATGAGTCAATCTTCCTCCTAGATGCTATGGACCATTGGAAAATGTATTTTGATGGTTCTTTCACACAACATGGGGATTGCATTCTGAAATCCTATTGGTTGTCCTCATATACAAACAACATCACAAAATACAAAGCTCTTATTATAGGACTCAAAATAGTAGCACAATGGTAGATCATTGCACTAAAAAGTCTTTGGGGATTCACAATTGATCATCAATCAAGTAAATGATGAGTACCAGACCAAAGACAACAAGCTTTCCCCTTACAAAAAGTTGGTTGAAGATGCCAAATAATTCTTCATAGACATAACCTTTGAGAAAATACCCCAAGCAAATAACAGAGCTACATATGCTATGGAAATAATCGAATGCTTGCTAAATATCTTGAAGAAAACCCATAAATGTGAATTTCTCGTAGAACAATTTCTCATCCTAGATTTCAAGGTATCATAATCTATGTTTATGTGTGAAATAATTGGTCCTAGTGATCCTTGGTATTATGAAATATTCTCCAATTTAAAAAGAGGAATCATCCCTAATAACATTACTCCAAACCTGAAGAAAACCTTTGTTAAAAATTCATTCCCGTTTGTTATCCTAGGGGAAACCCTTTACTGTAGAAGTATCAAGGGGACCCTATTATGATGTCGTAACCCTTAGGAAGCCTTGACTTTCTTGATGGAGTTGCACAAACGTATTTTTGGATCACATTCGAGTGGTATGACCTTGGAAAAGAAACTATTGAGGATGGGGTACTATTGGCCCATCATGGAGAAAGAAGCTCATGACTATGTCAAGAAATGTTTGTAGTGTCAACAACATGGGGACCTTATCCTTGCACCAACTCAATAACTTCAACCCCTCATTACACCATGGCCTTTTTCATAGTGGGGACTTGACATCGTAGGGAAGATCACACCGACCTCCTCCAATGGCCACAATTTTATCATCACCACCACTAAGCACTTTACAAAATGGGTAGAGACCATCACTATGACCTATATCATGGGGAAGATAATCTCTAATTTCATCCTCAATTACCTCATTTTTTTCTTATGGTGTTCCACAAGCCCTTATCTCATATAATGGGACACCTTTCAAGAATTAGGATGTCCATGAGTTGTGTGAAAGATTTAATATACAACATAGGTTCTCCACCCCTTACTATCCCCAAGGTAATGACCAAGCTGACACTATGAATAAAACCATCTTGAAAATCCTCAAAAAGAGTCACTAAAGTTGGTCATGATTGGCACTTATAGTTAAACCTTTCCTTATGGGCTTATCAAATCAGTATTTGCACACCTATAGGTAGAACACCCTTCTCCCTTGTATATGGATCTGAGGCCATACTACCCATTGAGTTCAAGCTCCCATCCCTAAGAATATTATTGCAAAACCTTATCAATGATGAAGAATATAGAGTGTCACAGTTGAAAGAGCTGGAGCTACTAGATGAGTATTGCTTAGATGCCTTGAATCACTTACAGGTTTATCAAAACCGCTTCAAGAGGAGCTACAACAAGAAGATCAAAATTTGGTCATTCCAAGTCAAGGATCTCATGCTAAAGGAGAATCAGAAGAATGTACCAAATCCAAACATCAAGGGCAAGTTTGAACCCAATTTCTTGGGGCCCTTCATCGTCATAGCCAGTTACAAATCATAAGTATACCAGTTGTCTACACTCAAAGGTGAACCCTTGCAGGAGCCCATCAATAGCTCCCATCTCAAAAAAATTTATGCATAGACTTGCAAAACATAAATCCAAAATACAAAAAATCAAAAAATATCAAAATCCAAAAAAAGAAAAAGAAAAATAAAGTAAAGAAAAATAAATCCTCCTCTGGTGAAAACCACTTTGGTGGCACATTGGGTAGGTATCTTGCTGAAACCCTAGCAATCAAGTGCCTTGTGTAAATAAAGCACTTCCCATCCACCTTGGATTCTTTGGCTTGTTATGCATCTCTTTCCATCGCATTCCATTACCCATTCGTGTCTACATCATGGCTCGATCTTGTGTATCTATCATGTTTCATCCTATAACTACTTGGCATATTCATAAGGTTAGTTTTTCCTACCTATATCAAGGTATTCTATCACATCACACTAGGGGCATGTACCTATAATTGCATTGCATTGGATTAATGTTATCCTTGAAATCTTTCAAAACATTGAAAAATCCAAAAACATCCAAAACATATAAAAAAATCCAAAAACAAGTTGAATAGAAATATTCAAAAGCATAGGAAATATTTCAAACTATGAGGTCTTTGCATGTATAACGTAGGCAAGGCTAATCTTTGACTAGCCCCCAAGTCCCCTAGGATAGGTCCTTTAGGTGCCCATCATAATAACCTGGCAATCCATCAATTTTCATACTTCATCAATAAATGAGTCTCTGTCAGTCAAACTATGTCGTCTCTATGTGTATAACGTAGGCAAGGCTAATCTTTGATCAGCCCTTCAGGTCCCTAGGATAGGTACTTAGGTTAGGTTCTTGGTCAAAATCTTAGAAAACACAAAGAAATTGAAAACATGGAAAATCAAACATTCTTAAAATATCTTGAAAATCCCAAAACAGCTTCATAACATTTCAAAAACTCCCAAAACATTGAAATATTCTAGAAAACCAAAAAAATCATCCATCCCATTTCACTTTCACTCAAAATAAATGCCCATTCACAATAAATTGATCGTCATCTTCAAACTTGGGTAAAACAAGTAGAAACAAGTATGGAAAATTTATAAAGGGTAAACCTAACCATCGGGGTCTTAAGTCTAGGTCAATAGGTAAGAAAATTGGTCAACTCTTGGTATCAACAACCCATCATCCTGTTAGTCTCAACAACATTTGATAAATCATGTCCTAGGATACATCTTTCCTATAATGGACATCAACATCAAGCATCATCATAGTTTTAGTCTTGGCTAGAGGTATGAAGAACATTAGCTTTTTTGTTTTCTTGATCTTTTTTGATGATTTATCTTATTGTGCTTATTCAAATGACCTCTCGGTGATGTCTATCAAAATGATCTAGAGAGAAAATAATGGGGCATTGAACATTATCTTTTGTTTTTTGTGCTTATTGGATGTTCTTGTAATATAACCTTGGTGAATACTTGTTTCATTAGGTATGTGTGGAGGGTGTTTTTGGTAGCTTGTTGACTATGACATCGAGAGGCTATTCCTTTCTATGTTTTGGTCCGATCCATTCAAAGCATCTAAAGTACATACTAGTGAAGTTTCCATATGCCAAGTGTGAGCAAGGATACCCCTATCTTTTTGTTGAGTCAAATTCCATCACACTAGATACTATGCCATCCTCATTGTCTATACCTTGATACACCATATCTATGTGTTTTATCAAACATAAGTAAAGTTGTGCCATTTATGCCCCAACCCCTCGATAAAAAAAAATTAATCACTCATTCATCAACGTATCTAATAAATTCTTGATGACTCATGGACTTGTTGGACTTCTACATCTTGGAAACAGGGGTTGATCCCTCTCATTCTTCTATCTTCTATTCACACTAATCGGGTACCATGACATTTAACAAAAAATATCCATGAATCCATCTTGCATCCAAAAAATGTCAATATATACACATCCTACATAATCATTGGATCTCATCATAATAGGAAACATCATCCATGCATTGCATCATCATTTAAGGGTAAGTGCACCAAGATGGTTCCCAAAAAAGGGGCTTAATTGGCCACTTTTTTTTTGAAATTAGGAAATATTGACCTTGGATGTGAAATTGAGGATAGCTACACTCAAAATTTTGAGATGGAATTAAAAAAAGGATCAAAGTGCTCCGAGTCTACTTTCTAAACTACTAATTTATTTTGAAAATGGTTGAGATTAAGTGGTTCAAAAGAGGGATGCACATAAATTGTTGTTGTTTTTGTCAAAAAACATAACATAGCAACTCTTGTATGACCCTAGCACAGTGAAATTTTTCGTATTATTTTTAAAATCGCTATAGTCAGAAGTTAGCTAACAGTATCTAGTTGATGCATGATTTTTCTGATAATTTTTTAATGAATATTTTTTTTTTACTAATTTTCTAAGTGGGAACTTCCGAAAAAGTAGAATTTTGTCTGTGCTCCCCCTACAAATTTTGGAAAGTAATAGATTTTTTTAATTTTTATTTTTTAAAATTTGTAGAATGGAGTCTAGTTTCTAAAAATGTAATTTATTTGAAATTTTGATGAATGATTAATTTATAACAAAAAAAATAGCAAACACTGCTTTTTGACAAAAAATAGACATACAAACAAAAGAAATTATGGATGAAAGGCCTAACATTGTCAGAAAGTGAAAAAAATTACATGGTTGGAAAGCTAGAGAGAACTCAACATTACCCACATGTTTGATTTTGTCGATATTGAACCAGATGCATTCTTGACAGTGAGCATGAACCCGATTAGGTGAAAAATTGTAGAATTTTCCAAAAACACGTCTCTGGTCATTGGGAATGCCATCCAAGACTTTGGGTTGGTATTCCAAGGAAAATACCAAAGCTAAGGCTCAGGGACTTCCAAAGAAAAATATAACGCAAGTGTGTTATGATGTGCTCGCATTATGTGTTAGTTTTGAAATTTTTTTGCTTCTCTGGGGAACATGTCTAGCAACACATAACACACTCGTGTTATGTCTTCCTTTAGTTAAATGCCACTTTATTAAATGTTTGTTGATATGCTTGTATGTATATGTATGTTGGTGTGTCATGTATATATGCCTATATGTATGTATTTATGCTTGTGGGAGAGAGGGTGAGAGAGGGTGGGAGTGGGAGAAAGTGTGGCAGAGAGTGTGGGAGAGTTGGAGAGAGGGTGGGAGAGTGTGAGAGAGAGTGCGAGAGTGTGGGAGAGAGTGAAAGAGAGTGGGAGAGTGGGAGAGGGTGGTAGAGAGTGGGAGAGAGTGGGAGAGAGTGTGGGAGAGTGGG
>VDFB02000013.1:120754231-120925156 GCA_007258455.2 Sequoia sempervirens
TATGAAGGATGAGTTGATTTTACTTGTGTTTGATAAGGTGGCTTGATTGATTTGGTTTTGAGGTAAGGTACTTGATGAAGTGATTTTTTTTAACCCTTGGATTAGTGTAGGTGATGGAGTTATGACAATAGCTAATGGGTATGTTTGTGATGTGTTCCCAAGTAGGAGTGAAGATGAGGCATCAAAGGTTCCCACTTGTATGAATAGGTCTACTTTTCCTTGTGGGACGTTGGGAGTGTAACCTTTTGTATCAAGGGAAAAGGTGGGTGTGGCACGAAAAATGGATGGATTGTTTGTGTCATGGAAGACAAGTGGCACATATGGTTATTGGGGGTCTTGTGGGATGGTGTTTGGCATACCCAATACGGTGTTGGACTCCAAGTTTTGATTTTTGACAAGCGGGTGCCCTTGAAGGGCTTGAAGTAGTGAGCTTCCTTTGGTGGTCATGGGTTGACTTGGCATGTGAGATGATGATGGTTGAGCAATTGGCTAGACTATGCTTGGAAATGAGGGTGTGAATGAAGTTTGTCGGATATTCACCAAAGGTTGATCCATAATGGTTCTCACATCAAAATCAAAAGGGAGTTTATCCCCTTCTTTTGCAAATGCTAACATGTATTGGGTGAGATTTAGTCTCATGACTATGTTGACAAGATTGTGGGTATTTGGATTTTGTACTAATATGTGTAACTCCTCATGGGACATCTCTTTGAAATTGTTTGTGACATCCTCCACTTGACGTCCCAGCTCTTGAGTATCTTGAGGTAGTTGAGGGGGATTGGGTAGAGGATTGGTAGATGCCCTTGTATTAAATTTAGTTTGGCTTAAATCACTCATGATTGAAGTTTCCTTGTTTTGCTCCACGCTCTTCTTGTGTTGTGATCTTGTTTGGACCATAAAATTGGGAATCAACTTTTTGGGTTAATCTAGTTTTGGATACAAAAGAACCACTAAGGTGTGTTTTAGGATCAAGGTGATATGGATGTTTGAACCTTAAGAAATTTGGATAAATACTAGACTTTAGGATTTTTTATTTTGATTGTTTTAATTTGGATGATGAACTTGTAAACCCTAAGATGTAGATGTTATCTTAGGATGAACTTGTCCAAAGGGGGTGCTAATTTAACTAAGTGTTTGAGAAAAGATTCATTCCCACACACCTAACTAAACAAGGTGATTTTTATTTTGTCTAAATGATTTACAAAATTTTAGCATAATGATGTTTCCAAAGTTCTACAAAGTTGTTTGTGGGATGAAATTTTGATAGATGTTTTGGGGATGGATAAAGGTGTTTTTTTTAATACTAAGTGAACCTAAAAGGAATTTTCTTACAAGGCCAAGATATTAAAGAACATTCTTTACCCTAAGAGTGATTCGTAATCAATATATTCATAATGGACATGAAAACCTAGCTCATCTCTCAAAAGACGTGAGTAAAAATTTATCACCAAGATGTCATTGTTTTGGTATTTCTTCAAGATGAATTTCTTGATAGCCCTTGCACTATGATGTCTATTCTTGAAAAAGCAAGAGGTGGATCTTCACTTAGGGATCTTAGTCTTGCAAGAGATCATGGAGACAAGTACATATGTGGGGTCCAATTGTAATTTTATCTTGATTATGAACTTATTTTTAACACATCCACTTGTCTTAATTAAATTTGAAACTAAGTTTCTATGTCTAAGCAACCCTCATTCCACAAAGTCTATTATGTGAAAATCAAGAAGCTAAGGCCATAGTTTCCCTCAATTGACTTTGGAAAGTGTGAGTTGAGATATGAGCCCAAATACTTAGAAGCCTCTAAAGATCTAATCCTTAGGGACAAGCATTAATATTGGACTCTTCATAGGTATTCACACTTTTCAAAGGTTTTGAAATTTGATGATTGTTCAATGTTTGTTTCAATGTTTTGGAACCAAGCAATGTGTTAAGACTGACTCACAAGAAATTCAATCCTAGCTCAAGTGGGTACATATTTCTTAGTAGGCTTACCAATCATCCTCACAAGAGATGATTAATCCATGAAGATGGAATGGACAAATAGGCATTGTGTCAAGGAAATGTACTGTCTTGACACACCAAGCAAAAGAGCCCCTTCCCTATTTACTTTATTGCCTCAACCAAAAATTGAACATGGTAAGTAACTTCTTGGAATGGTTCTATTCCAATGAGCTACCTTAAAATATGATTTAGAAGTAGACTTGGTTGGCCACTAAAAATAAGGTTTTTAATGACAATATTTTAGAATAAATTAGTGTCTATACATGTGGCAATTCACTCAATTGAGAGGCCTCCCATCTCTTGTAGGTTTTTACATATCACACATATACTAGGGGAGACATTCGTCGATATAGAGCATCCACACTAGCTAGTTGATGACTTTAGTCACAACCAATTAATTTATATAGTGGGTCGAAATGAAAAAAATGCTTGGGTTGTTCCCTCTCATGAGTTGGGAGGTAGGCCCTCTAAAGGTGACTCAACCTCAAACAAAAAGTTACACTTTTGAGTGTTTCTCTTCACCCAAGATTGTACAAAGTTCAAGGGGAGAGGATACACACCTAAAGTGTATCCAAGACAAAACCACTCACTTAAGACACTTGTTCTTTTTATCCTTCAAAGCAATAGTGAATTCATTTTAAGCACCAAACTTGAGTGTGAGTTTTCCTTATTCAATTCTAGCCCAACATAGCAATTATTTAGTAAGTTTTTAAGTTCAATTTTAAGAAATTTGAAAAATTTAAAGAAATGGTTAATTTTAAACCCAAAATGAAGTTAGTTGGTCTCAAAATAGAAAATAAAAGGAAGCAATGGATGTCCTAAGCTATTACAATGAGCATTTAAAAATTCTTTAATCTTCTAAGTTGATTCTTTCTTCCAATCTACAAAGGTGGTTTTTCACAACAAAGGTGGCACTCTTTCTACAAAGGTGGCACTCTTTTAACAAAGGAAACACTCTGGTGAAAAAAAAAAAGTAGTGCTCTACAATAGACAAAGAGCGCAAAAGCGACATATGAACTTTAGAAGCAGTGCTAAAAGAAAGGCGGTGTTCTAGTTGAAACCTACAAAATGATAGTTGACAAAGAGGTCAAAGGAGGCATTATATTAAAGGTGGTGTGATAGATTATTAGCGACAATGATGCAATTCATTAAAAGTGACGTAATAAGAAAGGCGACACTAAAGGTTTTTGCAAAAGAAGTGTGGAAAGTACATCTAGCACTCTAGTTGCAAAAAATGAATCATCTTCCTGTAGCTACAAAAAATGTGATTTCAAATCTAAAATTTGAGATTTTAAATGGTTAGCCCTCCTTCTAGCGCCAAAATGTGAATGATAATCTGCACCAAGCTAATCAAAGACAACATAAACAAGGTTATTCATTCAAATAAGAAAAAATATCATCCTCTGATGCAAAACAGGGGTAATCAAACTCAAAACAACCTTAAACAAGTGTCTTTGTTCATCAAAAAGTGGGTTTTCCTTCACAAACCCTCATTCTTACTTGTAACCTTTCAAAAAGGAAAATTGGACATATCTTTTGACTCAGACCTGATCTATAGAAAAGGATACCCATTTAGGATATTCATTTGGCCATTCTTACACATATCTAAAAATAAGGTAGGGTTGCTTTGTACAAAGGGGCTCAAAATTTGACTATCCTACTCCAAGAGGGTTTTTTTGGACTGTCTACACCCAAATGCAAGAAAAATTTCAAATTAGTAACTTCATCAAAATGGAAAACTATGAAATATCCTTTAAAGTGTTTTTAGATACCATAAAAATATAAATTTCACCAATTTTTAGATATTTTTAATGGAGGGAAGAAAAGATATGAAATTTTCTTGTTCGCTTGAAACCCTAGGGTAGATTAAAACCTGCTATTACAAAAAATGATATTTTTCTCTAAAATTCATGAAATTTAACCAAACCGAAACCAAATGAAATATAACTCAATTATCTTTCCAACCATACTATGTGTAGGTTGACAGATCCGTACCACATGAAAGAACAAGATTATTACAAAAAAATGCACAAAAAAATTGCTCCAAATTGATTATAATTTTTATTCTCATCTTTTCCAACCTTCCCAACCTTGGGATTCATGTTTACAACATGTATTCATTTTTTTCCAAAAAATTTCCAACTTCCAACCACCCACAAATAACTTCCTAATCAAATTTGTAACCTTAATGCACTTTTGACAACTTTCATAATAACAACTTTTACAATTTTGACAATTTTTTGACATCATTTGCATTATAACTCCAAAACATTCTAAAATGATCTAGAATGACTCCAAATGATTACTAATGGTCCAAAATGACCTTATTTACATCAAAAAACATAAAACAAGACAAAAACCTAAATTTGAGCATGAGGGTGCTCCTGCACCATCCTCCCAAGGGAAAGAAAAACTCAAGTCCACTTGAGTGTAGGGCTCCTTTTTCTTTCTAGTCTTCCAATTCTTCTACAATATTTCCTTGATTTATTCTTGGTTTTTTATTTGTGTCTTCCAATTTTTTTCTCTAGGTTTTCTTCTAATCTCCTCCTCTTCTTTCTTCCTTGCAAGGTATTCCTATTTTCGCATCCTCCTCTGAACCCAATCTCTTTCAAGAGCCTGCTTCTCAATGAGTTGTATCTCCCTATCTAAAAAACCTACACATACATAGTCCAATGAAAGATTAGACATAAATATTGATACCTTGAGTTCTCATCTTTGTCTCTATGCACCAGAAACTCCACTTCAACACCCAAGAGATCCTCCATGTGTGCTACATTTGTATAACAATCTTCATACATTGTATGCACTTCTCCTTCTTTAGACTTTTTTTCATCTTCATTTTCATCTGATACATCTATAAACACATACTCACATAAAATATTAGTTTCAAAAACACAAGATTTACTTGTCTCTTTAGATGCTTCTAGCACCCTTCCTTTCAACATATCTTGTAACTCATCCATTCTTGTTGTTGTCCTCTTTTTCCTTCTTCTCCTCTGAATGATCTTCTTGATAGGCCATTTTATCCCCTTTCTTATTGGTAAATTTCAATCACTTTCCCAATTTTCTCTCTCAAGCAACTGCCACATCTCAAGTTCCATTATTTCTTCAATTTATTTTTGAATTTTTTCCATTTTTCCCAAGGCTTGCCTCAACTCTATGATCTTTTACTCAACATTTATTTATTTTTCCTTCTCATTTTTCTTCATCTCACTTCTCTCTTTTATCATCACTTGTTTCTTTCTTGCAACCTCCTTACTCTACAAGTCTATGGAAAAATCTTCTCAACATTTCCATTCTTCTTTCTCAAGCATGTCTCTTTCACCTTGCTTCTTCTTGTCTTTGTGATACATCACCTAGGTTTCCTCCTTTCTTTTCTACCCAGTCTTTTGTCATCTAGGTTCTTGCTTCAATCTACAAAAAAATAATAAGCAACTCCAAAGAATTTATTTCCCAGATATTTAGTCTATGATACCAATTTTATGTAGAGCAGGGGTAATCAAACTCAAAACAATCTTAAACAAGTGTCTTTGTTCATAAAAAAATGGGTTTTCTTTCACAAACCCTCATTCTTGCTTATAACCTTTCAAAAAGGAAAATTGAACATATCTTTTGACTTAGACCTAATCTATAGAAAATAAGACCCATTTAGGATACCCATTTTACCATTCTTACCCATATCCAAAAATAAGGTAGGTTTTTTTTATGAAAGAGGCTCAAAATTTGACTGTCCTACTTCTAAGAGGCTTTTCTGAGATTGTCTACACCCAAATGCAAGCAAACTTTCATTAGTAACTTCATCAAAATAGAAAACTATGAAATATCCTCTAAAGGTTTTTTAGATACTCTCAAACCTGAAAATATTGGCAAGAAAGATTTTGGAGTTGTGTATTGTCTTTTTGCACGTTGAAGCAAGAACTTGGATGCCAAAAGACTAGGTAGTGAAGAAAGGAGGAAACCTAGGTGATGTATCACAAAGACAAGAAGAAGCAAGGTGAAAGAGACTTGCTTTAGAAAGAAGAATGAAAATTTTGAGAAGATTTATCTGTGGAGACTTGCAGAGTAAGGAGGTACTAAGTAAAAAACAAGTGATGATAAAAGAGAGAAGTGAGATGAAGAAGAAAAATGAGAAGGAAAAACAAATAAATGTTGAGCAAGAGATCACAGAGTTGAGGCAAGCCTTGGAAAAAATGGAAAAAATTCAAAAAGAAATTGAAGAAAGAATGGAATTTGAGATGCAATAATTTTTTGAGAGAGAAAACTAGGAAAGTGGTTGGTATTTACCAATAAGAAAGAGGATACAATGGCCTATCAAGAAGATCATTTAGAGGAGAAGAAAGAAAAATAGGACAACAACAAGAATGGATGAGTTGCAAGATATGTTGAAAGGAATGATGCTAGAATCATCTAAATAGACAAGAAAATATTGTGTTATTGAAACTAATCCTTTTTGTGAGTATGTGTTTACAGGTGCAGCAGATAAAAATGAAGATGAAAAAGAGTTTAAAGAAAGAGAAGTGCATACAATGTATGAAGAATGTTATACAAATATAACATACATGGAGGATTTTTTGGGTGTTGAAGTGGAGTTTCTAGTGCAAGGAGACAAAGATGAGACCTCAAAGTCTCAATATTTTGTTTCTAATCTTTCATTGGACTATGTAAGTGTAGGTTTGTTAGACAGGGAGATACAACTCATTGAGAAGCAAACTTTTGAAAGAGATCAGGTTCAGAGGAGGATGTCAAAAGAGGAATACCTTACAAGGAAGAAAGAAGAGGAGCCAAGAAGACAACCTAGAGCAAAGAAGTGGAAGACACAAAGACAAATCCAAGAAGAAAATAAGGCAATAGTGTAGAAGAATTGAAAGATGAGGAAGAAAAAGAAGCCCTGCACTCAAGTGGACTTGAGTTTTTCTTTCCCTTGGGAGTATGGTGCAGGAGCACCCTCATGCTCAAATTTGGGTTTTTGTCTTATTTTGTGTTGTTTGATGTAAATAAGGTCATTTTAGACCATTAATGATCCAAAATGACCTTATTCACATCAAACAACAAAAAACAAGACAAAAACCAAAATTTGAGCATGAGGGTGCTCATGTTGACCATCCCCTATGAAATTCTTGATTAAACAAAGGGACGAAAACATGAACAAAAGAAAAAACACAATGAAAATGAAAGTATGCAAACAAACTAAGTATATCAAACCTCCATCCCATAGGGGATTGATGTAACTTTGATGTGGAAAGTGGCCCTTTTCCAATCCTTTTGATAAGCTCCAAGATTCTTTGAATCCAAGTGCATGTGATTGCGATGCAAATTTGTTGATAACCGAGTTGAAGTGATGAAAATGAGTGATTGTTATGGATGAATATGCCTATAGTAAGATTGCATGATATTGTAGATCCATATTCAATAGAGAAGGCCTCTATTTAGAGTACTCAAGGGTTGAAGAATGGGTGAAATTAGAGGGTGTGGGACTAAAATGGGGACCAATAGCATTGTGACACTTGTTACAAGGCTAATCAAAGCCATGGAGATGTATGTGGAGAACATTTTGAGAGATGTGAAGAGTTAATGCATGTAGTTGGATTTGTAAGAGAATGTAAGAGAATTGAAGACATATTGTTGAGATTATAAGAGGGACATGATGGCATGTAAGTGGAGTTGAATGTTCTTGTAAGAGAAATTTAAGGCCTTTGAAGGGAAATTTATGAATGGGTGGTTGAGAGGAATATTCCAAAGAATATTCCTTTGTGTGGAAAATAGGCTAATTAGTTAATTAAAAGATGATTTTCATGTGCAAGTTGGTTAGTTGATCATAGGTTCATTTAACCAAGTAGTGAGGTTAAAAGCTGGAGAAATGGGTCATGAGGATTAGAAGGAGATTAAAGTTAATTAATTCAAAATTAATCAACTTGATTAGGTTAGGATTTATGAAATTTGTTAAATAATTATATTTATTTAATCAAATGAGAGGACATTGGGACTTTAATTAAATAAATTGAATTATTTAATTAAATGTGATGAACATTAGTTAGGAGAGGATGAATTAATCTGATAAAGTTAATTGTTTGATTAATAGTAGAATTTGATGAATTTAACTAAATAATAAATATTATTTAATTAATTGGTTAAATTGCAGAAGTGATTTAGGAGGAAGTGATGTTAATTAATTAGAATCAGATGCATAATATCGATCAAGACTATTTAAGTGTCTACAAACTAATATGAGACATATTTTTCTAGTTGAAGTGCTAGTTGGACTTTCAATATTAATGCAATGTTAGTAGACTCCATTGGGAAGCTATTAAGTGCATTTGTACTACTTACTTTTGTTGGTGTAAATAGGTGTTTTACCTATCTAGGTCCTATTTACATGTTAATTCCACTTAGGTACTAGGAAGAAATATTTCTAGTTAAGCATTACATGTGACTTATTTTATCTAGTTAGCATTTATTTAATTTTTGTGTCCTAGTTTATTATGAGTTAGTTATCTCATGTGATAGGATTAAGACACTTGTCATGATATTGTCTAATCCTATTCCTCACCTTACCTATATAAGCAAGGATTTATATGTACATTTCCATATTCATTTTCACTCTCATTTTGGCATTCTTGCATCCTTAATCATAGCATGTTATTTCTTCCATCTCTCTTGTGGAAGTTATTTTTTCTTACAAGTGATCCTGGGGTGTTTAGGAGTTTGCCATAAATTCCTACATGGTATTATAGCTATAGATCTTTCCTTTTCTTTCTAGATTAAGGATTCTAGTATTACTCCACAAGTGTATCTCCAGTGCTTCTTTGCAGTGGGTTATCTCATTATTGGGGGTTGTATGGTCTCTCTGAAAATATTTTGTGTGGATGGAGATTGATTAGATTTTTGATGGATCATTTCATTGAGGGGGGATTACATGCTCTCTCTTCACTCTTATGGGGGTTCATTTTCCTCAGATGGGGTTTTTTCCCTCTCATGCATCATTGTATTTATCTCTATTTTTGGGAGGAGTTTTATCCTACTGGGTTTTTTCCTTTTCTTTGTTTGTGAGAGATTACATTTGCATTTGTACATGGGTACCTAGCATGGCCTCATAGCTAGAACTCATTTTGTGTCATTTATATTTAAGTAATCCCTAAGTTATACTTAAGGGGGGGTGTTGGTGTAAACATGTATTTTAACTATCTAGGTCCTATTTACATGTTAAGTCCACTCAGGTCCTAGGAAAGAATATTTCTAGTAACTTACCATTAGTTGTCACTTATCTTCTCTAGTTGGCATTTATTTAATGTGTGTGTCCTTGGTTACATTATGAGTTAGTTGTCTCATGTGATAAGATTAAGACACCTGTCATGATCTTGTCTAATTCTATTCCTCACCTTTCCTATAAAAGAAAGGCTTCATATGTACATTGCCATATTAATTTTGGTTGTCAATCTGGCATTCTTGCATCCTTAATCATAGCATGATATTTCTGCCATCTCTCTTTTGGAAGTTATTGTCTTATAGGTGATCCATGGGTGTTGAGGAGTTCACCATAAACTCCTACAACTTTCCTATTTCTTTTGTTTGTCTATTCAATAAATTAAGCTTAAAAAATATAAATGATAAACAAATAAGATTTAGACAAACATAAATGCATTTTTTTTTAGAATAAATACACTAAGCATGGCCATACTGATTTCTTGTCAAACATCAAGTAGGAATATTTTACATGCGCTTAGAATTCAAGAAGAAAAATTCCCATGATCAACTTCTAATAAATTTGCATCTTACAAATTTGGTGAATGACCCCACCTCACCACAATATGGTTAGTTATTTCATTGAGACAATGATCATTAATGGAATTGAAATTTTAACACACATCATTTATTGCAAAGATTTAAAGGTTAGTATAAGCAAAAGTAACGGAAATATATTTTTGTTCCATTGGTCTTTTATGAGGAAATATTTAAAATTCAACTTTAAATAAATTTAAATTTCATAATATTTTTATCAAATTGTATATTGTGCAAGCTTGCCAACTTTGTTGTATGGAATGACTATGATATAGAAAATCAAGGATGCAATAAATTTTTGCTTTCATTAAGTAAAAATATAATTAAAGTGAAATAAAACTTTGATCTAGATATACTAATTGTTCACAACAATAGTCAATAGCAAAATAGATAAATGCATTTTAAAAATTAGTAGAATAAATTAAATATAAATTGTAACATCATTAATCAACTTTGTTTAATTCTATATTTTCATTGGATAATAATGTCACATAGAATTACATCCAACATATACATAAATATCCCTGTTTACTAATAGTGATTAATAATGACAAGGCACATATCCTGATTAATGATAAACAAAACTAAAAAATATATCTCAAATATAATGTTCATGACAAGCAATATAAATACATGAAAAAAATATTGTAAAAGAAGTAGATGATAAAAGAATAAAAGAAAAAAAAGTGAAGCACTATGATAAAACGCCAACCATACAATTTAAAAATGAACCTCACAAACATATTACCCCTTAAAAACATATAAAAATTAAATGTTAAAATTAAATAAAATAAAAAATATAATAATGAGATCATCCATTGAAAAAGTCTTATTTCGAATTCATCAAGTCATCATTTTAAAGTTCTACACACGTATATTTTCATTGGTAGTAGGGGAAAGGGGCCCATAATGGAGCACCCTAACTTTGTGTTTCTCAAAATTCTATGTGAAAATTTCAAATCACTCTCAATTTTGTACAATAGTTTATTTGGCAACTCATGTTCTTCTATATTTCATTTTAGAGACACATTATCAAATATGATGCCACATCAACATGATTTTTATTGAGGTATCTAACAAGGCCCAAAAAAAGTGAGATGAATAGTGGTGCACTAAGTCATGTTTTATTGGTGTGTTGATGTGACATCACATGATTTGTCAGTTTGTGTAATTTATGGATAAAAAGTGTTTTGCAATTGGATATTAAGTGCTCCACTATGGGGCACAATAAGGACTACTTCTATCCCCACTATTGGACCCCACTCCACTATGGGCCCTCCTCCCCTATATGAAGTTCTTCCCATTCAAACATTCGATCCACTAGTTCTTAGCTATCTTGATGTAGAAGAATAAGGGAAGGTGGGCTATTGTTGATTAAGTGGTGCATACAACGATTATGGGAGGAACCCACAATTAATAATTTGAATGTCCATGTTTGTAGAGTCTTATTTTAGGAGTTCTAGCATGTACCATTACAATGTATTAGGGAGCACATTAAAAATTCCTCCATTCTCTTTGCAAAGAACATATTGTGATTGTTGTGCAACAACTGTCATGGTGTTTAAACTTAGTAGTAGTTTTTTTTATTTATTTATTTTTAGATTGTAGGAATTGGGTAGCCTCCCCTATGATTTTACTAATTTTTTTCACATGATCAACAATGCTGGCGCAACACACCCTCCGATATTACAAGGACCAAAGGAGACTAGACCTTGTGACCTTTTTCCTACAACATGATGCTTTAGCCAATTGAGCTAGGCCCCCCAACCCAAATAGTAGTAGTTATTTTGAAATAGTTGATTTTGTCAAATTATTATTTTTTTTAGGTAGAGCTTTAAAATAGGTTGTTTGTTATTTGGGGTAACTATAGCTCCAAACATGCAACTAAGAGAATATAATATCATAATCTTTTGATGAGTGATGGAAACCAAGAGAAATGGGAATCACATAGTCTTGTACATTATATTTTATTTTTTATGATAAAGAGATAAAAAATAAAGTCATCTACAATAAGTAAAAGAGGGAGGAGAGTGTTAATTACATCTCTAATCAAAATAATATAAATAAGTACAAAAATTTAAAATTAAATTTATCATGAAAAAATCTATAATATAATTATTTATACTGGACATATAAATTGTATTATACATTTTTTTATTTTTGAGATGTTATACTTCTTGTTAGCGGGTATGTGTAGGATCATCATGGAAAAAATAGGCCCTTAAGTGGCAAAAAATTTAGAAAAATCAGGAAACTTGATGTAAAAATTTGAATAAGCTATCTATTATTTAAAAATATGTAAGAAAGAATCTGTAGAAAATTGAATGCAGTTTCCAAACTATTAGGTTTATTTATTTATTTTTAAATCTATTTGGTGAAAATTTGAAATTTAAATGTAGTAGTACTTAAATTTCAGGGAAAAAATAAGAAGTAGGTGTCTATCTGACCACCCTAACCACATTAAAATGATAATATTTTTTTATAAAAATTTTATACATAAGTAGAGGACTCATGTCTGGATGTGATGCATATTTTTGTAATTTTTTTCCAAGTAAATAATTAATTATGAATTTTTATTACTAATTTTAAAAGTAAAAACTTATGTCCGACCACCTTGGTCAAAATTTCATGAATTATTTTTCTTTTTTTACTATAGTATGTGAAGCATAGAATGATGCATGTTTTGATTCCAAAAATGTGATACCATTTGAAAGCTATAGATGTTTTTCAATCAGCCTATCAATCAGGACTTTAGTCATAATTCAAATAGAAAATGAATAATAATAATTTATTAAATTCAAAGTAAAGCATAATTTATATTGGTGGAATTCTAAGAATCTCCTTTAAAAACCCTTTTCATTTCATTAATTTTGGGTAAAAAAAAAGTTTCAGCCACATACCCTGCAAATACCCATCATATTGCCACTTTTTGGCCCATCATGATCCTGCACATACCCTAGCGCTCTTTGAAATCCTTTTCTTTTTATCAGTAAAAAGGTTTTATAGAGCCTCACACATTATATTAATGTATTGAATATTTAATATTTTTGCTCCAAAGGAGGCCCTAGCAAGTGCATACGAAATTGACCCCTTTCAACAATGGTTTGTTAATACATATCAAATTTGGTCATTTTCCAAGCTTCCGAAATTTCCATTTTCCTAGAAGTTATACACCCATTCAAACTATAGTGAATGCTACTATCTTTAGCTATAATTCTTAAATTTTTGTATACATTATATTTCTACATTATGATTGACTTCTTCCAATTGAGGAAGGGTGGGTCACATGGAAGGCATGGCCTCCTCCTCAGATTCATCCTCTACACACTCCACAAAGGCAAAAGACCAATCCACTAAACCACTAAACATGACCCCTATGGTATATTAACAAAAATCTATCCCATAGTGGGTCCTATGATGCCACACCTTAGCTTTTTCCCCCACGACTTCAATAATAAAAGGAACCCACAAGCCATTATTTGGAGGCACAATGGTAGGCCAATTCCTTGACCTACTATGAAACTTGATCTTGTTCATCACCTTCTCAAGCATACTCTTTAAACCCACATGTCATTTTGTTCTTATTAAGGCCATGTGCACTCATACCGCCACCATTGTTTCCTCTCCCAAGTCTAATAATAAAGCCACAAAATGGTAGGAAACATTTGATTTAACCATGTTTCTGGAGGCCAAATGTATGAATGTTCCTCCTCACACCATCTTCACTACCTACAATACTACCATAGAGTTATTTTCTAAAATGATTTTCAATTGTTTCTCTATGATCATCCCCTTGAATACAATTTTCATATATTTTCTTCTAAATGCATGGTAGCCTCCATGTTTAGCAAACAAAGATGGAGAGAATGAAGACAACATTTCAATCTCTACCAATTCATAAGATATTCCCATGCAACTTAATTAATGCACATTAATCATATAATTCTCCTCTGAATGTGCTTCATTAGCTCAATCTTCTTAATCATGTGAAAATAATTATTTTGTTATGGTTATGAGAATGGGGCTTGTGCCACATGTCCATGTTAGATAAGCATTTTCAATGTTCCATATCATTGATTTCCAAGTTGGCTAGGGTATCAACCTCCCTATTTTCCTCTTGATAAAAATGGAGAATCTTGAATTCCTTAAAAAAATTTAGGAGGTATAAACATCCCTTTATTATCCTATTTAGTTTCCATTTTTTTAATTCCCCATATTTTAATGCATTGATTATCAATAGCAAGCCACCTTCAATCACTAGCCTCTTGAACCCAAGTTTTAACCTATCCACAAGGTCATGGAAAACTACCTGAACTCCAACTTCATTATTGATACCAAGTGAAAGGAAAATGCTTGTTCTATGTAGCTTCCCAATAGAATCTCTAAAGATGCATCTAACACCAAATGTTTTTATATTTCCATTAAAAACCCCATCAAAGTTTAATTTGATCCATCCTTCTTCTGGGGGAGACCACTTTTATTCATCTTTTTCCCTTCTGGCTAGGCTAGGATTGGCCTCGGGAGCCCCATGAATTAGGTGAAAGCCTTTATTGTTTACTAAGTAAAAAATAGAAAAATAATTAGATGAGTTTAAAGAGTTGGAATAATATTGAAAAAAGGAATGGCATTGGCACTAGCCTATTGTTTGCAAACACATGAATTGTGAAGGTTGTGGTCTACATGTCCATGGTTGGGAGATTGAGGGTTTTCAAAGGAGTATAAGGGACCTAGGTGGGTGTGAATCGAGCTTGGGGGTTTGTTATTCTTGTTTTTCCACTTTTTCTATGTTATTATGTTGGGTATTTTTGATATAAGGTGTTGGGTTGTGGGGAAGTAAAAGGAGGTTCTCTTGCTTCTTTGTTTGTGGGATATGGCTTCAAGAGAAGCCATAAGATTCAAGCACAATATGGATTTTTTGGATTCCTTGTGAGAAATTTCTCCATCTTCATCAAAGCGTGTTGATGAGAGTAAATTTTTGTTCAGGGCTTCAAGGGTGGAGGGCATGTCCCTGTATGGAGGTCCTTGGATATTGAAAAAGAATGGATATTTGGAGAGGTTCCAAGTCAGGCATGTCCTTGTGATTAAACCATAGTCTATTGTAGAAGACATTGAGTATTATTTGAATCATGCCTTATGATGCAAGTTCATGGGGATTCACATCTCTTTTCCATTTTTGGAAGCCTTGGATAGACAAACTTGGAATCTTGAGGGTGAAATAGAGGTGATGATGATGGCCAATAGCTTTTTATGGTTGTTTTCAATTGCATGGCTAATTGCAACAAAGTATTCAAGGGAGGTCCTTATTTCCATAATAAGATTGGCATATTTCTTAAGCCATGACATACTGGATTTAATCCTTTGGAGGAGCTTCCTCGTCAAGTTCCTATTTGGGTGTGCCTCCCTAGGTTTCCAGTTGAGTTTTGACTAAATGAAATTCTGCATATTGTTACTTTGTTGTTCATAAAACCAATGGGCCCTTCTTAGCAAACACAAGATAAGAAGGTTATGAATTTTTCTCATATGTATGTTAAAATAGATTTGACAAATCATTTTCCAAATTATGTGGAAATTTGTGTGGGTTCTTCCTCTTGGGTGCAATAGTTGGACTATGAGGCTCTCCTCTTATGATGTTGGTTGTGTCATGAGTATGGATGTTTGTAGAAGAGATGTCCTAATATTTTCTCCTCGGATCCCTTTCTACACCACCCATCTTATGACCCTCCCAAAGTGGATAAGGGAAAGGCTCCCATTTTGGGTGATGTAGCTGATAGAGAAGGATTTATTCCTGTCAAGTCCCATAATAGGAATCATGGCCAGAAAAGAACTTTCAAGTTGAGGCGGGAGGAGGAAGTTTTTAAATATTTTGATGTGTTAGACGATCTTAGCCAACATGAGGTGAATCCTGGTATGATGCTTCTAGATTTAAGTGCACAAGAGGAGGTATAGGAGGGACAAATATTTATGATCTTCAGAAAGTGAAAGAGGGTGGTTTGTCACTGGCTCAAATGGAGATGAATCTAAGCATCGTGGTTCCAACTTGTCCTGTGGTGTCTAGTGGTTTGGAAAGGATTGAGATTGAGTGTGTTTCCCCTTTGGGGAAGTTGACATATGAGCCAAAGAAAGGAAATAAAGCCTCTCTTCCCTTAGGGATCCTCCAAAAAAATCCAAAGAAAGGGGTTGATGAGAAACCCCTCAAGGTTGGGAGAAAAAAGGATTTAGAGAAAATTAAGATGATGCCCAACGAAATGTTGGTTGAGTCAGGGTTTGTCAAAACTCTTAGCTCCCACTTTTCTACCTCTCAAAGATGATTATTATCTCATGGAATGTGATTTTGAACACCCAAAATACTGAGAAGGGGAGGTTAATTAGTATTCCCTTAAACTAAATAAACATAAGCCATCCAATTATCACACGAAATATAATTGCAATGATGAATGAAAACATGAAGACATCCAAAAAATTATATGACACATGAACACCAATATTTTACGTGGAAAACCCAAAATTGGAAAATCCATGGTGATGGTTAGCTCACAATATATTATATTTGAATATAAGATATTACAGAAAGTCTCATTGCCAAGTGGGCTCATTGTCCAAGTGAATTCACTGCCAACAGAAAATAAGAAATATAGAAAGAAGGGGTGGCTATACAGCCTATTCGAACTGATGCAATAACATCTATCATATGTTGGATTAAATAGTTCCAATGAAGTACAAAATGATCTTCACATAGATTTGAATCAATGCTCTACTCTTCTCAACTCTTATTATATTCGCTTCACACACATGTAGGTGAAACACCATACATGTCATATATCTCTCAATACTTGCATACAATCTACTCTCTCTATCCCTTCATCATCATTCATATATCACTCTTGGATACATACACCAAAAACTTCAAATTTAATCTCATACATATATATATATATCCATAAAAAGTGTAACTTCAATTAGGTCTGCCTAATTAGAAGTAACACACAAAATTAAACATGTCATCCTCAAAAAATTATATCCATATCTTGTGCCATGATTCAAAATTCAATTCAACTTAAGATAGGTTGGGATAGACCTAATATAGATCCAACATAAGATAAAATTACTTGTTTTTCCTCTACAAAACATCAAACTTGTTAGGTTAGCCTAAAAATAGACCTAAGCACAAAACCTTCATATGTACATACAATTTTCCATACATGTGACTTCAAAGATCCATCTTCCTTTGTTTTCCCACTCACCTAACATCTAATATCTTATCCTCATCATAACATAATAAAATAATTATCCGCAAAGAAATGTGAAATCTCCCACATTGATACATTGTACAAGGAATGACTGTAATATACAAAGATGAACTTTGTCATTGACATCTTTCGAAATAATTCACAAAATGTCATAAAATATTGAATGTATATGCATCTAATGATCTCAAAACTGTGGTTAGAATTGCATAGTAATATCTCCACATGCAGTGGAGTGCAAACCTAAAAACCAATTCATTGAACCACAATACTATCAGAAAGAACACTTAGCCAAATTCTTGTATCACCATATTTTTTGGATCAACTTGATTTGTCCACATGTATTCAAGAATGCTTCTAATCCATGCTAGAATGATCATAACAATGTTGACATCAATGATAACACTAGATCATACAATATATGCACTCCATGCTCATGTTTCCAAGCAACATCAACAATGAAAAACTTCCAACAATCTCCCCTTTTTTCATTGAAGGCAAGATGCATATCAAAAATAAAAATAAAAAACTTGTCTCTCCTTAAACATACCTCTCCAAAAATATTTTCAAGTTTCTCTCCCCAACTCTCCAAATGTTTTAATCTCAAGTATCTCTCCCCCTTTAACATCAATGGCAAAGGGTATAACAGTATTAAGAAAAGATTTGTATACTCTCCCTTAGATATATATGTGATAAAAAGTAACTAGAAGAGTATGTTGATTCCCACTCAAGGAGTTAACCAAAAACTTCTACACATTTCATTTATATGCAAAAAGAATCTAAAATTTTGAAAACTGCATGAGTGAAAAATACTAATACTGATTGTTGAACATCTATAATACTAAGAGGGGGTGTGAATCAATATTCTCTTAAACCAATTAAACATAAGCCATCCAATTATCAGAATAAATATAACTATAATGATGAATGAAAACATGAAGACATCCACAAAATCATATGACACATGAACACTAGTATTTTTATGTGGAAAACACAAAATGGGAAAAACCATGGTGAGGTTTAGCTCACAATATATTGAATTTTGATATACGATATTATGGAAAGACTCATTTCCAAGTGGATTCACTATACAAGTGAACTCACTGCCCACAAAAAGTAAGAAACTGTACAAGTGAACTCACTGCCCACAAAAAGTAAGAAAGATAGAAGGGTATGTGTAGGATCATCATGGAAAAAACAAGCCCTTAAGTGGCAAAAAAATCAAAGTTAGACAACTTAATGTAAAAATTTGAATAAGTTATCTATATTATTTCAAAAATATGTAACAATAGAATCTATGCAATTTGAATGTAGTTTCTCAATTACTAGGTTTATTTAAAATAAATAAATTATTTGGTGAAAATTTGAAATTTAAATGCAATAGTACTTAAATTTCAAGGAAAAAATAAGTAGATGTCTATCTGACCACCCTAACGACAATAAAATGATAATATTTTTTTATAAGATTTTAGATATAAGTAGAAGACTCATGTCTCGATGTGATGCATTTTTTTTGTAATTTGTTTCCAAGTAAATAATTAATTATGAATTTTTTATTGCAACTTTTAAAAAATGTAAAATTTGTATGTCTGACCACCTTAACTTGGTAAAAACTTCATGAAATTCATTTCTTTTTTGAATCTTATAGTATGGTATAGAATGTGACACATTTTTAGATTCAAAAATGTGATACTTGTTTGAAAGCTATAGATATTTTTCAATTAGCCTATTAATCTGACTTTAATCATAATTCAAATAGAAAATGAATAATAATAATTTATTAAATTCAAAGTAAAGCATAATTTATATTGGTAGAAAGCTGAGAATTTCTTTTAAAAACCCTTTTTGTTTCATCAATTTTGGGTAAAAAAAAAGTCATCATCCACATACCCATCATATTGCCACTTTTTGGCCCATCATGATCCTACACATACCCAGAAGGGGTGGCTATACAACCTATTTGAACTGATATAATATCATCTAACATATGCCAGATTATAGTTCCAATGAAGTACAAAATGATCTTCACATAGATCTGAATCAATACTCTACTCTACTCATAATCTGCTCAACTCTGATTATATTCACATCACACACATGTAGGTGAAACACCATACACGTCATATATCTCTCAATACTCGCATACAGTCTACTCTCTCTATCTCTTCATCACCATTCATATATTACTCTTGGATACACACCCAAAAACTCTAAAGTTAATCTCATATATATCCATATCAAGTGTAACTTTAATTAGGTTGACCTAATTAGAAGTAACACACAAAATTAAACATGTCATCATCAAAACATTATATCCACATCCCGCGCCAGAATTCATAATTCATTTTATCTTAAGATCTAGGTTAGGATGGACCTAATATAGATCCCGCATAAGATAAAATTTGTAACAACTCTCCTTATCCAGTAATTTCACAAATTGGGTTTTTGTAGTTTAGTTGTCACCTAGTGCGTTTTGTGTATTCTTTTGGACATTTTTTTTAACTTTGACCATGCCAAATAATGCAGCAACAATAGGAAATATATTGCAATATTTAAAATTAAAATTTGGAAATTACAATGAGGACTACAATTGAAAATTCCATATTTTTCCCTAGGATTAAATATTCAGTTTTTTAACAAAATAAAGACAACCTAGATCATGAAATATAGTCTATTATCTAAATCAGGCATATCCATAAAATGCAGCAATGAATTTATGTCTACTGTAGTACAAAATGGTCTCCAAATTCTTGAGAAAATACATCCATCAACACATGAACTTGCTGGGAATGTCTTCGAACTCGTAATGACACTCAAATGTGCTTCAAACTTATGTATAAATATTAAGGCCAATCTTTGAACTCCATAAGTCCGAAATCTGCCCCAAACACTGTTCACACCCTGTAGTGTTATTGTTCACGGCACTGTAGCAGCACTATTCATGGCACTGTGCCCGTTACCGTTCACGACACTGTTCACAACACTATAGCAGCTTGCAAATCTTCACTATAGCCTTCAATTCTGCTCCTAATATCTTCTTCAAATCTTCCCTTTGAAAATATAATAAGCCCAATATGTTTCCTGAATGAAAACACCATAAATTCTCCTAATTGTATCTTGCAACAGCAAGAAGAATGTGGACAAAGAGGGATTTCGTCCTCCAAGCCCAATAATTAAATTCTTGAGAAATCCAATAGCATAGCTTTCATCTCACCCAAGCATGTCAAATGAGCTCTCAACTCCCCTTTATATAGAACTTCTTGATCTTCTAGAAAGACCCAAGAAGAGTGTTCAACAAGCTTTTAGAAAAATATTTTAATATTCTTTCATGTGACTCCCTAATGTGCTCTCTTGATATGACTCCTTGATGTGACCTTTGATGTGACCCCTTGATATGACTCCTTGATGTGATCCCTTGATATGACTCCTTGATGTGACTTTTGATGTGACCCCTTGATGTGACTCCTTGATGTGATCCCTTGATATGACTCCTTGATGTGACCTTTGATGTGACTCTAATACTTAAGTCACTTTTTAAAGATATATTAATAAAGTGACTATTGATTAAAGTATGTCACCTTTTAACCTTTTAAGATAATTATTTAATATTCTCCTTTTGACTTTGCACCTTTTTTCCTAGTAATATTAAATAATTAAAATAATGGTGATTCCTTAAGAGTTTCGAAATACGAGAACATTACATCAACTCAAACTGGCTTGAAACTGGAAATGTTTAGGCCAAACCCTCAAGATCCCTCTAATGCCCAAGGTAGCCCACGGGATCATGGAAAAAAGGGCTAACGGAAAACCATGAACTAATTGGATAGAAAGGGGACATTACAAAATTACTTTCTTGTCATCCACAAAATAGTAAACATGTTAGGTTGGCCCAAAAATAGACCTAACCACAAATCATTCATATGTACATACAATTTTTCATATGTGTGACTTCAAAGCTCAATCTTCCTTTGTTTTCCTACTTAGTTGATATCTAATAGCTTATCCTCATCATCATAGAACAAAATAATTATCTATGAAGAAATGTAGAATCTCCCACATTGATACACTATACAAGGAATGACTATAATAAACAGAGATGAACTTTTTCATTCACATCTTTCGAAATATTTCACAAAATGTCACGAAATCTTGAATGTAGATACATCTAATGATCTCAAAACTATAATTAGAATCACATAGTAATATCTTCACATGCAGTGGAGTGCAGACCCAAAACCGACACACTGAACCATAATACTATTGGAAGGAACACAACCAAATTCTTGTATCACCATGTTTTCTAAATCAACTTGCTAGATATCCACATGTCTTCAAGAATGCTTCCAATCCATACTATAAGGATCAGAACAATGTTGACATCAATGACAACACTGGATCATACAATATATGCACCTCATGTTCATGTTGCCAAGCAGCATCAACAATGACAAACTTCTAATATATGAGGGGCTTGAATAGCGGTTCCAAACAAAAATTTGTTTGAGATTTGGTGCAAAGTTCTTTGCCTGATATGTTATTTATTCAAGAAACTAAACTTTCTATGGAGAGTATGAGTAGTTTAGTACCTAAACTCTAGAGGCAAGGCCAATGTCAAAGTATTGGCATATAAGGTAATTTTGGGGGGGTGGCATGCTTATGGAACCTTAGAATATTTTTCCTCTTTGGTGGATTGCTAGTAAGTTTTCTATCTATGTGGTGGCTACAAGTTTAGATTCTAGATGTTGTGCATGTTTTGCGCACATGCCCCACTGAAAGAAAGGACCCCCCTCTCTTTTGCTTCGCTTTCGCCTACTTTTTTTACTTTCGAATTTTTTCCTTTGAATTTGAGATGTTTCTATGATGCCTAAATGAACTGCCAAGGTTTCTTTGAATTTGGAGGAGATGCAAAAATTCCCTTACAGGATGTCATTTGTGGAACGCCATCTGTGGAATACTGTTGCAATGATGTTGTTTTTACGAGTTAGTCCCACCTTGCGACTTCCATATTTCACTTTTTCACGTTGTTTATTTCTGAGAAATTCAAAGTGGGTCATCATTTATGCCTCGACACCATCATTTCCCCATGTGTTTGAACTGATAAAACTCAAACTTGTTGGGTATTTGGGCTTTGAGGGAATTTTCTGCGGGGACGGTGTCGACCGACACCAGACCTTCTAGCTTCCACGGTTGGTCTTTCCGCATTTTGAGAAATCAACCAATTTGATGTTTGGGTTTTTACGTTATTCTAAGGTTAATTGGCGTGATCTAGGTTGATCTATTATGTTTTTTGAGAGAGATCGTAGAAATATTTGTTGCGGGAGCCATCGCTTTTGGCACCATTTTATGGCATTTTCATCTTGTCTTTCCATATCATGTGACCCATGTGGACTTTTACCTTGCGGAAGCCACATCCCTACATGCCATCCAAACGACTTCTCCAAACAGCATCTTCGCATGTTATCCCCGCAAATGGCCCAAGCATGACAGATTTTTGCATTCCTCTTCCCGCATGCTTTTGGTTCTTGTGAGGCACACTTTTTGCTTCCCTTTCTGTGCCAACACCCAATATAGCCTCGCAAACTCAAATCTTCGGATTTTTGCGTGGGTGGTATTCATCCGATTAGTGATTTTATGGGATTCATAAGGTCATGCTCCATATCTAATATTCATCATAGAGTAATGGACAGTGATCAAGCATGCATAGAAACCCAGAGCCTCTTCATTTCATTCATAAGCAGTGTCAATTTAAAAGCAAATGATGTTTTCACCAAATACGTTCATTTCATTCATTCGTAAGTTGGTATCTCCACAAAATACGTTCTTTAAGCACCATTAAGATCTCAAAATTCCTATTCATAGCATCAAACAGTATGGGTCATGACATGGTAATAAAGGGCGTCTGTCTCTTAAAAGGAATCTCAAAGCTTTACTATTATTCCGTAGTGAAACAAATTTACAATGACGGTCCGCACAAGTTGGTATTGGCGTAGGCCTCAAGGAAGCCATCGTGCATAGTGATTTTCTAATTTCAGACTGTTTTTATAATTTTGATTACAAGAAGCCATCCATTGAAAGGGTGCATTGGACCTCAATGTTGGAGGTGGCCACTTGCTTCAGGCGTTGTCTCTAATCATACGAGACTGGCAGCCTGAGTTGAGGAGGGAAAGGTAATCTAAAGTGAAGCTCCCCGCGGTTTCATAATGTAGGTAAGTAGTGTGGGAATTGCAAGGCAAGCAATAGGATATTGAACAAATGAGTGGGAGTGATCGCAACTTTGATCGAGAAAAGTGTGAATTTCTACGAAGTTCCCGTGTGGACATTACCGTTGTGGTTTCCATGTATTGATGTGCTAGCCTTGACGCCCCCGGCTCCCGCACTATTACTCTCTGCATTTTGTGGACCTTTACCTTGCGGAAGTCGTTGTCTACTAAGTCATCTGAACAACATTCCAACCTTGGCCTCCCACTCTTCGACATCCGCACTCCCATTCTCTGCAAACGGCATGGGGATACCTCATTCCTGCAGTCCTATTACATCTACAGGAGTATAAGCGCTAGCGCTACGAATTGGGGGATAATACATGGGTCTTGGTTGATCCCGTAAAGCGATTATGTCACTCAGTGGATTGAGGTTTGCGAAGGACACGATTGATATTTGTGAGCAGTCATTTCGTGACAAAGTAGGGTGGACATGACCATTCGAGTAATCATTAAAGTGTTTGGAAATCAAGGAAGTCACAGCTTAGACAAAGTCACTATGAGATCGATACAAAATAAACATTATCTGTGGAGCATCAAATCAATAATTTTAGTTGCTATGAGACTATGTGAATTCTTGGAGGTGATAGTGATATTTACGATGCGCGTGGGATGGTGGGTCCTTGGAGGCAATTCACTAAGGTTGTGGCAAATACTTCACAACTATCGTTGATTGAATCTATATACATGGGGAAGAATAATGTAGCTCGACTTTCATTGTAGGCTTGAGTAGATGAACTGTTCCTTAGCCTTGCAAAGATCATCTTTGTGGAGCCTGCTACGTGGACTTCGGTTCATAGCACACCACTTTCTTTTCGGCAAACCTCGCTGTTGCTTTCCACACTTTCATTCCTGCCATCATTTTTGTGGACTTCCATATTGCGGGTGCCATATTCCTTCGATCCGTTCTCCTTGTGGCATATCGAAATTGCATTCCCACATGTTTTCTCCGCATGGCCGCTCCTCGCTGGAATCGTACACGTCCCTCTCCACAATTCATATGAGCAAAGGTACTGGGTAAATTCGTGCAGATTAAAATAGAGAAATCATCTGTGTTGTGAGGGACATGTTAATGTTCTCGATCAGATTCTAACCGCCTGGAATATTAGAAAGGCAGAGACAATAATAAATAAATTAATTAATTAAAAAAACAGTGAAGCTGCGATCTATTACTGCAGAACAAACTTCATTCTATCTTATGAAAACAAGTTACATACACCTCCTTTATATAGAGGTTCACCAAGAATACGAAGAGAAGAATAGACAAACAGGGCTGCTTTAAAATTGTTTTAAAGCTGCTTTAAAAAACAAAGCAGATAAGACAAAAAACTAAATCCTCATCCTAAATCCTCCAACGAGTGCACCTAACCTATGAAAAATAAAACTTCTGCTTTATTTGCTAATTTTATTGTTTTATTGCTATATTTTTTCCTCCATCGCCTACATATGGATAAGGAGAAATTATTCACTTATTCTAACATGGAAGTACTATCTGTGATGTTCGAATTGTCTAAAGTGGTGTACTCGATGCTCCCATAAAACCTGAATATTTTGGCATTTACATGGTAAAATAATAAATTTGCGAGGAATTACCCATTTATCGAAATATCGTCTCCCTCATTATACTACTATCATTCGATCTCTATATGGGTATGTTGAACGGTAAGATATTAATCGTTGTTGGAGGGATTCTATTTTCAATCTCATGATCGATTAAGTAAACTTTTGTTGAACTATATGGACACTTCAATGCTGCGAGTCTGAGGCCATGATATAGCGGATTAACAAGCTATTGTTCATCACATGCTCAAAACTCTTGTGAACTTGAGCTTTAGGGAGGCTCCGGTTGCAGAGGCCATGGGTCTCTTTCTTGTTATTTCGGCTCACCCTCAGCATCTTCCCACATGCTATTTCTTGGGTTTTGCGAGCTTTTGTTTTGCGGAAGTCGTAGGCTACTCCGCCACCCAAACGGCTTCCTCCTCTAGCTCTCCCGCACCATATCTCCACAATGGCGCCTCATGATGGAACCTCCGTATCAGTTACTCGCCTGGATCTAACGCATTATGAACCGATGTCTAAGTAATGGACGTCATGAATCCTTCCTGGTTTTTTTGGCGACATTGTAACAACCCATACCAATGGATGATTTCAAGAACTAGAGGGGGTATACTAGAGCATAATGGTAGATTAAAGAGGATTAATGGCGGGTATGAGCTTTGAGCCTGTTTACTACCAATTATTTGGGCACTCAAATTTTTAACAATGGTATCTAAAGCTGCAGAGGCATCAAGCTTTAATGGTAGCGTCAATCTGGATGATTCAATCTGCATATGTGGATGAAGGACTATTACTCAAAACCAGTAGGGTAAAAGCACAAAGTTGTGTTGAACACTTTCAACCAATCTATCAACACAATTAAATTTAAGTATTTCTAATTAAAAATAAATTTTGGTTAAACATATGATTTAGTAAGATTCATTCTAGCTAAGTTAGACACTTCCACAACTTTTTCAACTAAAATTGTTGGCTAAAAATATATGGAGCACCACTTTGAATCCAATTTACCAAAAAAGTAAAATTATTTGAAAAACTTGAAGTTTCAATATGTAATGCCCCACCATGAAACCCTAGAGAACAATACGCTACAACACTAAAAGAAACATGATTTTTTTTTTGAAGTGCAATATACCAAAAATTGCAGGTAATACAATAACTTTTATTCTAAGCTAAGTCCTCTAAGGTTCTATGACTATACTACTAGAATCTGATTAAACAAACTTACAAGAATTATAAATCATCTCTATCACCTTATTAAACAAGATTCATCTAACAATATGAATTTCATTTAATCCATCACATTTAAATGATCAACCAATATGAATTAATCATAACATGTCATCAATAGATACAATTCAAAATCAATTTCATTAACATATATAAAGTACATCATTAACATTCCTCATCACAAGAGAAAGTTCATCAATAAGTTACAACATTACATCATTACATCAATGTTTCCCCGTGATTAAATGGGGAGATTATACATCAAAGTTAAAATACATGATACAATTGTTTTGAATACAATACAAGTACATGTAAGATATTCTACTTGAACTAGAACAAGTGCAATAGTCCACATCATCAAAAGCAGTCACCATGTTCATGAACAATAGCAAGGGAAACCCAATGGAGCATAAGACACATTTCACCTGACCATGTGGAACCCTAAGGTCCACCCCCATGCTAGGAGATAGCAATAAGATACCACCACAAAATAGTCAAGAAATAGAAGAACAACACACAAGATAGCATGACTCTCATAAAAAAGTACATTACAACATCACACAATAGTGACACCACTTCTAGAGGCACACAAGGAAAAAGGGAAAACACAAGCCAAGGGAATGCTATGTTGCAATAGGAAGGAGTATCATCACATAGCTTGCTATGGGTTATCCTAGAAAATCTTCCTAGGCCCCAACCCCCATCATAGGTTACCCTAGCAGCCTCTATCGATCTGTAACCTCCATATAAATTTATGCAGAATCAACATACCTCTCATGAGGACTTGTTGTCATTCTAGGCCTTATCATCTCATCTCAAGTGTAAATGAGCACTTGAGCCATGAGTGAGATATTCACTTATCTTTATTAGTGTTAATACTACCCAACCCCGTAATTCATTTTAAATTATCATTGAATTAAAAATCTCCCACATGGGTTACCCTGGCACCACTTTATGTGTCAGCCCTCATTGAGAGTCACTCCCCTACTAGTAGCTAGGAGACCCAATGAAATCAATGGGGAAAAGCCAACTTGCACCAATCACAGAACCTCATAGACATACACAAAGAGGCGAGGTATAAACCATCCCACACACATATCCCAATTAAAGTGGTGATCATATTATCAATACATATGTCACATAGCAACAAATCCTCTAACACGATCGAGAGACAGGTGGTGAGTTTACAACTAGGGTGACACACCATTTACAAAACATACAACATTTATAGTTGCCAAGGAAAAGTCCAATTTCATATTTAACAATGTAATTAAATTAATCTTCCCTTTCATAATCTTATTTCATAATTAACACAAATCTCTTATTTTTTAAACAAATATTCCTTTTTCTACAACCATTGTAATACATCTACAATTATATCTATACATACATACATACATATATATATATATATATATACATTGGTATATACATATATTTATAAATATATATGCATATAATATAGCTAACTGTTGTTTGAAATATAATACTTTCTATTTCCATAAGGCACTATTTACATACTCATATAAAATATACATACATACATACACACATATATATATAGTTTGTAGGTGTTTGGTTATTTGTAAGCCGAACTAAATGTTGTATGGTTTGGATTCCTTTTCAAATGTATATATATACTAAATGTTTTATGGTTTGGATTCCTTTTCAAATGTGTATATATATATATATATACATTTAAAAAGGAATCCAAACCATAAAACATTTAGTTCAGCTTACAAATAACCAAATGCCTACAAACAACATTCCTAACAATATAAATACCATTCAAACAAGGCCATGTCCTGCCGATAACACTTACTTCCTAGACTCTAAGGATGGTGCATATTCAGATTATACCATTAATCATGTACTTGGAATCCAAGCATAGGTATATGCATATAGTAATTGATTTACTATTACAACAATTTAAATTGCATTCTAAGTATATTTTATATCACTCGATTGACAAGAAGGTGATAAACCAACATTGGATTTCAATTAAATGCAACCAATAAAATAAGCAAACCAACATTGGATTTAATTCACCATTCTACAAGGCATAGGTGAAAAGAGGATGCCACAATGGATAGGAGACAGTGATTACAATTCTATGACAAAACAAATACAATGCAATTACAACACCTTCAAGATTGAGGCTTGGCTATGTAGGAAATACCATATAAGGTGACACTGGCCAGAGCAAGGCTATGTGAGTCAAACAAAAACAAATTCAACATTCTAAAAAATATAAACTACAGTATCAAGTTTCGTTCGAACACAACATAAAAGGAAGAGGAGGTAGGTCATGACCAAAACAATACTGGGCATGGTAAAAAGATATGCATATATTTACATTAATCTACCCTTTATCTCAGTCGATCACAATTAAGAACGATTAGAGGCTTAGAACATGTGATCATGGAAGTCTATTAGCACATTCAATGAGAAGGAAAGTTATAACGACAATAGATAGATACTAATGGAGGCTTTATTTGATTAGAACAATTCGAATGGGAAGTATCAAATTGATATCGGCCTAGCCTCAAAGAGGGGCTCAATAGATAGAGATTAAAATGTAGTAAATAACATGGTTTGCAAGAATACCAAGGTCGACATGGCACTATGAATTGACTTGATTAATGGAAAAAGAAGTAATATTAATACCATAGAGATAGAGGCGTTTCCTCAACAAGAAGGGAAATTTCCAAAATGTTGACTCAACGAATTTAAAGAGCATGTTGGTAGAAATTGTAGAACATGCACAATTCAATTTTCAAGAAGAGCTTTAAAAAAAAAAGGACATAATTTTTCTTTTACGTTTTTTCAATTTCATAATCTAATAACCAAAAGAATGCTTTGTTTCACATAGTACCAACATCCAAATTTATTTTCCAAATAGAATTGAATTTGAGAGAGAGAAAGCCATGGGTACCTGGAATAACTCGATGAAATAAATTGAAGATTGATGCTGAGATCTTTACTCCAACTTGTAGCTTTAACACTCTTAAAATCCTTAGCAAAACACTGTAGGACCCAATTTCAAAACTAGAAGAAGCCCCCAGGAACAAGAAGTATTCACCAGTAGAGAAAACAAGATTAGTTTTTAGGTCAATGTGAAAAAGTCCCCTTTCTTTCAACAAATAACCAATTTATTAGCCACTCCACACTCTACGTTGCTTGCATGCAACATTTCTTTAATTTCAATATTTTATTTAATTTTTCCACTATAGTTTTCCACCACTCCTTAAAATGTTTATTAATAAAATATATTTATTTAATTACACACAATAATTTTTCAATTAAAATATTTAATTTATTAATTTTAACTTACCTTTTTAATTCTATATGTACCACTATTTAATTAATATGTTTATTTTTATATCTCTTTATTAAATCATAATTTTAAATTTATTTAACCCAAATAAAAAATTAGTAATATTTATTTTCTCAACACAACAAATGTATTAAAACATCCATTTAAATTATTAAAATACCTTTTACCCGTAATAATCTTTTATTTTAATATAATAATCAATCAAAGCACTAATCAAACAAATAACTCAATTGAATAGAATCCCAAATAGTACCTAACCTCATAGTGACATGGAAGGCAAGACCACGACAACATAGATGAACCAAATCACAAATGAACAACACTACCTTGGTGAGAATGGATACTCATCCTCATTGAGGATAATGGCTCAATAAGGTACTAATATTATCTCCATCAATGATTTCCATTGGTCTTAAGGCACACTCAAACCTAAAAATTCAGGTGGAGTCAATGTCTGGTATCTGCAACAAACACACAGTCAAGCATATACATAGTCAAACATTCAAACACACTATGAGAGAAAAAATCGTAGTGTCGTAGGGCACTCACAAGTGAGTGATGCGACATTGTTTCCCCTTCAACAGAATACATCAACGTACACTAATAAGATGCTAATCAACATGATATGAATAATCATTAGATAATTACATGATGCACATAACAAGATTAATCCACATAATCCATTAAATCTATATACTAGGAATAATATGAGCATAAACATCAGTGATAAAAGCATCATCTACTATCATCATAACTATGAATCCAACATCAAGAAAAGTATCTAATGTCCAAATGCAATCAAGTAACCATCAATGATAGAAAGCAAACTAAGGGGCACTACATCCCCCCCCTAGAACTAGGCTTACTCGTGGAAGCCTACAAACAAATATGGGTATAACTCTTTCATCCTGGATGCATCCTCCCATGTAGCAGAACAATCATCATTTGGATCCTACTGGACCATCACCTGCTTAATGTCTCAACCCATGAGGGTGAGTCTCTTGTCTTGTATGATGCCCATAGGCTCCAAAGCCAGCTGCCCATCCTCTACCTGTAAGGCATTTCAATCAAGAACATGAGATATGTCTAGATAGTGGGGCCTAAGAACATAAACGTGAAACACATCATGAATGCATGATAGACTGGGTGACAAAGAAAGATGGTATGCAACAAAACCAATCCTCTCCAAAACCTCAAAAGGCCCAACAAAGCATAGTGTGATCTTAGAGCCTTTCCCATAATGGATCGAACTCTTTCGCAAACGCACTAGCAGGAATACTCAATCTCCAACTAAGAACTAATGGTCAACCCTATGAGCATCTGCATATTTCTTTGTCTAACCTGGGCTGCCACCAAATGCTTTCTAATGTGAATCACCTATTGCTCCATCTCCTGAAGCATCTCTAAACCAAGAAGTACTTTGTCCTCAAGATGATCCCAACTCAACGAGGTCTAACAACAATGACCATACAATGCCTGAAAAGGAGGCATACCAATAGAGTTGTGGTAACCATTATTGTATGCAAACTCCACCAATACAGGTAATCCTCCCAACGAGACTGTTAATCCATAACTTACATCTGAAGCATATCCTCAATGACCTAATTAACCTTCTCAATTTTCCCATCAGTCTCTAGATGATAAGTTGAACTAAAGTTTAATTGAGTCCCCAATGCATGCTGCAAGGACGTCTAAAGAGCTTAAGTGAACACTAGATCTCTATCTGAGATAATTCTGTGAGGAATCTTGTGCAACTTGACAATGTCCTAGACATGAAAACTCTAGCCACTGATGAAGCATTTTATGAGGATCAGATAAGAGAAAAGTGTGCCACGTTAGTCAACCTATCCATGGTGATCACAATGGCATCATGCCAGAGGACACTAGAAAAATGACAATAAAATACAATGAAATGATGTTCCATTTCCACTCTGGGACCAAATGGGGCTACAAAAGACCTACACAATGTTGATGTTCTACCTTCACTCTCTTACACTCCAAACATCTGGACACAAAATCAGAAATATTGCTCTTCATTCTAGTCCAAAAGTATAGCTAACAAAGGTTTGTGTGCATCTTCTACCACCTGGATGAGCTGAATAGGGTGCTCGATGTGTCTCTAACATGATCAAAGTACGAAGATTTCCTGAGGAAGGAACATAAGTGTGACCCAAGTTCCGCAAAAGGCTATCTGACTCAAGGGAGTATCTTGCAAATCCACCCTCTAAAACTCTACCTGATTCCACCTCAAACCTCACCTCCTAATACCAACTTTCTGAAGGAGGTGCTAAAAGGATCTAACTCCTCAAGTCCACCCCAAGTGTCACTTCCAAAAGCTCATGTCTTCGTCAACTAAGAGCATCTGCCACCACATTCTCCTTTCCCTAGATAAATTTTACCTCGAAATCAGACTCACATAGGAATTCCATCCACCATCTCTGCCTCTCATTCAAATTAGGCTGCGTGAAAATATACTGCAAACTACAGTGATCACTATGCAGCTCAAATCGATGCCCCAAAAAAAAGTGCCTCCATCTTGTCAAAGCATGAACCGCAACGTCCAACTCTAAATCATGAGTATGATAGTTCAAATTGTGATCCTTGAGTTTGAGAGACTCATAGGAAATCACACAACCATCCTATATCAACACTGCTCCTAGACCCTCCAAGGATGCATCTATACACACCACAAAATCTCCAGTAGGATCAAGAACTGTCAAGATATGTGCACTAGTCAACCTTTCCTTAAGAGTCTAAAAAGCTACCTGCCACTACTCTGACCAAATAAACTTCTTCCCTTTCCTTTGAAGAGAAGTGATGGGGTGGGCTATCCTCGAAAAACCCTATACAAACCATCGGTAATAGCCTACTAAACCCATGAAACTGTGAACCTCTGCAACATTAGTGGGCGTAGGCCAATCAATGATCACTTGGATCTTTGAAGGATCCATGGCAATACCCTGACCAAAGATAACATGACCCAAATACTTCACCTCTGTCTAGAAGAACTCATAATTTTCCAAATTTTCCTACAACTAGTTCTCCCTTAGACACTATAGCACCTGCCTCAAATGCTCCTCATGCTCCTTCATGTTCCTCGAATAGATCAAAATTTCATCTAGGAATAAAAGGAAAAATCTATCAAGATAGGTGTGAAACACACCATTCATCAAATTCATGAATACAGACAGTGAATTTGTCAACTCAAACGACACAATGGTGAACTCATAATTCCTGTAACAAGGACAAAATGCGGTCTTATGGATGTCTACCTTGAATATATGTAACTGATGATATCCTGACTTAAGATCCATCTTCAAAATACCCTAGCTCCCTTGATATGATCAAATAGATTGTCAATCCTTGATAATGGATACCTATTCCTTACCGTCACCTTACTCAATTCCCAATAATTAATGCACAATCGAAGGAACCCATCCTTTTTCTTCACAAAAATCACTAGTGCTCCCCAAGGAGAGACATAGGATGAATAAACCCCTTTGCCAACAACTCCTCAAGCTACAACCAAAGCTCCTCAAGTTCCTAAGTGGTCATATGATATGGAGCTCGGGAAATAGGCTTTGCTTCACATACAAGATCTATGTTGAAATCAATGCCATGCTTAGGTGTCATCCCTAGGATCTCACTAGGAAAGACATCTACAGACCGTCTAAGGATAGGATGAATTTCAAGAGACACCTCTCAGCTCTTTCCTAACTACAGATCATTAACTACCACCACAAACAATTGACATCCCTACCACATACACCTCTTCAATTGCATAGAAGAGATCATGCCCAAGGAAATAGGCCTCTGAACACCAACTACCTCTATCTCATTACCTGAATCATCTACACATTGCACTGACTTATGCCTACAATCTATCATTGCTCAATGAGCATATAACCAATTCATGCCAAACACAATATCATAAGACCCAAGGGGTATAATATGAAGGTCTACTATGGTACAAAGAGAACCAATTATCAATCCACAACCGTGAACAAGAGACTCAACTACTACTTAAGCACTAGAGGCCAATTCGACCTACCACCTATCATCTTGCTTCATTGCCACTAGTCCACATCGTGCCACTACAAAAGGAGAAATAAAATAATCTAAAGCACCAGAGTCAAAGATAATAGAGACTCTACTAACTTTTAACACACATGTAGTCTCGACCACTGTACCCTGATGCTTGACCTGGTGGTTATCAACCACTGCAAAAACTTTGTGTGACTTTCCAACATTGCCTACTATCGGCTATGAAGTAGCCGACTTTGACTAAATCCATATGTGCCCTTTTGAGGACACTATCTAATATTGTGACCTGCTAATCACAAGAGAAACACCTTGTACCTCTATCGTAACCTCTACCACCTTGGATATTCTGGGTATATACAAGAGCCCATTATATATACATCAAAGTTACAATACATGATACAATTGTTTTCAATAAAATACAAGTACATGTAAGATACTTGATACTGTAGTCTATATTTGTTAGCCTTACAACTGCTTTCAATGCAATACAAATTCAACCCTATACCTTTGTCATAACCTCTACCCAATAGTCCACATCATCAAGAGCAGTCATCATGATCATGAACAACAACAAGGGAAACCCAATGGAGTACAAGGCACATTCCACCTAACCATGTGGACCTTAAGGTCCACTCCTCATGCTAGGAGATAGTAATAAGGTCCCACCACAAAATAGTCAAGAAACAAAAGAACAACACAAAGGCTAACATGAATCCCATATACAAGTACATTACAACATCATACATAGTGACACCACTTCTAGAGGCACACAAGCAGAAAGGGAAAACACATGCCAAGGGAATGCTAGGTTGCAATAGGGAGGAGTGTCATCACATAGTTTGCTATCCAGGTTAGCCTAGAAGATCTTTCTAGGCCCTGACCCCCATCCTGGGTTACTCTAGAAGCCTATACCAATCTTTTACCCTCATACAAAATTATGCAGAATCAACATACCTCTCATGAGAAAAAGCTAGTTACTCTTGTCATTTCAGGTCTTCTCATCTTATCTCAAGCCTAAATGAGCACTTGAGCCATGAGTGAGGCATTCACTTATCTTAATTAGTGTGAATAATACCAAACCCCCTAATTCATTTTAAGTTTGATGCAAAGCAAGGAGGAAATCACTCATCAATCACAATTCAAACACTTTGAATCAACTTTGCAACCCTTAAAAACCAATTACACCAACTCTTCACAGTTTCATCGAGTATTCCCTTGTAGGTCTGCAACTTAATTTCTTGTTCATCAAACCCAATAACCAATCAACATTTCAAACAACCTTTAATCCCTTCCAAAACATATCTCAAAACTACATAGGCCTCCTTTAGACCAACTCCTTCAGATTCATGCAACAAAGCTCTCCTACAAGGCCAATTAGGCCACTTTTACAAAGGAAGTACTCTCTAATCTTCCCACCTGACATAAAAAAACTTTGGGCAGCAAAAAAAAAGTCATCTAAACATCAAATCCTCAGTTATCTTTCAAAGAAATTCTCACCAACACTCCAAAACACAAAACCCTTATTTTTACCAAGTTTCATGGGGGTTTATTAAAAAACCCCTCCAAATATTTCCAAACTTTCCTAACACCTCAAAAACCTTGAAAAATCTCTACACATGATTAATAAACCTTCAAAAAAAAATTCCTCACAATTTTTCACCCATTCTTTCTCTCTAACCACTAATTTGAGCTCAAAACACTTAAAATTGCCAACTAGGGCATCACACAAAACTCAACTGTCTGTCTCCCCTACTCTAGAAACCAAACACGCATATTTCTTAAACCTAATTATGCCATTCCACTGAGTTACAGTAGGATACAATGGGTGGAATGGCTAAAATGTCATTTTTACACCTTCAAAACCCTTAAGACGAGTTCACACATGCAGTTCCATAGAAAGACCTCTAAAACCCACAAATCTTTATGAAATTTAACAAAACCAGTTGCGAATGAAAGCAAACACCCTCTACCATCTATTCCAATTCATCACACAACAATAATCACCATGTACAATTTGTATAATGGTTTTGAAAATAGAAAATACAGAGAAAACATAGGAAAGTGCCACCTTTGATATTCAATTTTTGAATCTTCTACAAAAATCCAACCTCTCCACATTTACAAAGACTTTTTAAATACTTACCAACCTCTCAAAATGAATACAATTGATTTTTAAACTTCCCCCACTCAAAATGACTCTTCACCTTCCCTAATTGCAATTTTGCTTTTTTTTCCTTGACAACTTTTTACATTTTTGCACAAAAATGACTCAAATGACCTCAAAAACCATAGGAATGGCCTATTATAGCCTTATTACATGAGTTAAGAGACTCAAAACACCAAAATTATCATTATGACCCTATATGCCTAAAATTGACCTCGGTGCTCCTACATCAAAGTTATCACTAAATTAAGAAACTTCCACATGGGTTACCCTAGTGCCAATTTGTGCACTGGCCCCCATTGAGAGCCACTCCCCTTTAATAGCTGGGAGACCTAATGAAATCAATAGGGAAAATCCAACTTGTGCCAATCAAAAAACCTCATAGACATACACAAAGAGGTGAGGCATAAACCATCCTACACACATATCCCAATTAAGTGGTGAATATACCATGCAAGGCTAATGACCTTCATATACTCATTCAATACATAAAAAACCATCTCAAAATAAATTATAAAATAATCTATCAAGTGGAAATTTTCCCTTAGCCTCTTGAAGTCTAACTAACCATAACACAACTAATCTCACAAAGAACAATAACCATGATTACCCAATTTCATATAATCAATACATATGTCACATAGCAAATAATCCTCTAACATGATCGAGAGACACATGGTGAGTTTACAACTAGGGTGACACATCGTTTACAAAACATACAATATTTATAGTTGCCAAGGAAAAGTATGATTTCACATTTAATAATGCAATTAAATTAATCTTTCCTTTCATAATCTTATTTTGTAATTAGCACAAATCTTTTATTTCTAGAAAAAATATTCCTTTTTCTACAACCATTGTAATACATCTACAATTATATCTATACATAGATATAAATGTATATACATATACATACATATATATATATAAAAACATATACTCATACATCGGTATATATATATTGTAATGCAAGAAAATAAGCAGGAAAACTATAAATAAACTAGATAAAGCAAACTAACCTATATCTAACAACAAAGAACAATGGAAACTAAATAAAAGCATTAATATGAAACAGTCTCACCGAACATCATAATTCCTTGAATGATCTATGTTGCTCTTCTCCATTTCGCCATGATAGTATCCTTGCCCTCAGATTTTCAATGTATGCAAGTATAGCTCTATGATTATGACAAATGATAAAATATTGAAGATAATTGCTTCCAAAAAGTATAAGATTTCAGGAGAGAAAATAATGACAAAGATTGATCAATTTATAGAAAATTGATGTTTCGAATGAAAGGCTAATATTGAAAGTAAACAAATGATTGAGATTAAAATTAGGTCATGCATTCAAATTAGGGTTTCAGAAGTGAAAGTTAGAACTCACAAAGGTCTGAGAGATTAAATTGAATAAAAATCTAATCTTTCAGTAATGACTATTCAAAAATTGGAAGAATAGATTTAACATGTCAAGTTGATGATTTGCACAAGGAAAACGTTATATTTGAGTGCACACATAGATAAATTATTTAATTAATAGATGTGCACATGCTAAAAGGTGGAAGTAGATAACTAAATGATTGAATCGAGAATGATCTATTCATTAGAAACAATATTGATATGTTCGTTGAAAACAATATTGACTCAAAAGATAGTTGAATGCTTTAATTTAGATCTCAACTCAAGTGAAAATGAATAATCAAATAACTTGGTGATTACCCAAAATTGTAGAAGAATATGTCAAGAATAATCAATTAATGAATTAAATGATTAATTTAATTCAACATTCAAATTAAAGGATTAAATAAATAAGAATTTATTTAATTTGAATGTAGAAAAGGTTAAGTGAATAATTAAATAATTAAAATTAACTATTTAATTATAGTTGAAATGTAATAAAGATAAATTAAATAATAAATTATTTAATTTTAAAGGAAAAGGGTAATGTTAAATTAGTGATGAAATTAAATAAATGATATTTATTTAATTAATCAAGATTAGGAAATGATAAAATTATTTAATTAAATAATTAAAATTATTTAATTAATTGATGGAAAGAGACTTTATAAAATATAATTAAATAATTAAGATTATTTAATTAAGAGAATGACAATGTTGAATGATGAAGAAATTGAAGTTGCAAGCCTAGACCAATTTTTTGTGTCTACATTTTTCCCCTCTTTGATATAATGCAGTTTATTGCATTATGTCAAAGAAAATAAATGAAAACATACCCTGGTCATGTCCCAGTGTAAAACAGGTTAGGGTATGCCCCCTCAGGAAAATTGACATTTTTTTGAAAATTTCAAAAAAAATTGGAAGTTGTTCCAATTAGTCAATTTGATGCCCAGAGGGTCAATGGTGGTGACAAAAATGAATTTGGAGTTGATATGGAGGTTTACGGGTCGATCAAAGTTGGATGTTTATGTGGCCAATAAAAAAGGTTTGAAGAAATGCCACTCAAAACCCTACATATAAATAAAAATTGGGAAATTTCAATTCATTTTCACACTCCATATTTAGAAATTTGAGATTTTTGCTTTGAGCTCCTAGTGACAATGTCTCCAGTTCCACACACCAACCATCATGTGTATCACATTCAGACATTTTGACGGCTCGCCGATGCTGACCCACCGATATGTGCTCAAAAATTGACTTTGAAAACTTTAACTTGCACACATTTTTATGCATTTATTACATGTTTTTCAAATGCATCATTTTTTACTTAACCGCATTTGTATGCGCAACTATGCATTTGTAAATTCATGCCTTAGGTTTAGCATAGGTTTGTAATATAAATGCGCATTTTTCAATTATTTAACTGTGCCTGATAAATAGAGACACAATTGCAGAAAACATCGACACATCTGACTGGTAAAACAAAAACACAATTAACTAGTATATTTTCTATTTCTATTTTCTGAAATCTGAAATTTTCAATTGATTTATGTCTTACTAATATCATATTTTCAGCGTGTGTTCTTTTTTTGGAGTTAACAAGTGTTTGTAGGATGTTTGTAGAAGACTTAAATTCAATTCTTTTTGTAGGATGATTAACAAAGACAATATTGAAAATTACTAATGATTTGTTTTGCAGAACGTATGTCAAAGATTATTTCTTTTGAAACAGATTGTTTGGTAGTTTATAAAATTGTCATTTGGATTAAAATTAGCCACTATCTTTCGTGTTTGGTGCTTTAACACAAGTTGTGTCTAGTTAGAACCCTTTACGATTTGGTATATCAGAATATCTTCTCCCCTTGCGCATTCGTGCAATCCTGGGTGTAAGAGAATTGGTTACTAACTCTAGAATTTGGGTATGTCCTAGTGGGAAAAAGCACTCACCCCAGGATGACTCAGACCGATAGCACCCTAAACTCGAGGGACTTCTAGCTAGTATATAAAAGTGGATTCTTAAGGAAAGCTCAAGAATCACGTGTATGGTTCTAACGAGATGGATTGAAAGGGACTCTCACCGCATGGATCATGTCCTACGAATGGAATGCCCTAATTAAACACCATTATTGTAGAAGGCCAAAAACCCTATCTGTTTACTGGTGTAGCGGGTCAGACTTGTGAATTCGTCTCACGTTCTTACGATCCTTAGTAGGTGTAAAGTACACCATAAGGAGTTTTTATGGGTAATGAAGCTTGGCTACCCTGAGAAGAGAGTGCACTGTAAGGAGGAGCCCGTGGGGTCAAGCTTCTAAACATTTCGCTCTGGATAAGTGTAGTTGGGGAAACCCAAGTGAGAACTCAACAAATACAGTCCATGTTAGCCTAGGATGTGCTTTTATGTACTACATTAAACATTCTTTGAGTCAAAACCAAACTAAAAATATTATGTTTTTTGTGCTTGATACATGCCAAAATTTGATCAAAAAACAAATTGTTCAATTCTGTCATTTACCAGAAAACCACAATTGAAAATTGAGTTGCATCTATCAAATATTAGAATGCATTTGTCTTGTAAAATTGCATCCATAAACTTTTAACACACATTTTTCATACTGTGAGTCACATTTGATAGGTAAAACACCGTAATTGATTTTTAGAGTCACATCTATCAGTAGGAAACCTATGCCTCATAACCTCTGTGACGCATTTGATTAGGTGAGCCGCATTTGAGTTCTTGAAAGACACATCTTCCCTGTCACATTTTTGAGTCTTTACTATTAGTCTCTGTTGTTAGAAACCCACATCTATTTAGGTCAGTAAGCCAAAATTGTATTTTTGGGTCGCATATGTAGAATAGAATGGTGTAATTTCTTATCACAGTCTATTACAGTTTATCGGAAAACACCAAATCTAAGTTTAGGAGTCCATTTGTTAAGAAAAGTGACACATCTGTACAATTGTGTCGCATTTTCCTATTAATCAAAGAGCCAAATTTTATTGTCATAGTCATACCAGTTTTTCATCTGTCTTTTCATAGTGATCCTAAATCTCAAACCAGAATGATTATCTCAATCTTGCATCCTTTAAGTGTAATTTTAGTCATTACTACAGTCATCCTAGCTTCATTAGTCATCTTCCTAGTTTTGAGTTTCATCTTAGGGGTACATATTACCTTTAGATCAAAAATTTTAAGGTCACTATTGTAAACTTTAGAATAGGTTCACTTTCCTCACTTTGGGAAAACCATTGCTTCAACAAAGTCTGTCAATGAACCTATTCATAATATCTTTTGTCCTATGATAGGTCTTTCCAGGTCATCAGCCTAGTCTGGAAGATTAGGTCTTATCTTTCATCCTAGTCCTACATAGGATCCTTGACATTATTGCGTTGACACTTTGGTTAGACTTTAGGTGGATTGGTAACCTCGTCTTAAGTCCACAAAACCAATTACCTTAAAAGTCCTTAGATATTTCATACTTAGATTTAGTCATCCTAGTATAGTATCATTTTAGATAATCATTATTTGCAAGAAAATACCAAAAAAAAAGCTGCATACATTCCTTATTTGTATTCAGAAAATCCTAAAAACATAGAATAGTGTCATATCATTCGTAGGTGTAGTTTTCCTTTCCTTGCATATTGAGCTCATCTTACATGGTAGAGACTAGGTCTAAAAGGAAAAAAAGAGAAGAAATGTCAAACCCAAATGACTTCATAAATCCATTTGCAGACTCCTCTCAAGGACCAAATCCAAGACCTCATAGACATTTGATGGAACAATTTATCAATAGAGACTCACAAGGATACATATTAGTGGAAGACCTAGATGTTGCCGCATAAGACCTAGATTTTACATCCTTTGTAGATGACTACCTATCAAACAATCCTCAATGATTCTTGGAAAAATTACTATCTGAGGGTGCAACGTTACCTATAGGATTTGACATTAGTACCTTATAGACTCAAACTGCACCAGGGATAAACACCATAGCCACTAGTGCTACGACATCACAAGTGACTGCAGCTATACCATCTATTATACCTACATAGAGCACGACAGTCCACACTTCACCATTTGGTACAACTAGCATGACAACAGGATTTAACTTCTCTGTAGGGAAAACATCGTCTACTCCATTTGGCCCTCCCACTAGAAGTAAAAGAGCTAAAACAACAACTTCTATACCTATGACTAGTGTTACTAGTACGATACCTCAAACAGTTGCTATACCTATGACTAGCGTTACTAGTACCATTCCTCCTGGACAACAGTTGTCCCAAGTATGAATGTCAACAACACTATACCACAGATAGGGTATGTTCCTTCCTTTCAATATGGGAGTCAACCTATACCTTCACAGAACATCCCTTCACAAAATATACCAAGACAGAATCCACTCACCAACATTCTAGGTCAGAATCCGTTTACACATATTCTGAGTCAGAATCCAACATTCTAAGTCAAAACACACCCTACATACCAACACTTAATCAAAATCCAACACAAAATGTCGAATTTCATAACACATACATGGATCCCAACAACTTGATAAATACATCACTCACACAGGTCGATGTCCTAAAAACATAGATGGACAACATGGCCGTGTCTAACAAGAAAACTATTTCGACTTAGGATTTATATCCTTTTCCCTTTGAAAAATCGTTGTACATGATGCCATTTCCACCAGGATATGTTGTACCTAATTTTCCCAAGTACAATGGAAAACACAATCCACTCGAACACATAAGGGAATTCTCCACAGCATGCATAGATGTGGCATATGATCCAACCTATCTCATGAGATTGTTTCCAAGGAGTCTTACTGCAATTCCACTTGAATGGTTCTCTAAACTTAGTGGCATGCAATATTGGGGTGAACTGGCTAAGAAATTTATTCAACACTTCTCCTTTAACATAGATAATGAAATTAATATTGCAACCTTCTGTCACACTAAACAGGAGGAAGGAGAATATTTTATTACCTTTTTCCAGAGATGGAGAAGCATGGCCAGTCGATGTCCTGTCGAAATACTAAGAAACAAAAAGTTACTATATTCCAAGAAAATCTCAATGCCAAACTAAGATCTGACTTACATGTACATTGTTGCACCTCATTTGCAGAATTAGTTGAAAAATTTATTATCCTAGAAAAACCTTTAAACTAAGCAGGAAAACAAATAAACTAGATTAAAGTAAACTCACCTACATCTAACAACAAAGCACAATGGAAACTAAATAAAAGCATGTTAATATGAAATAGTATCACCGAACATCATAATTCTTTGAATGATCTCTGTTTCTCTTCTCCATTTCATGATGATAGTATCCTTACCCTCATATTTTCAATGTATGCAAGTATAGCTCTATGATTATGACAAATGATGAAATATTGAAGATAATTGCTTCCAAAAATTATAAGATTTCGGGAGAGAAAATAATGACAAAGATTGATCAATTTATAGAAAATTGATGTTTCAAATGAAAGGTTGAGATTGAAAGTAAATGGATGATCAAGATTAAAATTAGGTCATGCATTCGAATTAGGGTTTCAGAAGTGAAAATTAGAACTCACAAAGGTCTGAGAGATTAAATTGAATAAAAATCTAATCTTTCAATAATGACTATTCGAAAATTGGAAGAATAGATTTAGCATGTCAAGTTGATGATTTGTTGTAATGTCCCCTTTTTCATGAGCGATGGAGTTTAGAGGAATTAGCCTATTCCTGATCCTCGTAGGCTAATGGAGCTTGATAAGAGGGTCGTTTGGCAGATACCCAGTTGATTGGTTGGCTCATTTGGTGATTTATTCTTCATATGGAGGTGTTCTAATGATATGTTTCTATTTTTAGAAACCTCATGTTATAAACTAATGTTATGTTTGCACTTTATGTTATGAATAATTATTTTATTATAAAGTGCAAAATAATAACATAAAATAAAATAATATTCCTTCTAGAAGATGATTTGGGAAAGTTCTAGGAGGTCGACCCCTTGAGGAAAAAGTATAAATAGACATCATGGGCTTCATTTTTAGCATCCATATTTGTTGTTGTTGATGTTGATGTTTGATGGTTGTGGAGCCTAGGGTTTCTGCAGTTGTCTTTGGCCATTGAGAATGAAAACTCTCAATTGGTAAGCAATTTTGAGGGTGTGAAATATCACTTGAATTATTGCAAAGTTGAGGAAGTTGCTTCAGACTTTCTACTTGTACTTCAAAGCAAAATTTTATGGCCTTTGGCCAAATTTTGGTGGTATTGATTTGAAGAGATCGATTGGTGCATTGATGGAGTCATTTTGGTGTATTGAGACTTCATCAAGATTGTTATTCAAGGTTCAATCTGCATCTTTATGAATTCTAGAATAAATTACAGTCATATATATCAGCTTGAGGGAGCCACGATTTTGCTTATTGCAGCCATAACATCCATTGATCTTGGTCTTGATTAGTAGTGCTTGACTTCTAAAGAGATGGAGATCATTATTGGAGCTAGAGGAGATCTTTAGAGGCTGATTTATATTTATTTTCTAAGGTCTTCTAGAACAGGGGTGAATTTGGCTAGGAAGCACAAATAAATTCATTAAAATTCATACACTTGTTTTTGGCTTATGGGTATTGGAGCAATCAATTTCTAGAGGATGGAAAATGATGTTTGGTGATTAAAATTAGAGGTTGTAGCTTCTATTATTTTATTTTTGAAGTCTGAAATATCCAGCAGGGGCGGCTAGGGCTGAGACATCTTCCATCACTCATAAGGTGCACTCTCCTTTGTTCTTGTTTGCTACTTCATCTCCAATCCAAGGCGACTTCATTCTAGGTTTCTTTGCATTGTTTGGAGCTCATTTACATGTCATATTTACAGTACATGTTTGAAGTCTGATTTTGTACTCAGAAATTAGAAAACTTCAAAAAAGTTGTAAATTGCCAAGAGTCTTGGAAATGCTTTGCATTTTGGTTTATAAAAACAAGTGTTGGAGTTTAGTTTAGATTAGTAACATTATTCGTAGTCTTCTAGATTCTAGATGGATGCATTCCAAGTGTTTGATAAAAAGTCACTTGGCTGTAGGTGGATATTTCACATGTAGAAATCATTTAATGAGCATTGTATTGAGTCTTTGTATTGCAAATTGGAGATATAGGTTGCTGGTTGTTGATAAGTTGTCAATAAGCATTTCCATACTATTCACACTCAGATTTAGTATGCATACCAACTGTTTGTGAATATACCAGTTGGCTGTAGGTGTTCATTTCTCATGCTTAGATCATATATATGCATTGGATATTGTCAAATTAAGTTGCACATTTGTGCTAGGACATTGTCTAGTCAATTTAGAGTCATTTGTAAGCATTCTCATTGATGTAAATTGAAGAAAAGAGTCATTTTAGCAAACTGAAATGTTATATCAGTCATATGACCCTTGTATGCAAAGTGTTTGATGTAATTTCCAAAGCCAAAAATCAGAAGTTTTCAATCAGATTTGAGTAAGGTCATTACAGTGGTATCAGAGCTGGTTTATGAAGTGTTTGACAAAATTTCAAGGGCAACAAAAAAAAGAGAGTTTTTGAGTCAGATTTGAGTAGGGTCATTACAGTGGTATCAGATTGGTTTCCTGCCATCATGTTGGGCATTGATCATGGCTATTTCAAGTACTCAAAAGTAGTTGGACCAAAGTATGAATAAGCTTTTGAAAGAGTTCAAAGAAATAAGTAAATTGCTTAGAGACCCTACAACCAAAAATAGTTTATCTCGATATGTGACTTTCATTTCCAAGAAGTCTACATCACAAAATGTGGAGGAAGAACAAGAGGTCTCTACAAGTGAGGTATCTAGAAACCTCTACAATGAGTTTTCAGCAATTGGTGACCATCATACAGCTGATCACATGGAGAACAAAAATCAGACCAGCAAAGAGGAAGAAATTGGGCACAAGACACTTTAGGAGGATTTCAAGGATGAAGAGGATTTCAAGGTTGAAGAAGAGCAAGTGACATTTGAAGACCAATCAGTTTTATTAGAGCAGCCACTTGAGGATATGATTCCTTGTGATGTTTCAATAGGTGAGTTTAGCATTGCTTCTTCCTCTCATGATAGTAGTTCAATAAATGTTGTTCATTCATATGGAAGTCTATTGGAGGCACAAGATGTTAAGGAGGATGTGGAATTTGATCCTCTACTTAGTGGAGCAGCCACTCGAGTTTTGTCTTCACATGATGAAGGAGGTATTTTATAATGGCATGATGTCATCACAGATTGGTTTGAGAACAGTAGCATGGTGCCTCATCATTCTTATGAAAAACAAGCTTGTGATCATGAACAAGCCAATGATATGATATCAACTTTTGATAGCAGCCCTACATTAATTCATGGACATGAAGATATCAAGTGTAAGAAGACTGATTTTGTGTACTTTGGCATTGAAGAGATTAAGAGGTCTGAAATGATGAATGAAGAATAGATGAGGAAGGCCAAGGAGGCTAAATTAGTGGCTGCAAATGCAAGACAATGCCTTCAAGATGTGAAAGAAAAAGTCAATCTTTCTAACATGGCAAGACAAAAAGGAATAGATAACATTAGAAGTCTCCTCATTCAAATGAAGGATGATTTTGCTCTATGTTCTAATGTAAGTGATGAAGATGATAAACTTGGTCAATCAAAGGACTTGGTACCAGTTAAGGTTTCTTCATGTTGTGTGGAGGTTGATCATTCTTTTGTGGAGGATGATGTTGTTGGAGATGACACTCTTAGTGGATCGGCCACTCAAGATTTGTTCTTGGAAGGTAATGAATGTATCCACAACCCATCTTTGGATTGGTTACCTATTTCATATGATAGAGCAGCTATCTACCTGTTGGTTGGTGACTTAATCTTTTTAGATTCTTCATTGATTGATGGCTGTCTTACTTGGGTTTTTAGTGTACATTCATATTTGGCATGGTTTACATCAGCTATTGAGTTGATTCAGTAGGATGTGCTTGTGCTACAAGAACTATTTGGTGATGTTTGGGACATTACATAGATCTTCACTTGGGATCCAGGTGGAGGAGAATTGCACTTGTTGCTGAGATTGCTTGGGGACAAGCAATTTCAGGGAGGGCGGACTGTAATGTCCCCTTTTTTATGAGCGATGGATTTTAGAGGAATTAGCCTATTCCTGATCCTCGTAGGCTAATGTAGCTTGATAAGAGGGTCGTTTGGCAGATACCCAGTTGATTGGTTGGCTCATTTGGTGATTTATTCTTCATATGGAGGTGTTCTAATGATATGTTTCTATTTTTAGAAACCTCATGTTATAAACTAATGTTACGTTTGCACTTTATGTTATGAATAATTATTTTATTATAAAGTGCAAAATAATAAAATAAAATAAAATAATATTCCTTCTAGAAGGTGACTTGGGAAAGTTCTAGAAGGAGGCTAACCTATTGAGGAAAAAGAATAAATAGGCATTGAGGGCTCATTTCCTATGAAGCATATTTGTTGTTGTTGATGTTGATGTTTGATGGTTGTGGAGCCTAGGGTTTCTGCAGTTGTCTTTGGCCATTGAGAACAAAAACTCTCAATTGGTGAGCAATTTTGAGGGTGTGAAATATCACTTGAATTATTGCAGCTGGGAGAAAGTTACTTCAGACTTTCTATTTGAGCTTCATTGTAAAAACTTAGTGGCCTTTGGCCAAGTTTTTGAGTGTTTTGATTTGAGGAATTGTTGAAGACATTTTTGGTGATCAAAGTCTTCATCTTTTGGCTATGCTAGGGTTTGACTTGTAGCATTCTTCATGTCCAGACTTGCTGATATAATGTTTCAGCCGCATAAGTCGGCATATCAGGGCCACAATTTTGCATGATATCGATTGCTATTTGCATTGGAGATTTTAGCTATCATTTGGAGTTGGTTCATCATTCTTGGCATCGATTTTTCCTTGGTGAAGAAAGCAGATTATATTGGTGAATAAATCTGATATTAAAATCAGATATTACAGTCTTGAAAGGGCGCCTTTGGTAGGTGCGATTTTGGTTGTGGAGCTCACATTTGGCATCGATTTCATTCAAGGCTTGGTTCGCCCATTTCCTTGGATCTTGGAGATGATGTTTGGTGCTTGAGACAGAATTTATATGCTGCATATTATTTTATTTTCAAGATCAGACCAGAACAGGGGCGGCTGGCTTAGGGAGCTCGATTTGGCTTGGAAGAACACATTTTCAATTGGAGTTTGCTTGCTTCTTCATCTATTCACAAGGGCGCTTCAATCCAACCAGGTTTCATTGCATATAGTCCATCATTTCATTGTATAAGCATAACTTTTAGTTATAGTTGTAGGAGTGCATTTTCATACCAACATATCATATATTTGTAATTCCTATAAATGCCAAGAGTCTTGGCTTATTGATGAGCATTGTATTGGATCATTGTGTTGTAATAAGAGATACTAATTTGGTGGTCATTAATAGTTGTCTTTCAGCATTATTATATCATTTATTATGAGCTAGTTAGTTTTGCATACCAACTGTTTGTAAAAATACCAGTTGGCTGTAGGTGATCATTTTTCATGATTAGAACTCATATATGCATTCAAAATTATCAAAATAAGTTGCACATCCATGCTAGGACATTGTTTAGTCAATTTAGAGCCATTCGTAAGCATTCTCATTGATGCTAATTGAAGAAAAGAGTCATTAAAGTAAACTGAAATGTTATATCAGTCATATGACCCTTATATGCAAAGTGTTTGACAAAATTACTAAGGCCAAAAATCAGAATTTTTCAATCAAATTTGAGTAGGGTCATTACATTTGCATGAGGAAAATGTTATATTCAAACGCACACATAAACTAATTAATTAATTAAAATCATTTAATTAATAGATGTGCACATGCTAAAAGGTAGAAGTAGATAACTGAATGATTGAATCGAGAATGATCTATTTGTTAGAAACAATATTGATCTGTTCGTTGAAAATAATATTGACTCAAAAGATCGTTGAATGCTCTAATTTAGATCTCGACTCAAGTAAAAATGAATAATCAGATAACTTGGCGATTACCCAATTATAGAAGAATATGCTGGGAATAATCAATTAATGAATTAAATGATTAATTTAATTCAACATTCAAATTAAAGGATTTTATTTAATTTGATTGTAGAAAAGGTTAAGTGAATAATTAAATAATTAAAAGTAATTATTTAATTATATTTGAAATGTAATAAAGATAAATTAAATAATAAATTATTTAATTGTAAAGGAAAAGGGTAATGTTAAATTAGTGACGCAATTAAATAAATGATATTTTTTTAATTAATCAAGATTAGGCAATGATAAAATAATTTAATTAATTGATGGAAAGAGACTTTAAAAAATATAATTAAATAATTAAGATTATTTAATTAGGAGAATGACAATGTTGAATGATGAAGAAATTGAAGTCGTGAGCCTAGACCAATTTTTGGTGTCTATATATATATATATATATATATATATATATAATATAGCTAACTACTATTTGAAATATAATAATTTATATTTCCATAAAGCAATATTTACATACTCATATAAAACGTACATGTATAAATATATATATATACATAGATAAATATACTTATACGTTTCAAAAGGAATCCAAACCATAAAACATTCAGTTCGGCTTACAAATAACTAAACACCTATAAACACTATTCTTAACAATAGAAATACCATTCAAACAAGGCCATGTCATGTTGATAACACTTACTTCCTAGATTCTAAAGATGGTACATATTCATATTATACCATCAATCATGTACTTCAAATCCAAGCATAGGTATATGCAATCAGTAATTAATTTACTATTATAGAAATTTAAATTGCATTCTAAGTATATTTTATATCTCTCGATTGACAAGAAGGCGATAAACATGAATCGGATTTCAATAAAATGCAACCAATAAAATAAGCAAAATAACTTTGGATTTAATTCACCATTCAACAAGGCGTGGGTGAAAAGAGGATGCCACAATGGATAGGAGATAGTGATTACAATTCTATGACAAAACAAATAGGATGCAATTAGAATGCCTTCAAGATTGAGGCTTAGCTATGTAGGAAATACCATATAAGGCATCATTAGCCAAAGAAAGGCTATGTGAGTAAAACAAAAACAAATTCAACATTCTAACAAATTGTTGGCATTTAAATTTGCACCTCTGGAATGCGTATTTGAAATGGACAGCTCTGCATAGTAAAAATGCTCTTCAAATTAGGAGGGGAACCTCCCTCTTGTTGATGGTGTTGAAAGAAAGTAAACTAAAAACTATGTTGCCTATCTTTTTGATTAGCTAGAGCATAAGGTTTATCAAACACAAATGTTGCAACTGAGATCTTCTAATTTAAGAACTTCAACTACGACTAACTTAAGCTAAAGATGTTTCTAACTTCTCAAGTAATACACAAAGCAAGAGAAACTAGAAATGAACAAGGTTGATTCTCTGACAAAGTACTTCAATAAAATCTTTTCCAACAAACATCTACACACTTCAATGTAAGCTGAAATTAAGATCATAAAATCATAACACAAATAACAGAAATCTGAGACATTATACCAAGGCAAAGGAGGCTCATGATTTTATTTCTCAAACTTCTGGAACAAAAGATTATCCTAACACACGCACGAAACAAGAACTTGCAACTAAAGAGGCATGCAAACTTGTTCTCACACAAAGAGAACAACAATTACAATAACTCCTTGTTGGCTAAAAGAGACTCAACAATACGCTATCATAAAACAATTGAACAACACTTGAATAACATATAGAAGGCACAATAGGCTCAGTGTTTTGTTATCACTAGCATGGTTAAAGAAAACTAATGAGCAAAGGCTCTTATTTATAGGAAAGTAGAGGAGTAGGGAACCCTAAAATCTCCTTGCTTTCACAATCTAGGGATTTCTCAACAAGCAAGCTTTATTTCTAAATCAAGAAAGAAGATAACATCTAACACCTAAGAAAGCAGAAAAAGCGGGAAATGCCAACTATTATACTTTATCTTCTTTCTCTTCTCAAAGAATGGATAAGAATTATTACAAGAATAGAAAGAAAGTGGGAAGAAAGCTTCTAGAAGAAAGTTGCTTCAAAGCTAGATCACATCTGCTAGAAAGTTAGATATTGTGTCCTGATTCGGTGCATCTATGCCATCAATAGAAAAACACCGCTTTTCTAAAATATCTCCACCATCTGCAACTAACCTAAGGAAATATTTGACCTCATTGGCCGCTTTTTCAAATCTTGCTAACATCATGGAAATTTGACTCAAGCCACCATCCTTGCCACAGAAAACACTCTAAAACTGAGTTTTCACTTCATCAAGTCTAACATAGGAATCGTCATCATGATGACATCGAGCTGGGATCTTTGCGATCAACTCGTTGATGAACAGGAAAGCCTCAACCACCCTCTTCCTATATGCAATGAACTCCTCAACCATTCTCTCAAAGGTTCTCACCTTGAAGAGATGACGCTCCTTCCATGCAAGGATTTTCCTCTTATGTTCTTTGGAAACTACTAAGCCATAGGCTGTATTTAGATCAGCAATGATGATTTCATGCCTTGGTTTCTCCTATAGCATTGATTGCTCGAATCCTTGTAGGCCTTGACACAAGTCGTGAGTGTTATTCCTTAACTAAAACATTTGCACTAAGATTTCCTTTCCTCTAACAATGAATCCTTTGATCCACTCCTGAGTTTTCTTCCCACAAATTACCAGTTGTCTCAATTGATGATGATTGACTGGAGTCTCTAGAACCTAGGGTAGCAACTGTGTATCTTGTGAAGTACCCTAAACAATGTTAGAAATATAGAGCCTGAGTTGTCATATTTTAGCCTTGAGAGTTGCCTTGTCCTCTCCATCCTTGAGCACTCTTTCTTGTAGACTCTCAGATACAACTCTGAATAATCTAACATTTGCATGCCTGGTGCACTTGCCAACGTTGGCCTTTAACATCACAAAGTCATCAATATCCACCTCATCTTTGTTCTTGTTTGCAAGAGGTGTAGCCATTGCTATGACCATTTCACCTTCAAGATTCCTTTCAAAATGAATTTTCTTCTTCACCTTCTTCTTAGGAGCTTCTTGATAGATAGTGTCAAGGTCGTCAAAATTCACCTGATATGAGGGCCTTCTTCTTTTCCTTCCCATGGAGCTCTCTAACCAAGATGTTGTATCTCTTCTAAATTCTTTGGGAGGTTCGATTGCAACTTCATCATCTTCTTCATCCTCTATATCAATATGGATTGGCGAGTACCTTGGAAAAGGTATAGGTTTTTCTGTCGCAGGTTCATCTTCTATCTCCCTCTGGAGGTATGGACACTTCTGGAGGAGTTGTTGGTTCAACTATTGGCTGCTCCTATATGATGATGTTGGAGAAGTCCAACCTTCTTCTTACATTTTTAGTTGTCCTTTTATCCTTGACACCTTCTTGAGACTGCTTGACACCTTTCCCCTTTGTTTGTGTTCCAGAGGAGGAGGGAAGTGATGAAATAATCCTTGGTGGCTCTACTGGTGGAATGGAGTTCTTTCTTTTGAGTACTAGGAAAACTTTGCTATGCTCAAGAACTTGTTTTGTTCTTTCCTCTACCAAGAGGGTTTCTTTATTTTCCCAATTTACCTATGGAAGGGGTTGCTCTACTATTTGCTTATGAGAGTACATAGGCAGAAGTACATCTTCATCATCATCTAATAAACCTTCAATATCCTCTGACAAGTAGTCCTTCATTTGATGAAGAGTCATCTGACTATAATTATGCCTCCACACCTCGAACTCATCCCTACAATTAGCCCAAAAATTTTTGAGAGTGGGTATATGATCATAGTTTCTCTCAAGATGACTGACGTAGACACCATGAGGGTCATAGGATCATCTCTCATTGTAAGGCTTGAGATTTAGGGCTGCTAACTCATCCCCCATGGACTTAGCTTTTGTTGCTAACCTACAAGTAAAGATTCCTAACCCAAGTGGAAAATTGAGAGAGGGTTTATTTCTATTCCTCAAGATTGTGTGAACATTGTGAGCCTGCCTTAGGAATTCCATGAACAACACTTCATTTGATGGGTACCTTGGTAGCATACGTGGAGAACTAGAAAATCCATAGACTCTCAGATAGGTAAATGTAGGAAACTATATAAACTAACTCGCCCAGTCTTCTATTGCTACCCTTGTAGCAAAGGAAATGTAGACGTGTAGCTCATTATCTAGGTCTCGCACTGTGAACATCAAGAAAGCCTCGTTCACTCTCTTGTAATGATGCAGTGACTTCGTGAATTCCAACTAAGGATAGTAGTTGTAAACATGTTGTACGCTCATGGATCCCTCTATGTTCAACCCTCTAAATTGACTTTGGAAGGCCACTAGGTAGACTAGGTAAGAGATCATGTGGAATTCATAAATCTAGAAATATTATGTTATCTGTTGATAAAGGTTGTCACTGATCAAAGTTTCCCAATCATAGAACTTAGTCTTCTTCATGATGTATGGTATCACGTAGAACATCCAAGGTTGAAACTTTGTAGCATCTTCTTGTCCTGTGACCTTGTTCAACAAAGTGATCATGATAGTAATCTTGTCCTTAAACTCTCCTCGCCTGACGATCTTAGGAAAAGTCTTATGCTTTTCCTTCATCCACTTTTGGGAAATCTTCTTGATGTACTTGTCCTTGTTCATACCCCATATTCTCTCACATTCTTCTTTTGAGATAGTCACGCTGTCAACAAATGGTAGAATTTAGAAGCATTTCTTGATCATTTCAGGTTTCAAACTGTAAATCAATTTGCCATCTACTGAAAGGATCTCCCTTGTTGCCAGATTGTAATGCTTAATGCAAGTAATTACAAATTCGAGACTCTACACTAAAATAGGAATGGAAGATGTTGCAAGGAGTCTTGAATGACATAAGTTTCTAAGATATGGGTTTTGCTCAGAATTTTGTTGTAAGACAACCCAGATTGACTATTTTTAACAATTTTGAATTTATACTAAAAAAATAGCAAACCCTAATTTCTTTAATTTTTCATGAAAAAAGTTGGCACCTGGGTTTTGTTCAGAATGCAATTAGAAATGGACCCAGATCATCAGATTTGTAAAATAATGAATGTTGATCAAATAAGAAACCAACTCTAGAATTCCAAAAAAGTCGTGATATGGTTTTTCTTTAGAAGACTGTTTTGGAAGGACCTAGATGATCAAAATCTGCAAACCCTGAAGATTTCCCTAACATGCAAGAAAAAGCAACTTGTTGCAAAATCAAAAATTTCTTCAAAAGAATGAGTTGAGGAGACTCAAAAAGCTGAAAATGAAAATTATTAATCTTCTCCTTCAAAAATTTGATCTTCTCGATGAAAAAGCATGAAAAAGCGAGTTTATGTTACTGGTCTGAAAATTTGATGAATAACCAGCAAAATTGAGTTCTTGAATCATGAAAATCTCTTCAAACTTGCTACTCCAACTTTCTCCTTAGGATGCCACCTGCAAAAATGATGAATTTTGTATTGAAGTTATGTATTAAATAGACTTAGGGTTTTAAATAAACTTGCTTTCTTTTGCTTTCATCCTCAAAACCCTAAAAACCTCTATTCATTGAACCTGATGTCCATCTTTCATCTCACAAACTTGAAAACTTTGAAAATCTTGAAAATTTTACTAAGGCATGGGAAGTTGGGCGCCCTTCTTGGCTAGGCGTGCCCAGTTCAAGCAGTGTTAGTCATTTTTCTGATATTTTCAACTTTACACAACTTTAACCCCCTACTTTGACCTCAATTTTTGGCTTGCAGACTAATCTGATGAGCGAGCTGAATGATTCATCGTGGAGCCTGACTCGTTCTGAGAAGATTGTTCTAGAGGCGTCTCTAGTGAAAAACTTTGTTTGATCCTTCAAAATCATTAGTGCACATCCTTTCAAGGGGTGCCCATTCTTCACAGACTTAGAATATCTTTTTAATTTCTTCATTAACTCCTCTTCTATAGATGATCTTGTCAAATTTGGTGATCCGGGCATCAGATTGACTGATGGTTATGCTCGTTGTGAAGCTGAGGAGATATTAAGAGGGGTCTCCTTGGAGAAACTACATCAAATAGTTGAATTTGGGCCTTCAAAAGCTTGGGAACCCCTGGCAAGCTGGGGTGCCCAAACTCACCAGAGTTAGAATATTTTTCACTTTTTCTTGTTTTCTTTTGAATCTCAATTCTTAGCTCTTATCAAACCCTCTATTCAACTTCTTGTATCTAGTGACTGCAAACTCTGATTAACGTGTTGAAGATCTCGTTGGAGAGCTTGATCAACTCTGAAGAAATCACGTTAGAGCTACATCTGTGAATTCATCTATTTAGGCCCTTGAAAATTTGGGTGCCTCTTCTCTCTTGGGGCACCCATTTGCTCCATACTTAACCATTTTCCATTTGATTTTCATCTTCAAGTTCAAAACTCCATTCTATATGTTCCATTTTGTTCTCAATCTACCGGAGATTGGACAATCAAATGATCTGACGGAGACAAGCATTGTGAAGTTGGTTGAATATGGAACATATTGAGGATATTCACAAACCCTAACTGTTGAGTTAGGTGCTCAAAAAATTTGGGCACCTTTCTTCACTTGGGGTGCGCAAAGTTCCCATACTTAGTCAAATTTTGATAATTGTCACGTTTTTCATTCTGACTTTTGTTTGAATATTCCCTATTCAACTCTGAATCCCGGGCGACTGGATGATCTGTTGACTACACTTTTAGACTCGATGTGGAGCTAGAATGAAACTAAACAACTTTCGTTGGATGTTCGAACCCTAATTCCGTCGTTTAATGCCCTAAAATGGTGGGTGCCCTTCTTCACCTGGGGCGCCTGTGTTAACCAGAGTTAGAAAATTTTCATAGTCTTCACCCTCTTTCTTCGTTCTTCATGCTTGCTCACTGAATCAACTTCCGTTTAATGCTTGAGTGTTGAATTTGACGCCTAGTAGCCGACTGACCTCCATTGATGGCCTTAGAACTCCTAATATGCTTCTAAAAAAGCAAAATAGACCCATTAGGGCAAAACTGACCTTTTTGATATTCTAATTGCACCAGCCTGATATGGAATTATTTTGAGCCGATCAAAATCAGTTTGAACCCTAACGGACCAACTTTCTATTTTTAGAAATTTTTGCTAGTATCTGTTTCAAAAGAAACCCAGAAAAACCTAGAAAAAGTTACTATTTTTAGAAAATTTCTAAAAATAGCAATTTTCTTAAAAAGTGGGGATGAAAAACTAAGATCTGGGTTTTGTAGATTAACTCGCTTTGAGCAGACCCAGATCGTCAGATTTTGAAAATTTTACGTTTCAATCCCTCATGCAAGACATGCACACCCAAATTTTGACCTTTTTGGCTGACTTAACAAGACTTTTACTCATTTTTTCAAAATGTTTAAATGTAACAAAAATTTTAATTTTGGGGTACAACACAAATATAAACTATAATATCAAGTTTCATTCGAACACAACATAAAAGGAAGAGGAGGCAGGCTGCGACCAAAACAAGACTAGGCATGGTAAAAAGATATGCATACATTTACATTAATCTACCCTTCATCTCAGTCGATCATGATTAAGAATGATTAGAGGCTTAGAACATGTGAGCATGGAAGTCTATCAATGCATTTAATGAGAAGGAAAGCTATAACGACAATAGATAGTTACTAATGGAGGCTTTATTTAGATTAGAATAGTTCGAATGGGAAGTATCAAATTGATATCGGCCTAGCCTCAGAGAGGGGCTCAACAGATAAAGATTCAAATGCAGTAAATAACATGGTTTGCAAGAATACCAAGGTTAGCATGGCACTATGAATTGACACAATTAATGACAAAGGAAGTAATATTAATACCATAGAGACAGAGGAATTTCCTCAGTCAGAAGGGAAATTTCCAAAATGTTGACTCAGAGAATTTAAAGAGCACACTGGCAGAAATTGCAGAACTTGCACAATTCAATTTTCAAGAAGAGCTTTAAAAACATACAAAGGACATAATTTTTCTTTTACTTGTTTTCAATTTCATAATCTAATAACCAAAAGAATGTTTCATTTTCACACAATACCAACATCCAAATTTCTTTTCCAAAGAGAATTGAATTTGAGAGAGAGAAAGCCATGGGAACCTCAAATAACACGATGAAATAAACTAAAGGTTGATGTTGAGCTCTTTACCCCAGCTTACAGCTTTAGCACTCTTCAAATCCTCAAAAAAACACTAGAGGACCTAATTCCAAAACCATAAAACCAAAAGAAGAAGCCCCCAAGAACAACAAGTAATCACTGGCAAATAAAACAAGATTAGTTTTCAAGTCAATGTGAAAAGCCCTCTTTATTTCAGCAACATTTCCACTCTCTTTGTTGCTTGCATGTAACATTTCTTTAATATCATTATTTTATACAATTTTTCCACTATTGTTTTCCACCACTCCTTAAAATGTTTATTAATAAAATATCTTTATTTAATTGCACACAATAATTTCTTTTAAAATATTTAATTTATTAATTTTAACTTACCTTTTTAATTCTATATGTACCACTATTTAATTAATATGTTTATTTTTATATCTCCTTATTAATTCATAATTTCAAATTTATTTAACCAAAATAAAACCTTAATAATATTTTATTTTCTCAACACCACAAATGCATTAAAACATCTATTTAAATTATCAAAATAGATTTTTCCCACAATAATCTTTTATTTTAATATAATAATCAATCAAAACACTAATCAACAAATAACTCAATTGAACAGAATACCAAACAGTACTTGCCCTCACAGTGACACGAAAGGCAAGATCACGACAATAAAGATGAACCAAATCACAAATGAACAACACTACCTTGGTGACAACGGATACTCATCCTCGTCAAGGATGATGGCTCAACAAGGGACCTAATGCTATCTCCATCAACAATTTCCATTGGGCTTAAGACACACTCAAACCTAACAATTCAAGTGGATTCGATATTTGGTACTTGCAACTTGCAACAAATGCACAATTGAGTATATACATAGTCAAACAACTAAACACACTATGAGAAGAAAATTGCACTATCACAGGGCACTCACAAGTGAGTGATGTGACATTGTTTCCCCTTCACCTGAATACATCGTCGCACACTAATCATATGTTAATCAACATGATATGAATAATCATTAGATAATTACATGATACACATAACAAGATTAATCCACATAATCCATTAAATCCATATACTAAACATAATATGAGCATAAACATTGAAATGATAAAAGCATCATCTACTATCATGATAACTATGAATCCAACATCAAGCAAGGTATCATAATGTCCAAATACAATCAAGTAATTGTCAGTGATAAAAAAAAACTGAGGGGCACTACACAATAATTCCTACTAATGTAAATAACATCTTTTAAAACAATATAAAAATACCCTTTTGTAGATCTATAAGTGTAGTTGTCAAAAATTTATTTATTTTAATAGTTTAATTATTATTTATATTTTATTTTTTATTTTTACTAAAAATTGGTCATCAGCATAAAATATTCGGGTTATTATCATGCCAAAGAAAAATACTAAAAATTTGAAAAAAAATATGATACACTAAATAAAAGAATCTATTTCAAAATGGTTTTTTTTTTCTCATTTTAGATAAATATTTAATATGAAAATTTACGACCTATGGAAACAACTTTTTTTTATTCACCCACATTTTAACATTTATTTAAAAATATATATTTATCAAAAAAAAATAAAAATCCTTGCACTAAAATTTCAAGTTATAAATACACAAAAAAATTGAAAGAAAAAAAAAATTACTATTAAAAATTTGACGTCTCACGCAACTTCATTTTTCAAGTGTTAATTTACTAAAAACTAATTTAAAATATTTTTTTTTTTTTTAAATACAAACATAAAATATACTTAAAAATACATATTTTACTAGTTTACATCATTTCATAATTCAAAACATATATGCCACTTTTTAGTGATTCAGATCATTTGATCATTTCCTTTATAAAATGTAACATAATTTTGTACTTTTATGCGGTAAAAAAATCTCTGTCTGAGTATTACTAAGCCTACTGTCGAGTGGAATAAATCAGTGAGTCACCGCAAGTATAGAAGCATTCGACGCTATGGATAATTTCAGAAGATAACGATGGTAATGGAGTGGAACTGTCTTATGCATAATCAACGATAAGTGCAAATAAATTTCATCGTTGGAGGAATGTTATGTAGTATGAGCCACCGGCAAGGCCATGCCACCTTCGATCACCGTAAACGGAAATCACAAGCGGCATTTGTGCGCTCTTCTCCCGTAAAGGATTTGAGTTTCTATCAAACATCATTGGGGCTCTACACCAGTAAATTTTGTCATTAATTCGCAAGAATTGGCCATAGTTGATCAAAGGAGAGGAGCCCGTAGTTGTTTTAATCAAGGGAATCATTTTAATCGAAGGCTCCACTAAATAGTTATGAATCGATGGACCAGATGAAGCAAGAGTATTTGGCATGGTGATTTGCAAAGGACGGTGGCACTGATGCACCATGAGTGATTCCGTAGTAACATTTGAAGTTTCGAGCGGCTGAGCATACATGCATTCACATTCTTCTATGAAGGATTTCAGGGAACGTAATTCGGGCATTACAATTAAATGTGATCATAACAACAACGGACCTGATGATGACTCGTCGATGGTAGTCGGGCTTGGATGCTTATTTGTTCATCATTATCTTTCCTAGCTAAAGTAATATGAAACTAGAAGATGGTGTTAAACCAGGATCGATAAACCACTTCAGAATAAGAAGAATGATCAAAGAAGAAACACCCTGAGTGAAACTTAAAGATGGGTGAAAAATGGTCTTAGCAAGGGGGGAGTGTTATGGCGATTTCAAGATATATCTTCATAAAGAAATGGGCTATTATCACGGTGTTGTTGCAAGGGACTATGAATTTTTAGTGATGTTTGTTTTGTGGGTTGTTCGTTTGCAGAAGCCCCGCTCCATGATGCTATTTTATGGCTTCCCGCCCTAGCTTTTCGCATTGCATTCTCGCGTTTTGTGAATTTCTGCATTGCGGAAGTCGTCGTCTCCCATGCCGTTCGAACGACCTCTCTTCAATAGATCCCCACATGCCTATCCCCGCCCTCCCATTTTGCAAATCTACATATGCGAATGCCACCTTTTCCCAAGCTGGATTAAATTCCTTAAAAGGGAGGTTTAAATGCACTGCACTTATTTTCTCAAGAGCGGGATTAAAATCAGTATGCATTCGTAAATATGCCCATGAAATCATGGAATTGAAGGAGGATTAATTAATAAGGTCATGGTTTAGGAAAGTAATGTTCTTAATGGTGGACCTTGTGGTTAGAAATAAATTGATATCTTATGGTCATTCAATGGGGAATCTTTATTAAAATAATTTGAAAAGGGGTTTTAATATTTGAATTAATTAACCAACAATTTAATGAAGTATTATAAACCCAACATCCCTTCATTTTCATATAAGGGTAAGATGTTAATTAAGAGATTAGTATTATTTATTATATTTTATAAACTTAATTGGTTTTAATTTATTGTGTAGGTCAAATGAATCAAAGCTTATTAGAGGAACCTGCTTATGGAAGTATAATTGCATGTGGAAATGTGCTCGGAGGAAGAATATGCTTCCAGATTACCTAAGAAGGGACATGCTTGCTTATGGACACATGCATAAAGATTTTTTCTACCAAGAAGATTCAAACCCAAATATTTAATCGCCAAGGATTTTCCTAGGGGTCTATGCTAGACAACTGGAAAAATGATTTCAAAGAGGGACAAAGAGGTTGTTTTATTTTCTCGAAAAGATGTTGGAAATGTTATAATAGAGAATAAATATTTATATTTTCTAGTTAGAAAAAAAAAAGCTATAGGACAAAATTGGATAGAGGAGAAAATAGACTAAAAGACAAAGTAGCTACCAATTTTATATTAGGAAATATTGTTCTTGTATTGGGTGAAGTGAAAACCCTAAGCTATAGTAAATCTGGGTCATTCATTGTAAATCAATCTTGGTCATTCATTTGGGTATTGAAAAATTATAAATAGGGGCTTCCCTTCATTTGCAAAGAGAGATGAGTTGTAAAAGACATTTTGTAGCAATATATAAGGAAGCGTTGAAAGTTGGTGATTTCTTTGTGTTGTTATTAATGTGTGCATGATTCAGCCTCCATATGTTGTTTCAGTTTATTTTATTTGTAGCTTAGTTCCATTTCCAGCTTATTAGTTAGTGAACAACTTTAGTAGTGGCCAAGTGTTACAGTATTTAATGCAATTCTAGCTCATGCTTTTGGTGTTCTATTGATAATAGAATATTGCATTAAGCTAGTCTGAGCTCATTCATTTATGACACTTATGTTCAACTGTGTATGTGTATGCATAGTGTCTTAATGTTACAATTTAAAAATCTGAAGCTAATCTTAGAAGATGGCAATGGTTTTGTGATACTATAGAAGTTTCTTGGTTAAACAAAACTTGGTTTTTTGGGAGTTTGTCTGTGGTAATGCTATCCATTATTGCTGCTATTCATAGTTTTAGAGTTAGGATAACTTCTAAACCCTTAAATATTTTGACTTTTCTTTAAAATTTGAGTTAAACTTAAGTTTGCAGCATCATAACAATGCTAAATCTGATGAACAAGATGAGTTTCAGACCACTTTAAATGTGTGCAGCTAATATACACCATTTTTAGAATTTTGAAACTTCATTACAGATCCCTAACTTCTATGCTTCATGAATCATAAATGCCCCTTGTGATTACCATCAAATCATACATCAAAACTACATTGTTATGCACTATCATGACCTAACATTCGAGAAACCTTGAGGTATTTTCTGAAACTTGTTTGCATAAAATAATCTTTCAAGAGAGATAGGACATGTGTGTTTTGTCTATGTTGAGAAGTGCATAAAAACCCATCAACACTAGAGAGATTATTCTTTTATCTAACCTTTATGCCCCAACTGACATGCCTGGTGAGCAATGTCTATGGTCTCATGTTCGGTTTATTCAAAGTATTGTCCCTCTTTATCCTTAGATTGTTGCAAGATATTTTAATGCTATCATTAAGTTGGAGGAAAAGAAGGGCAGAAATTTGAGGTTGGAGCCATCTTCCTATCTTCTTAGATAAGCTATTTCCTTCTTAAATCTAGTTGACATAAAACTTGGGAATGGTCAATTTACTTGGAACAATAGGAAGTGTGGTTAGGACTATATTGTTGAGAGTCTTGATAGGTTTCCGGTATCCTATTTTTAGCTTGGTAGATCTTGGTCTTCCAACTCAAAGATTCTAGATTGGAGAGGCTCTCACCATTGGCTAATTAAGTTATTTGCTTCTTTGGCTAGTGTTGCTCATAATCCTCCTTTCAAGTTTCAACTTATGTGGTTGTGGGATCCCTCTCTGCAAGGCTATATGGCTAAGTGGTGGAAATGCGATAGGATTTCTTTTGGCATGACTATGTATTCTTTTGTCAAGCAGTTGCAATTTGTGAAATACCAGCTTAAAAGGTGGAATAGACAATGTTTTGGTAACATATTTCATGCCAAGGCTCTTTCTTAGGATAGTTTGGATACCATTACATGGGATTAGGGAGCATGGCCTATCTAAGAAGTCCCTCACATGGAGGAGTAATTAGGGTTTGATCCATGGGTGGCACTGGGGTAATGGTCTTCCTCCTCAGTCGCACTTGCAATTTGTTGATGATATTGCTTTGATGGGTTTGGTTAGGATTACAAAGGCTACTAACTTCTGTAAGGTTTTGGATATTTACATTGTAGCCTTAGGACAACAAATCAATGAAGGTAAATCCTCTATTTTCTTTTGTAATACTCTTGTGCCTGTTCAACAATGGATATCCTATATCCTTAGATTTTAGATTGGGTAGTTGCCTTTGACCTATCTTGGTATTCCTCTTTCCATGGGTTCTTTTCCTAGGGGTTCTTGGAAAAATATCTTAGACAAGATTCATGAGAAAGTGAACCATTGGACTCACAAAATGTGGTTATCTTTTGTGGGTTAGGTGTTGCTTTTAAATTCAATGGTATAGGCTCTTCCCAATTACAAGTGTATGCTAAAGGTTGCTACTTCGAGTTTTATTAGGGATTTGGATTCCCTTTCTAGGTAGTTTCTTTGGGCTGGTAGATTGGCATCCTCAAATTGGAGTCCTGTGAATTGGGAGATTGTGTGCAAATTGAAATAGCTTGGTGGTCTTGGGTAATGACAGGCTAGCCTTTCTAGTTTGGCTTTATCTACCAAGTTATACTAGAGATGGCGCATTGAACAAAACTAGGTATGGGTTAGGATTATTTCTAACAAATATCTAAAGGGGTGTTGAAGGAAGAGGTTCCTCATATTTTATCTTTAGTAAAGTTATGTGATTTGGGGAAATCTTAAGAAAGGAGCTAAGTTGATCAAGGATGGTTTGTTTTGGATTTGCAATAGGGGGTCAGATGCTCTTTTTTGGTATGACCCTTGGAATGGTTTTTTTTCAATCTTAATCATGTATCCTCACCTAATAAATCTTTGTCATTCTTTCCTAGAGGCTAGTTGGTCTTGGGTTATGGAGTTAAAATCTACTCACTTTTGTGGTCTGGTGGAAGTGTCTAGATGGAGGTTCCCTAGTGAGTGGCCAACTAGGAGCTTGGAAGAAGACTGTGTAGAATTAAGTAATATTGTTGTTGATAGAGATTGTAGCTCTTTAAGGGAAAATGATATTTTGGCTTGGAGCCCTAACCCTAAGGGGATTTATACGATAGCTAGTGGATATTAGGAGCTCATCTATCAAAATTATGGGGGACTGGAAGTTTCTTGGTTGAAAGATGTCTGGAATAAGTTCTCTTGGCCCAAGTGTAATTTCTTTATTTGGATGTTTTCCTAGAATAGATGTTTGACTTGGGATAATCTTCACAAGCATGGTTTTCAAGTTCCCTTGGTCTATACTCTCTACAAATACTTTGAGGAGGATTCAACACACATGTTCTTTCGATGTCCTTTTTCTATGCTTATTTAGCACTTTTGATGGGTTATTTGGAGACAACCTTGTGTTCATGCTTCCTCTTTGATTGAATTCAAGAACAATTTGGGGAGGCCTCTAACAAAATATTATTTCCTCTAGATTGTCTAGAATATTGGTCCTATTTTTATCCTTTGGAAAATTTGGCTTGAGAGGAATTACAAATTTTTTGTGGCATAAGTTGATGATTCAATAGGTTTGGAAAAGGGTTGTTAGTATGATGCATGAGAATTTGGAGGCTAAGTGTGAAGTGTATTTTCCTTTGGAAAGGGGAGATGAGGAGGTTGTGAAAAATTTGGGCTTGCATGGTCTGGTGCTAGATTCTTTATGTGTTTGAAGGGGTCATCGGGCCAAAAATAAGGTGCAAAGAGATAGAGGATGGTCCCCTCCCTTGGGGGATGTTTTAAAGATCAATACTAATGGATCTTCAAGGGGTAATCATGGGCCTAGTGGGATTGGTGGTATTGGAAAGGACAATTAAGGCATGGCTATTTTCTTCTTTTCCATCCATAAGAGGCATCAATCCAACAACCTCATGGAAGGTCTAACAATTCTAGTAGCTATTGAGAGAGCTTGTGCTCTTGGGTTGCCTAAGATTATTTGAGTTGAATTCTCAAATCATGGTTAATTTATTGACTGAGAAAAATTTGGATGGGATAACTGGTAGCTTGCTTCTATTGTTAAGCACATTCTACATCTGATTTCTATGTTGGAATATGTTTCATTCCTTCATATCCCTCGGAGTGGAACATGGTTGCTAATTGTTTGCCCAAATGGGCTTTTGAGTAGATTAGTGGTTGGAAGGTTGAAGGTTGGGAGTAGTTATCCCAAGATTATTCTCAAGATCTTGAGAGGCTTATTTTGATGGACATGGGGGGATGATGGTTCTTGTTGGGTGGTCTAGTGTGCTCTTATTTCTAGACTTTCTATGGGTTTTGGGTTTCTTAGTCTTTTCTTTGGGTGCCTGTTTTGGAACCAAAGTGCTTTGTATTGTTGATTTTTTGGATGCAATAATTTTTTACCCTCTTTATTAAAAAAAGAGTTGGAATAAGAAAATGGGTAATGATAATGAAGATTTGATGTCTTATTATTCATAGAAGGAATATTAAGAAAGATGGTAGATGCTAACAAAAACTTTTAAAACTTTTTCCTTTGTTTCTTTGAGCTTTGTTCATAACTTCATTCATTCATCCTTAGTAATAATAACAATTTTAAAAAAAAAATCATGTGTTTCTCTGAATTTGATTCACAACTTCATTCCTTCATCCTTGGTGACCACAAGACATATAAATTTAATAGAATAATATCTATATGAAACAATTCCAAAACAAAGACAACTTTATACATAATATATAAAAATTAAACGAGAAAATACTATCTACAAATATAAATTATAATCAACTAAATACATGTACATATTTGTATATAAATTATATTTATAGAATACCAAGGAAAAGGTCAATGAATTTCACAAAAAGACTATTATCATTTGGTAATTTCAATTATTTATAATAATACACAATAATGTCTAGTTTGTGACCATTCTTATGATTCACATAGATTTTTTTGGCAAGATTGAAATTATCATGTTTTCTTGATAGTGTTGCAAATACTACATCTAATGATCCTCAAGTTTCTCTTTAGTTTAATATTTCAAGATAAAAAATGTTCCTCAATTTTAAGGAGAAGATAATTACAAGTTTGTTGATATCCTTCACAGATTTGATTGTATTTCCACCATGTAATTATAATTTAAACATAATTTTTTAATTAATAGTAATATTTGATTAACAAAAACCTTCATTTTGTAATAATATTAATTTTAATTGAAGATATATGTTAGACACATATTCAATTTTCATGTTAAGACCGATGGCTATTCACTTAGACTACCAATGTATTGGCGTGTCTAGTCTCATTCAAAGCATGTGCTTTGTCCATGACCTCTTGCTTGCCTTATGGGTTACTAGTTACATATCCTAAGCATAGTTGAGATTAATATACTAAGTAATCACACATGCATATATATAACAAAATATATCAGAAATTAGATTAAAACATAAGAACTTCTTTGTATATTCACTTTCTTCTAGTATCAATCCATATCTTTTGTATTATAGTAGATTCAAGGGTATTTATAGGTACTTGTTCCATAACATAGACTAGACTAATTAAAGGTAATCCATATCTAATATTTTCATGAGTTCTTAAAATATATTTAATCTATAAAGCATACTCTCATATACAACATTGATATGCATATAAAATCATGTACAAGCTAATGTACACTTTAGGAATTAAACCCTGGGAAATTCTATATAAAACTTGGGGAATCTCCAATGTAGAGGCATAATTTCTTGAAATTGAGCCTAAGTGATATAGTTGATAGTTATTTATGTTAAATTAAAAATTCAAAAAAATTATGGGTGATTAGGAAACCAAAATTCATTATTTTTTAAATTAATTTGGAAAATGAGGATCTTAAATTTCTATAAAATAATAATTTTTTAAATTGAGATGGTGAATTAAACCTAAATTTTCTATAACTTTTTGTTACATTGGTGGTTTTTATTGCACCAAAAGACTGACCTATCAATGCCCAATACAACTACCAGATTTATACAAGATCCACAGGAGGCAGTTAAGGCATGTCACAAACCCAAGTGTTGTGATGCACCAAGGATACCAAGGGGAACACCATCTTGCAACATTCCCCCCCAATGCAAGTGAGGGGTTTGAACTTGTGACCTTAGCTCTGATACCAATTGTTACATTGGTGGTTGTTGTTGCACCAAAATATCAACCTGCTAATGCCCAATACAACTATCAAATTTATACAAGATCCACGGGAGGCGGCTAAGCCATTTCATGAACCCAAGTGTCACACTACACCAAGGAGACCAAGGGACACACCATCTTGCAACACTTTTTAAGTGATGTGGTCAATTAAGTTTGAATTACCTGTAATTTTTAATTGAGGTGGATAATTGAGCCTAAATATTAATAAATTCATTATTGAGAAGGAAAATTGAAACCTAAAGTAATATAAAATTTTAATCATTGTGGTGAATTAAAACCTAAGTTAATATGATTTTTTAAATTAAGCATTGAATTATTAAAAAAAAAAAAAATACTTGTACATATCATACACAATATTTGTGTCATTGCTATTGTGGAAACATAACCTTGGACATTAGTAACATTTTGGTTTTATTTAGCATAACTCTTAGTAGGAAGATGAACATAATCAATAAAATTGTCATTTAATTTACTTCATAAAATATAACTTTTCATCACTAGCATTTTGAACTTAATTTAGCTATGAAATATGACCTTCATCATCAATAACATTTTCATTTGTAGCACACTAGATGTATTCTATATATATGATTTTCCAGATATGAACATATGTATTATCTATGCATTAATAATATGACTATTGTATGCTAAATCAAATGATAAATGTAATTATGACTAAAGCCACCTTTCACTTAAAATATCACACAAATGTTATTTAAGATAGACTTATGCAAAAATATTATTATACATTTGTAATGCAATAATTGTATTCTCACTTACTTTTATTCAATACAAATGACCATTATGACGAGGTAACTCCTTGAACACTTGACCACATCCATTACAATATTTCCTTACTTTCTCTCATCATTTTATAGAAATCTCATTGAACTTTACAAATCTCGGTTTTCAATATCATGGAGCCACTCTTCCTCTTGTGTGCTCTTCACAGTGAGGTATTTTTGTCGACTCATCTAACAAAGTTAGTCAAACATTATCTTCAGTTCCCCCTTGAATGAGATAAAGGTGGCTATTAAGTAAGTTATTGGTATTGACTAATTGGAGCTTGATATTAGGAGTCTTGTGAATTCCAACTTAGCATCTTATTTCCCATCCAATTTCCTATAAATTACTTAATCCACAGTAGTAATGGTATTACTAGTAACTTTTTTTGTCATAATTGAGACTTGGGCTAGATGTAGCGGTAGTAATATAAATTTAATTTCTATAAGAGGTTTTACTAGTTCTTGGGGATGAGTTCATAGGAATAGTTACTATGGGAGAATTGTGTGAGATAGAGTAACCTGAATCATGACATTCACCTAGAATATCCAAAAACTCTAGGATTTCCTTATAACTAGAGTAATTTAGGAATTATGTTAGTGAAATTGGTGCTAATTTTAATTAAATAAACATCAAAATAGAAAATTTCCTTAGACCAAACTAATGACCAACCCAAAAAACCCAATTTACAAAAAAAAATCAATGGTCAAAATACATAATTTCTTCTAATAAGAAATAATTCAATAGTAAACATTCAAATTAAAATAACCATATGTTTTCATCATTTTAAATTTTCATCAATATTTAAAGATGATATAACCATATGCTTGTTAAGTAGACTATAATCTTATAAAAAAATAGAATAACAAAAAAGCTATAATAAGTTACCAAACATCATGGGATGCAATCATTGTTAAACCCAAACCTATTAACCAAAGAATTCAACTCAAATTAACACCATTACATAGACAACTTACAAGCCCTTTACAAGTCATTAGTCAATGGATTTTTTTAAAAATCACTAAGAAAATTCCTTGGTAATATCACAATATATATGGAGGAACAACTAGTTAATTGAACATGTTAATGACAAGAAAGAGAAAATAACAAAATAAGAATTCCAAATAAATAAGAAATGGCCCTTCAATATTTATATCCCATCAAGAATTAATTATCATTCAATGAATGAATGAGAATAATGCTATACCAGAGTAAAAACACGTAGAAAATATAGTTACACTACTATCTACCATTCCCCATGACAAAATAATTAATCATATTTAGCCACCATTAAACACCACCACTAGATAACTGATGGATAGTATTTGGATATACAATTTAATAGGCTTATAAATTCTAAATCCCACCACTTAATTTTTACTATTATTTAAACTTAAATATTGGTCACAACCTTGGGTCCTAAACCATGGCCACCTCAATACAAATAATAACCTTTGATGGTAATTTCTATATAATCCTATGTATCTATATATGATATTAATTCATACATAATAACCTTTAAGTAGTAAAATCATGCACAAATATACCTATAATTTTAATTCATACACAATAACCTTTAAGTACTACCTATTGGAGAATTCCAAGATTAAAGATCTTGAAAAAAGCTTCCACAAGTGAACAAAATAAGAACACAAGTATGTCTATCAATATAATATAAATAGTGTGTAAATACAATGATCAATCCTTACATATATAGGCAAGGACGAAGAGGTGAGAAGGTAAGTAAAACTCTGACTACCAATCCATAGATGGGACAAGTTTGTGAGATCACATTAAAAGTGTCTGAGCAAGTGTCCATAGGTGTCTCAAGTCATGAGGACACACGTCTCAACCATATGAAGTGATACAAAAGAAAAAGAAACTTAAGTAAACTTAAGCTAGGTGTGAATAGGTCAATCCTAGAAAGTTGATTAGCTAACTAGGTATTATAATGACTCTATTTACACTAACACCCCCTTTAAGTGCAACTTAGAGAGTAATGTATGCACTAATGATGTGTCCCAACTACTAGACCATGTTAGGTACACTCAACCTAGTACTTAATCTAAAGTGCAACCATATTTTCCATGGTAGCAACATGATAGCCTCTAGTGTGGTTGTTTTTTCCTTTATGCTTGGGGTGTAAGGATAACTAGTTTTGGGAGGTGTTTATGTTACTTATAATCACAAGAGGTGTTTGAGCTTTAAAATTTTAACTAGTTGCACATAATGTTTAAATTTATTTTATAATTTTCTTAAAATGAGGTATGATTGAATAAAAAAGTTATTGAAGTATCAACCCATTTTAAGATCATAAAAGAAGGGGCAGGGGCCCTAGCTCAGTTGGTTAAATCTTTCCTATTGCAGGAGGTTAGTCACGAGGTCTAGTCTCCCCCACCCCTGTGGTACCAGAGGGCATGTCGCACCAACGCCACCGGTCACGTTAAAATGTTTACCAAGCGAACTGCAGTTTATAGGGGGTTGTGCTACCTAATTCCTGCAATCTAAAAATATATATCATAAAAGAAAGTTAGGCACGTTATGTGCAACTTGTTGAAATTTTAAAACTCAAACACCTCGTGTGATTATAAGTACAACCTAATAGTGAAAATTGAGTGTCATATTTTCCCAACTTAGAGTACAAATTCTATAAAATCAAGAGAAAGTAGGAAATTTAGGAGAAGGTATAGATATTTTGGACTATTTCAAGACCATTCTCTAATCCCGATAGGAACAAGTACTCATTTTTAAAAAAGGATACATGTTTAAGAATGGGAACCTAAGCCTTAGATCAGGATCTCATTCCTAATTGAGTGCTCATTCTAAAAATAGAATGGGTACTCTTTCTAAAAATAGAATGGGTACCTGTTTTAAAGTGGGTACCTGTTCTAAAAAAATTAAAATCCCAACCCCCTTTTTGAACTTTTTTAGGCTCGGGATGGACTTGATAATTGAATCCTTAGCCTTGGACCTGTAACTAGAAGACTAAGGCAATGCCAAGAGAAATAACTAACTTTGGCAATATAGTTAGATTTTTTTTCAAAATTGGTTTATGAAGTTAAAACCCATTATAGATCATGATGTATAGTTTTTGAATATGTAATTTTTTTATGAGTGGATTACTTTTCTAGACTTTTTAATTATTTTTTAAGGAAACTAGTCCATAAACTTTAAATGTCAACCTTTTTATTTTTTAGTAGCTTTTAATTTTCTTTTGTTTTTTTGTAAAATAATTATATGACATCACTCTATAAATAATTCTCTACAAATTTAAAAAAATAAAAAAAATGGTTAGTTTAGATCAAATTAAGGTGTTCATACACGAGGGTTTTCAAAAATAGCAATTAGAGTCAATTAAAAATTAATAAAAATATGAATATTTTAAAAAAAATTATAAAAAAATATCCTCATCAACATTCAATTTATTACACGTATTTCATCAAAAGGAATTAAAATATATATATATATCAAATTATGGTGTTCGTATACATGCATTGTATAGTCCTAAAAAAGTGACTTTTAGAAAGCGTTTTTTATATGTGTGCCTATTAAAAATTAATTTATATAATCTAGATATTATAATAAATTACATATTTGGAAACTAGATTCAAAATAATAAATTTCATATTATTAAGCCTTTTTAAGATTCAATGTATAAGTGCTTCAAATTTTTAGTTCAAGTGTGACAAATTTTGAAAATCAAGAAAAACACTTCCACTTTTTGAGTATTTTTTGAACCCAACTTCATGCACATACCCTTTATACCATACATTTCATACATATACACTTTTTAGAATTGGATAAAAATAAATAGTATAAATGCACATGCTAAAATATGAATAATGAAATCTTGTCATTATATATTTAGAAATAAAAGGAAACGGATGTATATAAATGTCATTGCCATTTAACTTCCCAAATAATAATACTATACTAAAAATATTTCACAACCAACAAACAAAGAATTATCTATAAAATGATATAATAGAGTAAATTCACAAAAAAAAAAAAATGAATTTTAGATTATAAAATGCAATATACCCCATTGATCCAAAGGGAGGATATAGATGAACTAGAGAATCTATAAATCTAATAATATGCTCAACCTTTCTACTCTACAACATAGTCCTCTAATCCTAGTACTAATCAACTTATGTTGGCATTTGTATGCATCCTCCTAGTACATAATTCCTCACTCCATACACAAATGAATAGGTCATCTCAAGTTGTACATAAGTGCCTTGTTTGCTTGATTTTATTGTATGTAACTCATGCAATGAGAATTAATTGTGTCTCCAATAAAACCATAGTGTTAAAAAAAACATTTCATCACCCAAATAAATGACCAGGATCCATAATGCCCATTCCTTATCATAAAATAAACATAATTAACATTATATCAAGGGATCACCTATTTCAAAGGGATCATAAAGACTTTCTGCAAAAATAGCTTTACCACTTACAAAAATTGTAGTCTACATGAACTCTCAAAAAGTAAGCTAAACATAACATAATGAACTAAAACATCAAATAATATGTAAATAGTTAGAAATAAGCGGATACTAGAAAGATAAACCATGTACTCATACCAAAAATTATCTATAAATAAATCTATGTTCTATGTAGATATCTACTATGAGTGTTCATCTTATGGTGAATCCTTCAACCTCCATTTTGATCCCAGACTCTAAAAACTAAATGTAACATTAAATTGTTAAAAGGCCTTATGAACAAAAATAAAGCAATGCATGAAAATATCCCTTTTAAATTATGGAGGCATCATAGACCTTCAGTTCCCCATGCTATAGCTTCCTCAGGTGCTTTGAATTCCTAAAAATATCCCTTGCTTCTCTTCCTCGATACACTCCCTCTCTGAGAAAACATTCTTAGGACTCCCATATCTGCAAGGTTACATGGCTCTATTGATAAAGATAGAATAGTCCTCACTGCAGGAGCGACTATGGCTCATGAGGTGCTAACATTTTGTGACGCGGGTCCAGGCCTCCTCCTGTAAAAGAGAACGAAAGACACACAAAAGAGTCTCTTTATTCATACTAATAGTCATCGTTGGATAGCAACAGTCGTTAAGCTTGTATTTCGGATAAAGCATACATTATCCGCAATACATGAAGGCGCTCTTCCACCCAAAACCAGTGCAGTCGGTTGTATTCACCCCAAGTTCAGTATGTACTTCACCCTCCCAACTATGAGCATTAAAAAGAAAGACAGGCCATCCTCCGTATACAAATTCATATCCTACGTGGTGAGGTATGCTAAAACACCCACAATCATTGAAACGGACACCCTTGTTATCACACCCAGGCCCTTCCCACGCAGTAAAAGAACTACCCACACAAGGCTTTAAAATCAAGAGCCAAGCAATACTCCCATAAATTTCAAAACATTAATTTTCTCCATAACGTTACAATTCAATGTAGTTGCACAGATCAAATGTTTACATCTACTGAAGGAATTGTGCTTTGTATTTATAGAGGAATAGTAGGTTTCAATAGCGTGACTTTAGTTGTTTACGGGTTGTTCTGCGTTTCCAAGGCCTGCAACTGAGTATTTGCAGGATGTCGTTTCCAACTGTCTACATGTGGGCACCGATTTTCCATAAACGATTGGATGAGATTTTACTGTTGTTTGTTGGCCTCTAAACTGAATATTTAACTTTTGCTTTACGCCGATCCTTTCCTCTTAGGATGAGACTAAAGTCTCATCGGGGTTGGGGATCTATTTTGAAGGAGCAAGGGATTCCATGAAGCAAAAAAATAAAATACTACAAGATAAATTAGAATCTTTTGACCAGCATCATTTCCTTCTAGGGTGAGGTCCCATGGGGGACTAGGGATCTATTTTGAAGGAGCAGGGGTTCCATGAAGCAAAAAGTAAAATGCTACAGGATAAATTAGAATCTTTTCCTCAACAATAGCAGCAGGTGCAAAAGAGGTGGGGCTAGAAATTGCCCCACCAACTTAGGCATTTTCCTGCCACTTGTCAATCATATGAAGTTTTAAAATTCTCACCAATTCATTTTTTTATTATTTTAAATTTATTTAAGTTGTTGAATTGAATATGCAAAATAAAAAAATTCATGAAACCACCAACGTCCATAAATATAGGAGCTTAAACTGTGATACAAAATTCGTGGGACCACCCACTTTAAAATAATCCTAAAAAATCTCAACACCCATTGAAATTTCTTAGGAATCCCCCCTCCACAGGAGCCCACCCTTAAGCATTCCTCTTTGTTTCTCTCATTTTATTCTGAAATTTGTTTCCTTTTATAATTGTTTTCCTTGTAGGTGGCCTAAATTGTTTTATTTATATTGTGGGTTAGTACCCTACTTCTATTTGCAATCACGAGGAATAACTTCCATCTTTGCTACATAGGGGAGAGAGCCTAATAGTGGAGCAGGGTTCAATAGTGGGGACAAAAGTTGTCCTCTGTGGGCCCCACGATGGAGCATCTTAATATTCAATTATAAAACATTTCTTAACCACAAAGTAAACAAAGTTTTTCCAATCACTGTACAGATAAAAAGTGTTTTATAAATGGTTTATATTTGTCCCAAAAACAAATAACTATTCATAGTCTTACATGTCAAAGAATATTCAAAACCCATCTGACACCACCAATATACAATCCAAGTTGCTCTTGTATGGCTCATAGCATGAAAATATGTAGCCAACATATAAAAATTCATATTCATTTCATTCTCAACCATAGACTTAAATGTTTTGAACTTATCTAGAGATTTTGATTTTTCTTTGAGAAATGTCACCTAAGTCAAAATAATCATCAATCAATAACATAAAATACATGTCACCTTGAGAGCTTCTTATTCTAATAGGTTCACAAAGGTCTATATGCACCAACTCCAAAGGACCTACGGTAGGATATTCTTTAGTCTTGAAACTCTTCTTTGTTTGCTTTCTAAACTGACATTCCTTGCACATTGCATTGATAGGATTTATAATCTTTGGAAATTCTCTCACAACATTAGTAGAATTGATCTTTGTTAGACTATCAAAATTGATGCCACCCATTCTTCTATGCCATAGCCAAATTTCATTGATTTGAGACATAAAGCATTTAGCACCACTACCTTTGAGCTGATAAACATTACCTTATGTCCCCGTCCCTACAACAACCAAAGTTTCAGATCTTCCTTTTATGATTTCACAATCACCATCTTGAAACACAAGATTATATCCTCTGCTACACATTTTTCCTACACTTAGAGGATTATATCAAAGACCCTTGACATAAAGAACATCATTTGTTTTATGCTTGCCATCAAAACTAATTGAACCTTTTGCACAAATATTAGCAAATGTATTATCACCAAACTTAATAAGACCACCATCATATTTTTGAAGTCTAAAAAACTTACTGTTATCACCTGTCATATGATTTGAGCATCTACCATCAATTATCTAGTAATTCCTCACTTCTATTGCACGAAAAGTAATCACCATAGTTCCTTCAATTTTGTGACATGTCATCGTAGCACTTCCCTTCACTAAAATTTCAAAATTTGTAGAATTAGCTCCAACATTTAGAACCATGAACAAGCATTCATCACTTTCATCATTAGGATAGTCCGATTCATCATCATCAAATATACCATTGTCTCTTTCAACATAATAACTCTTCTTAACAAATTTTCCTTTATGATCCTTAGGTTTGTCATTTGAAACTTTGATTGGACATTTAGAAGCATAATGACCTATCTTTCCACAATTGAAACACTTAAAGGGTAACTCACCTCTGTATTTTCTAGTGCCCTTTCTCAATCTCCTTACAAAGTTTTCTTCCACCTCATCAAGATCATCCAAATCTGATTCATCATTCTTCTTTTCCTTGTAGAATTTAAAAGCAGTTTCTTTCTTTGTACATCTTGACCAAACTCTCTTAATTCATAAGAAATTAAAGCACCAAACATCTGATCCCTAGAATAATTATCCAAATTCAAAGCTTCCCCAATAGCAGAAAGACTAGAACTATAATATTTAAGAAGAGTTCTTAATACCTTTTTCACAACTTCACTTTCTTCAAGCTTACCACCAAGACCATTGATGGCATTGACAACTTCATCCACTCTAAGCATGTAGACTATAATATCTCTATCTTCAAACATCCTTAGGGTTTCAAATTTGGCTTTGTAGTTTCACATCTTCGCTTGCTTGACCTTATCATCTTTCATAAATGCTTTCCAACTTTTTCCAGATCTCTTATGGTAAATGGCCTTTGCAATTTCCTTTTTAGACACCTCTCTACCCAACATTTCTACACTTTCTTTAGAGATCTTTTTAGGTATTAAATTTTTGCATAAGCTTATAGCATTATGACCATGTGTGTTATCCCCTTAGTAAAGAAATATTTGTAAAAGAAGTAGAATTGATTTTTCACATCTTTCAAGTCACTTAAGATATTGTTCTCAACCCTATAGTTTCAACTTTTTCTTTTACACTTTTTTCTTTAATAAATCTAAATAAGCTACATTTAGATCCTTTGTCCCCATTACTTAACCAATTCATCTTTGCTCATATTACTCTTAAAACTTGGGTATTAGTAGCTTGTGGACTCCTTAATGAGTTTTTTCCATAGATTAGTTTCTCATTTAGTTATATATTCTTAGGATTACTTTGTAGTTCAGATTCTAGCTTGAGTAATTTATCTTGAAGATCATTTTCAGTCTTCTTGTTGTCCAAGGCTCTTTTTTCACCTATAGTTTGATAGATAATTGTCCATGCTTTAACATCATTATTCCATTTATCAATAGTTTACTTTTCTTTTAACGTTGATCTATTAATTTCTCTAAGAATAAAAATAGCTTCATTACAATCCTCATCTTTTAGCAGGGTGTTGTTTAGAAGAAATTTATCATCTTTTCTACAATCTTTAGATCTCTTTGTAGCTATTATGATCTTAACAATTATAGGATGATGATCGAGCAGAGAGAAGGGATAAACTCTTACCCTACTATCACCATCAGCTTGATCAAAACTGGAAACATTCTTGTTCCCTTTTAGTGAGTTACACCATGTGACCCAAATATTTTTATTTTCCTTTTTCAAACCTTCAAGAGGATCAAATAGATTGAGTTTATTCATCATTTTTTACCAAAGATATTTCTCATTTCCTTTCCACTCCATGTCTATACCACCAGTTTTATCTTCACTATTCTCAATCATATTGAAGCCCCCCACAATTCATGGGATATCTTGAAGATTATACATCCATTTCCAAAGCTCAATCCTATCCTTGTACTAATTGGGAGCATAGATTGAGCAAAGACCAAATCTTTTTCTCTCCTTTTCAATAATAATCCATACTGTCCTATTGCATGGAGAGGCTCCATAATCAGTCACAAATTGAGACCACTTATTAGATAACAAGGGGTGATCCCACAATACTGGTTTACACTTTCTAGGACATCCCATTTTTTGCTAAAACCATGTATTTTTAGAAAATATAATGATCTTTAATCATTAAAATATTTTATTTAAAGGATTCCAATTGAAGAGGGTTTGATCAAACCACCTTAGATCAAATCACCTTGGATAGAACCCCACTAGTTTTAAACCATACCTATAACGGAGTCTCTTTTACACCTAACAAAATGCTAATAAAAAAAAAACTTTTGATTTACTTTTTGTGGGATCAAATGAATTCATTTAAAAAAAAAATTTGTAGGTCTGTTGTTATAATTATAAACTTCCAAAAAAATATAATTTTAAATATATTCAAGGGAAAACCCACAAAAATGGTTTACAATTCCAGTGATGAAGGAAAAGTTGCAAAAAATGCCCCCATGCAAAAAAAATTGGTTTTTGTGGGTTCGAATGAACAAAAGGGGGTTTGATAGAACCCACCTTCAAGCGAACCCATTAAATGCAGTTGGTTCCCATATTTCCTAAGAAAAAAAGAAAAGGAAAGGGTTGTGGAAAGGAGGTTCTCTCAAACCCCCTTTTTCCCCCCTTCTCCCCCTTTGGCACCAAAAAACTCCAAAAAAATTTCCCTTCGAAGCTCGAGTTGAGAATGAAAATGTAGGAGACTTCACAGATCCAACTAGATGATTGGTAGTCCTCAGAACGAGCTATCCAACAAATAAAATTTTAATATGTTTTGGTTTTATTATGTATTTTTTTTAGTTTGATTAAACATAGGTTTTTCACCAAAAATCTAGCTCTTTGTTCAGTACATGTAGAAAAATAGCAGATTATCAAAAAACATTAAAAAATATCAATGCACTAGGTATTGAAGTCCTTGATTGAACAAAAAGAAATGAATTTCGATACATACAAAAAAAGTTGTATACAGTCTGCCTATGTCTAAATTGTAATTAGTTTGACTTTGAAACTTGATTAAGGAAAAAATATCCAATAAAACACTATGAAACCAATTGGAAGCACTAGATATCATAGTTACAAATCTAAATTTGAAAAAAATAGAATTTTATCCTTCATGAAAAAAAAAGTTATGTTGTGTACGGTGAGCATCACTCCTTAAAAAATGGTGTTTACTAAAAAAATAGTTTTTGAATGAGATGGAAAAAGAAGTGCAATCTGATTCCAAAAAATTTGAAAAAAATATATTTAGAATCTACAGACAAAATGTCACAAATCACTAGTTTGCATCATCTTCAAATTCCTCACGATTTAGCCACTATAGGTGCCTAAAAGTGAAGATTTAATTAGAAAAAATTAGTTCAATGTCCAGTTTGGCCAAAAATTGTAAACCAAAATTGTGGGATCACCCTTAATTTGATTATTATATTTATTTTTTATTTCTTGTGAATGTAGGTTTTTACTGAAAATCAAGCTCTTTGTTCTACAATTATGGAAAAATAGTAGATTACCAAAAAAAAATCTAAAAAATATTTATGCACTTGATATTAATGTCCTTGATCCAAAAACAAAAAAATGAATTTCGATACATACAAAAAAATTTGTGTTAGCAAGTAAACTTATGTCGAAATCGTAACTAGTTTGACTTCAAAAGTTAACTAAGAAAAAAAATCAATAAAATACTATGAAACCAATTGCATGCACTAGATATCGTAGTTATGAATCTAAATTAGAAAAAAATAGAATTTTATCCTTCATAGAAAAAAAGTTGTGTTAGCAAGTACACATCACTCTCTGAAAATGGTGTTTACTGTTAAAAATGAGTTATCGAAGGAAATGGAAAAAGAAATGCAATTTGATTCCAATTTTTTAAATATATATATATATATATTTAAACAAAATTTCACAAATCACTAGTTTGCATCACCCCAAGGTGGTAGAGCCCCCCTTACCTTTTTCATGCTCTATAAAAAATTGACTAGACTCTTAGCATATGAATTTGAGGTTAGTTTCCAAAGTAAAATTAATAACCTTTACCTGTTGTAACAAGACAAGATCTTTGTATTTGTGAAGATTTAGGTATCTCCTAACAATGTATTTCCTATTAAGGGATTCAAGTCTCCTAACATTCCAACTGGTACTATTAAAGATCAACATCAATTATCATTTGAAAATCATCCTTAGGATTCCTAAATCTATCAAAGCATTTAGGAAGTCTATCTTCTCTATATTTTCTCATTGAGCAAGGCTATGCCTCCTCTTTACTCCTCTTTTTTCTATTTTTATTCTCTATTTTTACCCATCCATTTAATAACTAGAGGGTTCCCTCTTCACTTGGAAAATTATTTTCACTAGATATGGGATAGGCATCTGATTTAGGATGTATATTCCATTTTTTGGTCTCCTCATTAGTCAAATACCCTATAACCCCTCCTAGATCCTCCTTTTTTCCACATATTCTTTTCAACTTTATTAGAAAACCTCTGATTGAGCTTGTATAAGACTAACACCTAGGCAATTTCCTTTTGTTCGAGATTAAAATTAGGGAAGGGAGACATATTGGAATTGTTCATATCACTATGCTCTGCATCTTCCTCTCTATTGAACCGCTCTTTGTCATTAAAATTAGCAACCCCCTGCTCACTCTTGTCTAAGGCTAATACTTGGGCATCTTTCTTTTGTCTAGGATTAGAATTATGCAATGATAGCATAGTGGGTTATTCATTTTATTATGATCCAAATTAATATTTCTAATGTTTTTAAAACCATATGTAGCCTTCAACTCTTTAACTTATGTATTATGGCTTCATATTCTTGTATAACATGTTCATAACCTTAGAATTTACATTTTTGGTCATGTTATTAGTTTTTTTTTCAACATCCTTTATTAGATCATTCACCTCATTTCCAATATCACCATTATTTTGAGCCTCCATATTAGACAAGGGGTCTATATCCCTTGAAAGCTTCTCATTTCTTTTCCAATTACTCCAATTATTAATATTGGTTTGATCAATCCTTTGTTTAATCTTGTTTAAGACTAGCTCTTGGGCATTTTTCTTGTGCCTAGGTTTATTGTTGGGCACAATTAACCAATTAGAATTGTGATCCCCTTGGGGGGTGCTATCCATGTAGGGTGAATTAGTAATTCCCACTTCAATGGATACTACCTTGGTGGTTTGGTTCTTGTTTCTATCTTTTATAACACCATATTTTGCATCTTTGGTTTCATTCCTAGGATTATTAGAATGACCTTCATTGAATCTTCAACTTGGTTAGGATTATGTCTTCCTTGCTAACGGAATCTAGATTATTTTTACTAGGGTTTACATCATTCATTTTTGCATTAACATTATATTCTGTTAATTTGGAAGAAACTATTTTTGCACAATTGACTTTCTCATCCTTCACCCTCCCTTTTGCAATATCTCTAAACTTTGGATTGACATATTTCAGGTTAAATCTAGGGTCCCTGACTTACCCTTAGAAAGAGGGAAGTTTCTTCTCACGTAGCCTTCTTTCTTACACAGGAAACAAGCATTTAGACCTCATAAGATCTCAATTTTGCAAGACAACATTTTCCCCCATTATCAATTTCTATATCCTTAGGAATATCCATCCCCGAGAACAAGGAAACTAGTAATTTTGCATCCATATGCAAGAGGGTGGCCTTATTTTCTTCCACCCTTATTACTTTTCCTAACAGTGAAAGCAACTGTGGCAGAAATGCCCACAATAGGGAGGACGATTTTTTACAGTAAACCATCTAGGGTAGGATAGGGCCAACGCCTCCTCATTCAAAACCTCTAGAGACCAAGCAACAAGTTGAAACATTGAATTTCCTATATTACAAAATTCCCTTGAGATAGTTTTTCATGCATAGAGTGATTTTTAAACAATACTAGAAACAACCCTCTTTGAATCATTCTAGAAAATGAGATTTGAAACCCTATTTTTTTATTCTAAACATTATTAAATGATTCATCCATAAATTTTCTAACAAGGATTTTATTACAATCAAGAGCAACAACAAAGATAGCCATATTTTTCAATGACTTCTTTCCTACCGATGGCAACTACCATAGTAGAATTTGGAATGACATCTTCCTACGACTGTTTGGAGGGAACTTACCCTCACTCCTCTTGTCAGTCTATCTCCCCAGAGCTCGTCATCCACCACTATTTCTAACTTTGCAGACACTAGAATTCTTTCATCACCAACCTCCGCAAAAATTTCTTTGAAAGATCGTTCACTACCATTAATGTTGTTTTTATTATCATTTTCCCCTTCTAGGTCATCAAGGGGCTCGCCTAGTGCCTTGTCACCATCCTCCATAAAACCCCGCATGTGACTAGGCACCCACTACAAGGCTAAAATAAATGCTAAACCTTCAAAGGGAAAAGTTTTAAACTTGCAAAGTAGGAAATCAAATTCAAAAATCATGAAGACAACACAAACACCAAACCAACCAAGAGCACTCAAACCAAGACACAAGAAATGGAATCTAATAACACAAGAAGAGAACTTGAGGGAGAGAGCACACCAAAGCCTCAATGGAGGATAGCCATTAGCCTTCTCCGTAGTTGTAGAGCGCTCTCCCTTCCCCCTATCACTAACCACATGGTTTGTTTTGTGGTTGTTCTTGGCCATCTTTTACTGTCATGTCTCGAATACCTGAAGAGCTTAGCCGAGATAAAAATAGTATTTTAAAACACTAATTAACAACAATAATATTTAATTAGTGTGGCCGACCTACCTTCTTGGTTGGCGCCTAGCCGTATTTGAATTTGAATTTTATATTTTATATTTTTCTTATTAAATGGTAGTCGAATTCACTTGAAGCTGGCATAGCTTTGTATTTAAGTTAGATCTCTTATGCATGATTACCATCATGGGAATTGGATGCAAGTGTGCTTGGAGCTCTAGGAGTGTAGCTATATGAGTTCACTCGCCCAAGTGTGTAGCTCATTGGGCAATTTTGGTGTGAAATCTCATTCACATCATCCGCAAATATTCATTTTGTCCTTCATTGTGGTGTTCAAGTGTAGACATCGATATTGCATTGGTGGAAAGCTTACATCATCCTAGCCAAGCCTCTAGCTCTGGCCGGCATCATCTAGTAGTCGTGATCACTCACAATAAGACATCTTAGGCCGCATCTGAGGAATCCCCCATCGAGTCTTCTATCGCATCCATTTATACTCGACAGCTGGAAGAAGCATTGTTTGAGAGTCAACATATAAGCCATGATGACACTTCCAAGCGCACACTAAGTATCATTATCTACAGCGTGTCATTACCAATCGAGAGTATATCAAAAGGTTAGAGGAAGAGTATCGAGTATTGGAGCGACGCCATCTCCTAGGCAGAACTCTAATCACCATTCAAGACATCAATCCTAGAGTTGGAATATGTGGGTGGAGTGAATAATATATTTTTCTGTAACCGCGATCATGTATTTAAAATTATTTCTTCAAAAATATTTAATTGGAACTCCTGGTCATTCATCACATGTTATCCCCATTTGGTGCGTTTATTGAATTTTTCTCTTATCATAATATTGTTACTTGTTGATCTGATTTATGTAATGCATCTAAGTCTCCATTAGTAGTTTAGTTTTTGGATGCAAATTCTGGCTGGGAGTTTTACAGTGGTATCAAAGCCATAAGGCCTGCCAGCCTGTGGGAAATTTTGCATGTATTTGAGCCAACGGGATCTTTGTGCTATAGAGTGAGAGAGGAAAAAGTATGAAGCTCCTCAAGGGATATGAGGCAGAGGTAAGGAGAAAATGGGAGACAAAGATCAGAATGATAAATTGGAAAGCTTCATGAAACAACAAGACCAAACAAATCATACCTTGCTGCAAGCCACGACAATCTCTTATGGCTGCAATCAATAATATTAAATCTGGATCCAACAGTGCTAAGGGAGGTCACTTGGAGCATTCAGGAGGGGGAGAAAAGAGTAGTGCTTCTATTGGACACACCCACAAGCACACTCAGCCAAGGTTTTTACCAAGAAAAAAAGGTCGATAGGAAGGAGAAGAACAATGCAGTTATGCAAGCATTGTACTCGAGTACCTGGATTTAGATGTTGATGCTCAAGCTGCCATCTCCTTCGATTAGTTTTACAGTGCTAGGAGGAGTGTGTAAGGAAAGTTCAAGGTGCGGAATAAACTCCCCTAATGCCAAACTCAGGAAAGTATGTAGATATGGCTTTAAATTTTGCAATTACAATTCATTAAGATGCACATGAAAAGAATAATAGAATAGAGAAATGGAAACATACACAATTGGACACCAGATTTACATGGGAAAACCCTTACGAGAGAAAAACCCACACACCAAAGAGAAATTACTTGTATTATAGTAAATGGGTTTACATACAAGTTACATATTTTCTTTTCTGATGTCAATTTTACAGCAGCAAATTTTCCTTAATCAACCTTGTACAAAACATCATGGTTACAATGCTCAAAAGCATACAATGAAGAATTCACACACACTAATCAAAAATGTGTTCAATCGAACCAAACTTCCTATTTGAACCATTCATCCTCCTCTGTCGACCATCACAAGAGAATTCACATTGTTCATTATCTGTTGATCTTCCAACGCTCGCCAACAATTCAACTACCACCGGTTCACATTCAGCATCTCTCATTGGTCCAAAATAATCCACATTCTACAGTCATTTGTCAAACCAACCATCAGCATGGCCCCACCAAAGTTAACACCCATCAGCACATCACTCAAAATAATTTCATAACCACCGCATACAAGTTACAAGTTTACCAATCCCTATAACAAGTTGATACCATTGTCGCCCAGTCAAGAAGTTACATAACTTCCAAACTCCACAACAAGGTTCTTAGGTTACAAAAAACTCTGATGCCGCGACAACGAAGGAGATCGGTCAGTCATAAAGTTACGTAACTTCCAAACTCCGCGACAAGGTTACAAGTTATAAAAAACACTGATGTCATGACAACGAAGAAGTCAATCAGTCGGGAAGTTACGAAACTTCCAAACTCCGTGACAAGGTTACAAGTTATAGAAATGACCGATGTTTCGACAATGAAGACTTGAACAGAGATAGAAGCCAACAAGTTGAGGCACAATTTCCAACAAACTCCCACTTGACGAAGACTTACTAGCTTTCTCTAAACTCGAAGTTAATAAAGGTCATAGGCTCTGAGGCCCATCGAACTAATACACCACCTGTACTTGTCTATGCTCACGGGCTTTTTCAATGCATCTGCAACATTTTCCAAAGTATCCACCTTTTCTAAACAAATCTTTCCATCCTCTACCATATCTTGTACAAAATGATATTGCGCGTCAATATGTTTCGTCCTGCAATGGAAAGTTGTATTTTTTCCAAACAAATAGCACTTTGACTGTCACAACAAATTTTAATTTTCCCTACATTAAACCCAATGTCAAAACACAAACACTTAAGCCATACAGCTTCTTTGCAGGTGTTTGTTACTGCCATGTATTCAGCTTTAGTAGTGGGCAAAGCGACTATAGCCTGACACTTGCTCATCCAACTAACTGCACCACCATTCAACATGAAAATATATCCACTGGTGGATCTTCTACTGTCAACATCCCCTGTCCAATTAGAATCCACATAGCCTCGAATGCTGATAAATCTATTTGAAATAGATGAGTTACCATGATAACACAAAGGAAACTGAGAAGTACCTTTTAAATATATAAACACTCTTTTCACAGCATCCCAATGTGGCCTTCCTATATTTTCCATAAATCTACTGAGTACTCCCACTACTTGGGCAATCTTTGGCCTTGTACAGACCATTGCATACATTAAACTGTCAACAACACTAGCATAAGGCACTCCAGTCATGTCCTCCATCTCAAAAGGAGATTTTGGATGATCTTTAACAAATAGCTCCATTCCCTGCAAAACTGGAACAACTAGCTACTTGCAATCAGTCATACAAAATCTCTCTAGAATAGTATTAATGTACTTACTTTGGCTGAGCCAAAGTTTTCTACTCTTTTTGTCCCTGGTTATTTTCATCCCTAGAATATACCTAGCTGCACCAAGATCTTTCATTTCAAACTTTGCAGACAACTGAGATTTTAGATCAAAAATCATAAGCTTACTATTCCCAATGAACAACATGTCATCCACATACAGGGAAATAACTAAGACACGAACATTTTAAGATTTGAAACACACACAATGATCAAATTTTAATCTTACAAATCCCAATGACAAAAAAAATGTGTCAAACTTCTAGTACCACATTCTAGGAGATTGTTTCAAACCATACAAAGACTTCTTTAACTTGCATACCAGATGCTCTTTACCCTTTTCCACATAGGGCTCAGGTTGGGACATATAAATTTCTTCTTCAAGATCACCATGAAGAAATGTTATCTTCACATCCATTTGTTCAATCTCTAAGTCATACGCTGTTGAAAGTGACAAAAGAAATTTAATAGATGTCAGCTTAGCTACAGGAAAAAATATTTCTCCATAATCAATTCCCTCTACCTAGGAATAACCTTTCGCAACCAACCTCGCCTTATACTTTTCAACACTGCCATCCAAACCTATTTTCTTTTTAAATACCTATTTACAACCAACAACTTTTCTATCTTCAAGAAAGGGCGCCAAACTCCAAGTGTTATTCTTTTCTAAAGATGCAATTTCTTCATTCATGGCTTCCAACCAAGAGTTTGCATCGGGCATATTAATTGCCTCTGTCACAGTCCTAGGCTCATCAGTGCTAGTAAGCAAAGCATAGGCACAAGTAGAATCTAACATAGAAAACCCATACTTATCTAGTTGTTTTCTTTCACGTGTTGACCTCCTCAAGGGTTGAGGCTAAGGTTGTTCTTCTTCAGAACTCTCATAATTGCTCGAGCTCTCCTTAGATTTAGGTACATTTTGAATTTTTAATTCCTCTTTATTTGGTGTCAGAGGAATTTCAACTGCATCCTTTTTGTCTTCAAATTTAATCTCTAACTGTAGATCCAAAGTAGAAGGTTTCATCTCACGAAAAAATAACATTTATGTTGTATAAAACCTTCTCAGTCACAGGGTTCCAAAGCTTGTATCCTTGTATTCCAGCACTATAGCCAATAAAAATACATTTAACAACTTTGTTCTTCAACTTAGATCCTTTTTCATTTGGCACATATGCATATGCCTTGTAGCCAAAAACTCTAATGTGTCTAATAGAAAGCTTCTTACCATACCATGCTTCCAAAGATGTTTTCTCAACAAGAGAAGAATTAGTAGAACAATTTAATAAATAGCATGTTGTTGCAACTGCCTCAGCCTAAAACTTTTCCTCCAAGCCAACACTACTCAACATAATTTGTGCTCTTTCCATCACTGTCCTGTTCAACCTTTCAACAACTCCATTTTGCTACGGAGTATAGGGTGTAGTCTTATTTCTTTTAATTCCATGATCTTTACAGTACCTTTCGAACTCATCAGAACAAAATTCACCTCCATTATTAGTCCTTAAGAATTTTATTTTTCTTCTAGTCTAATTTTCCACAAGGTTTTTAAATTCCTTAAACCAACTGAACACTTCTGATTTACTTTTTTAAAAGTACACAAATTCCCTTCTCGAATAGTCATCAATAAAAGAAACATAATATTTAGAATTTAATAACGAAAGAAATTTTACTAGACCAAACACATCAGAATGAATGTAATCAAGTATACCAAAAGATTTATGAGGACTGGAATAAAACGAAACACGGTGTTGTTTACCATATATAGAATGTTCACAAAAAATGAATTCAAGGTTACACTCATCAAACCCTTCGACCAAGTCTTTATTTTTCAAGGTTTTTAAACCTCTTTCTCTAATGTGACCAAGCCTATGATGCCACAACATTGTTTTCTCAGTGGGTAGTTTCATCTCTAAAGAATTAGCTCTTGCTAAAACAATCGCCTCTTTCCCTACATGTTCAGATGATTTATCAGAAGCATAAGTGCACTGGACTGCATTGGTGTCCAATTTATACAAAGTACCAATATGAGCACCCTTTTCCAACAACATAGAACCTCTAGTCATCTTGCAAACACCATTAGAGAACAAGACCTGTACTCCAGCATCATTCAACCTACTAACAAAAATTAAATTACGAGCCAGACCTGGTATATGCATAACATCATTGATTCCCTTCAATCTTCCAAATTGGAGAATTCAATTCCTACTCTTCCACAGCCAACGATATCCAGGGATGAATCGCTTTCCAAGTACACCTTTCCACCATCGTATTTTCCATACTTTGTAAACCAATCTCTATGAGATGTCATATGGAAAGATGCTACAAAATCAATCAGCTAGACATCATCTGATGCCTGAGTTGCCAAGGCTATAATGAAGGCATCTACTTCGCTCTAAGAAGAATCATTGTCGGAAGAGTTCTTCTTCTTCTTTTTCTCCTCTTTGCAATCCTTTCAAACATGACCAAGCTACCCACAGTTCCAATACTTCACCTTGGACTTCTTGCTAGGAGACTTTGATCTCCCTTCTGATTTTGATTTGGATTTCTCTTTGTCCTTCTTGCCTTTTTCTTTCGATCTACCTCAAACAGCAAGAGCCTCCTTTTCCATCTCATAAGATTTCCTTCTCATTTCTTCAGATAACAAAGAGACCACAACACCTTCCATCTTGAAAGTGGTTGTTGTGCTCCCAATGGCCATCACCAAGTGATCCCAAGAATCGGGCAAAGAACATAATAACAACATACAATGATCTTCTTCTTCAATCTTCACCCCCCAGATGTTAACTAAGCAATCAACATGTTAAAAGTATTCAAGTGATCAGTAACAGACACTACTTCTTTAATTTTCAAATAATATAGCTTCTACCTCAAGAACAACTTGTTTACCAAGGACTTTCCCTAATATATCTTCAATTCTTGTCCACAAAGATGATGCATTCTTCTCTTCATGAACATTTAGAAGAACAGAGTCTGCCAAATAGAGCCTTATCAGCCCCTTTGATTTCCAATCTACAAGATCACAATCTTCTTTCTTCATGCCAGAAGGTTTCGTTCTAGACATAGCAATCCAAAGATCACGATCAACCAATAAATCCTCCATTTTGAGTTTCCACAACTCAAAATTGTTGCCATTGAATTTCTCAATTTCAATCTTTCCAGATGTACTTGCTAGTGCCATCTCAATCTATAATTTAACAATTACCAGACTTCTACAAGACTCCCACTGAACGGAATTGACACAAAAAATACAACCTGTCCACAAGGATAACACAACTGGTCAAGCTTTGATACCACTTCTAAGGACAATTCAAGGTGCGGAACAAACTCCCCTAATGCTAAAACTCAGGAAAGTATGCATATATGGCTTTAAATTTTGCAATTACAATTCATTAAGATGCACATGAAAAGAATAACAGAATAGAGAAATAGACGCTTACACAATTGGACACCAAATTTACGTGGGAAAACCCTTACAGGAGAAAAATCCACACACAAAGAGAACTCACTTGTATTACAGTAAATGGGATTACATACAAGTTACAGATTTCTTTTTTGATGTCAATTTCACAGCAACAACTTTTCCCTAATCAACCTCATACAGAACATCACTATTACAATGCTCAAAAGCATACAATGAAGAATTCACATACACTGATAAAAAATTTGTTCAATCGAACTAGACTTCCTATTCAAACCATTCATCCTCCTCTATCGACCATCACAAGAGAATTCGCATTGTTCATTATCTATTGATCTTCCAATGGTCGCCAACAGTTCAACTACCACCAATTCACATTCGACATCTCTCATTGGTCTAGAAGAATCCACATTCTACAGTCATTGGTTAAACCAACCATCGGCATGGCCCCACCAAAGTCAACACCCATCGACACATCACTCAAAATGATAATTTCATAACCACCACATACAAGTTACGAGTTTACCAATCCCCACGACAAGGTTCTTAGGTTACAGAAAACTCTGATGTCGTGACAATGAAGGAGATCAGTTATTCGAAAGGTTACGTAACTTCCAAACTTCGTAACAAGGTTACAAGTTATAAAAAACACTAATGTCGCAACAATGAAGAATTTGGTAGTCAAGAAGTTACAAAACTTCCAAACTCCACAACAAGGTTACAAGCTACAGAAATCACTAATATCGCGACAATAAAGACATGAACAGAGATACAAGCCAGAAAGTTGAAGCATAATTTCCAACAGAGTGATGAGAGACAACACCATGGGAAAAAATATCTTCAGCACAAGATCAGTAAGTTGTCACTCCCAACATTCGACGGTTCAGGAAAGATGACTGCACAAGCATGGATCCAAAAACTGGACACATATTTTTTCTCTCAGCCCCATGACTGAGGAAGAAGCTATCAAATTCGCCACTTGGAGGATCTAGCACATGAATGGTGGCACCATGGTATCGTGACCCAAGGATTTGGACAAGTAAATTCATACTCAGACTTCACACAGAAATTAGTGGACAAGTTTGACATAAAGGACCCGGAAGCATACTTTCAAGAACTAACAAGGCTGAAGCAAACAGGCACTATGGAGGAATATGTTTTGGAATTTCAGAGACTTGTGGTTATGGTATCCGATGTATCTAATAAGAGGCTCACTTTCTTCTTCATTGAAGTATTATCCAATTCCTTTCGTGGCTTGGTGAGGGCCTTAGAGCCTACCACTCTAGAAGACGCCATTCAGAAAGCTTTGAGCCTTGAGGATTCCACCGAGAAAGGGAAGGCCAACATAAAAAATGCACCTGTAGGTCAGTCCAAGAAACCTTTCATTAAGAGAAATCCACCACTTAAGATTCCCCCTACAAGTCCTCATGGCATGTTGAGGAATGAATTATGAAAAAAAGGCTTGTGCAACTACTACAATGAGAAGTGGAATAATCAACACAGGTGCCAAGGGAGGGGACAAGTTTATTACAGTGAAGTTGTATATGATGACGAAGTAGACACTAAAGAAGGGGTCAATGAAGAGGACACTCTAGAAGAGTAGCAAGGATTTGCAATTGAAGAAAGCCCAATAGGAAGTACTTAGGAAACACTATTAGGGACACCTTGATATCATTCCTTACGAGTAAGGGGAGTTCTTTAGGGACAGAGAGTAACAGTGTTAATTGATAGTGGAGCTACACATAACTTCATCGACAAGAGAACACTGGCTAAATTTTGATTGGCAACAAAATACTTTGAAGGGTTTGACATCTTGGCAGTTGGAGGAAATGTTCTCCCTTGCACAAAAAGAATTCAATAAATGGAACTATTATTGGGTGGACACAAGATGAAAGAGGACTTCTATGTTGATGTGGGTGACACAGACATGGTCCTGGGGGTACAATGGCTTCATTCACTAGGAGAATATACTACCAACTACCAAACCATGGAGTTGAAGTTCAAGCATGAGGGCAAAGAGGTTGTGCTCAAGGGCCTTTCCAGGAATGGACCTATGGTGGTTTCAGCTAAATGAATGGAGCAATATTTTCACAGGGATCAAGTGGCATGGGTAGCCAAGTGCTTGATTACTGATACTAGCGTACCAAAGGAGGAAAGAGTATTTCCCCTGACATTCAAGCTATTTTACATAAAAAGTGAAAAGTTTTCCAAGAGATACCAATAGGAATACCACCCGATAGGGGGTTTCAACATGTGATAGAGCTTGAAGAGGGAGCCAAACCAGTGATCACCACTCCTTATCATCATCCACGAATATACAAGGAAGAAATTGAGAAATCCATCAAGGAGTTATTGGATATGGGGTTCATAAGCCCAAGCTCAAGCCCCTTTTCCTCGCCAGTAGTGCTAGTCAAAAATAAGGATGGGACACTTAGGATGTGTATTGACTATAGGGCCCTTAACAAGAAGACAATCAAGAACTACTATCCTATTCCTCAAAGTGATGAGTTAATAGATGAGCTACACAGAGCAGTATACTTTTTCGAGATTGACCTGCATTTAGGCTACCACCAGATTAGAGTTAGAGATGAGGATGTTCAAAAGATAGCTTTCAAATGCCATTACAGGCATTATGAGTTATAAGTGATGTCATTTGGATTAACCAATGCCCCTACCACATTCCAATCTTGCATGAATTAGGTATTCATTCTTCGATTAAGGAAATTTGTGTTGGTTTTCTTTGATGACATCCTGATTTATAGTAAGACATGGGAAGAGCATTTGAAGCATATAGAGGAGGTTCTTGACATCCTTGAAAGAAATTCATTTGATGCCAAGATGTCAAAATGTGAGTTCGGGTTGACAGAGATCCTATATATGGGCCACAAGATCAGCGCTTAGGGGGTCGATGTGGATGAAGAAAAGATTAAGGCAATTCAGGAGTGGGCTACCCCCAAAAATTTAACACAATTGAGGGGATTTGTGGGCCTATGCAGTTACTATAGGAGGTTCCTGAAAGGCTTCTCTTAGCTTGCAACACCATTAACCAATTTGACAAAGAAGGGAGCTTTCTCGTGGAACCCCACAGCTTAGTGGGCATTTGATAAACTCAAAGAGGTAATGAGTTCATGTCTTGTGTTGGCTATTCCCAATTTTTCATCTCCTTTTTTTCTTGAATGTGATGCTTTAGGCGAAGGCATTGGAATTGTGTTGATGCAGAACAGGCATCCTATTACTTATGAGAGTAGGAAGCTTACAAAACCATATAGGACTTTCTCTATTTACAACAAGGAGATGTTGGCAATCATGCACACTCTCACTAAATTCAGACAGTACTTGGTCTACAAGAATTTTGTGGTAAAAACTGATCATAACATATTGAAATACTTCCTAAATCAGTGAGACTTGAATGATAGATAGCAGAAATGGGTAAGCAAACTTCAAGCTTATGACTTTGATATTGAATATGTGAAAGGAAAGAACAATGTGGTAGCCAATGGCCTTTCTAAGAAGCCTTATCTTGGTGCTATGACTGATATATCTGTTGATTGGAAAGCTAATATTACAATTGAATATGCAAAGGACTCATTTGCTAATGACATTTTAGAAGGAAAGATAGTTGATGAAAGATACAGGGTGGTTGAGGAGATCATTCTCTACAAGGATCAAATAAATCTTGTACCCCATTCTAGGATCAAGAAAAAAATCATTAAGGCTTGCCATGATACTCCTCTTGTCGTTCAACCAAAATTCTACAAGACATACAAGCAAGGGAACATTTTGCTTGGCAGGGGCTGAAAAATGATATTTTGCAACATGTGAGGGAGTGTTTGGTGTGTCAACAAAACAAAATTGAACTCATATTACCAACTAGTTTGTTGCAGCCCCTGCCCATTCCAAATCAGAAATGGGAGAGCATTTCGATGGATTTCATCACCAGGCTCCCCAAAGTGCAAGGTAAAGATTGTATTTATATCATGGTGGATAGACTCACTAAGTATGCTCATTTCTATGCCATTACCTCAGAGTTTAAAGCCCCTCAAGTTGCAAATTTGTTCTTTAGGGAAGTGTTTAGACTCCACGGATTGCCAAAAAATATTGTGAAAGACATTGGCAGCAGATTCATTAGTTTGTTTTGGAAAGAACTCTTTCGATTGGCACACACAGAGTTAACACCCAGCACTAGCTATCACCCCCAAACGGATGGGCAGACAGAGATAGTGACTAAATGGATTGAAAGGTATTTGAGGAACTATGTGACCGGGCAGCAATTAGCCTAGGTTAAGTGGCTACATTTAGGCAAATTTTGCTACAACATCACACATCATATGTCCATTGGGATGTCACCATTCAAAGCACTTTATGGTTACAGTGCTACTTCCTCCATAAATTTGATCCTTGCTGACAGTAGAGTTCCCAGTGCTAGAGACGTGGTTCAACAAAGTGTGGAAATCATGAATTCCTTAAAAGAAAATCTCCAATGGGCTCAAAATCAGCAAAAGCTATATGTAGACCAATGAAGAACTAAAAGAACCTTCGAAGTTAACGTCATCGTGTATTTGAGATTGCAGTCATATCGACAGTCATCTCTCAAAGGGAATGGAGTAGAAGAGTTGAAACCAAGATTCTATGGGCCATTTCAAGTTACAAGGAAGATTGGAGAGGTGGCATATGAGCTTGAGTTGTCCCCCGGAAGCAAAATTCATGATATTTTTCATGTGTCATGTTTGAAGGAATTGAGGCAACAAATCACACCAATGAAGGAGTTGCCCCCATTTGACGATGAAGGTAAATTGATTTTCGAACCCGAGACAGTAGTGGAGATAAGGGATAAGCGGTTGAGAAACAAGATTATTCCAGAGTATTTGGTGAAATGGAAGAATTTACTAGCTGAAGACGCCACTTGGAAAGGAGTGGAGATCTTTGAGCATTTGAATCTAAGGTTGCTTGAGGACAAGCAACCAACTGGGGGCAAGGACTGTCATGTCCCGTATACCTAAGGAGTTGAGCTGACATAAAAATAGTGTTTTTAAACACTAATTAACAACAATAAAATATTTAATTAGTGTGGCCAACCTACCTTCTTGGTTGGCGCCTAGCCGTATTTGAATTTGATATTTGATATTTTTCTTATTAACTGGTGGTCGACTTCACTTGAAGCTGGCATAGCTTTGTATTTAAGTTAGATTGCTTATACATGATGATCATCATGGGAATTGGATGCAAGTCTGCTTGGAACTTTGGGAGCGTAGCTATCTGAGTTCACTCACCCAAGTGTGTAGCTCACTGGGCAATTTCCGTGTGAAATCCCATTCGCATCATCCACATATTCATTATGTCCTTCGTTGTGGTGTTCGGGTGCAGACATCGATATTGCATTGTTGGCAAGCTTACATTGTCCTAGCAGAGCCTCTGGCTCTGGCCAGCATCATCTAGTAGTCATGATCACCCACAGTAAGACCTCTTGGGCCACATCTGAGGAATCCCCCATTGATTCTTCCATCGCATCCATTTATACTCGGCGGCTGGAAGAAGCATTGTCCGGGAGTCAACAGATAATTCGCAGTGATACTTCCAAGCGCACACTGAGTACCATTATCTACAGTGCGCCATTACCAATCAGGAGTATATTAGAAGGTTGGAAGAAGAGTATCGAGTGTTGGAGCGACACCATCTTCCAGGCGGAGCTCTAATCGCCATTCAAGACATCAATCCCGCCTGGAGTTGGCATATGCGAGTGGAGTGAATAATATATGTCTGTAACCGCGATCATTTATTTAAAATTATTTCTTCAAAAATATTAAATTGGAAATCTTGGTCGTTCATCACATACTATCTCCTTTTGGTGTGTTTATTGAATTGTTCTCTTATCAGAAGATTGTTACTTTTTGATTTAATTTATGTAATGCATCTAAGTCTCCGTCAGTGGTTTAGTTTTTGGATGCAAATTCTAGCTGGGAGTTTTACACTTACTCTATTTTTTGGCAATTGTTTAGCTGCCCTCTTATGGTTGTTTCCGATTGTCGCTATTGTTGGTTGTTATTGGTCTATTAAAAAGACAATTTTGCAAGGGATTTATGAAAGGAGAAATATTATATTGAAACTCCATTAGAATATAGTTGCATCTCAACAAATTGCAACACTCCCTTTTTCATTTGGTCTTTCACACTAAGAATAGTGGGCACCTTATTTTCAATGTTGGTTTTGCACAAACTTCAAAAGATTCCTTCAATTGCTTCTCCAACCCCACCAATCATTGATTTATTATTTCTAAATAGCCACATTTCACAATAGCACAACTAGAATCTCATAATGTTGACTCACATACCAAATTAAAGAAGAGAATATAAATAACAAAGAATAATGATAAATTACATACAACACAAATACACAAAGCCCCAACTTTTGTATGTTATGAGAGGGAAAATTATCTATTACACAAGAGTAAACTGAGTGAAACCTTACATGCAATTTTTTGACTAACTCAACTCAATAAAAGAAAATGATGTAACATGCGTAGTCAATAGACATTATTCTTTCAATATTATTATAATTTTACTCATGTCAAGCATAAAAGTATATTCTACCTTAGTCAAATCCTTCGTACATCTAAAAAAATAAATAGTGAAGTCATCAAAGTAGTCAAAATCTCACTCATTTCCAAAACTTAATAAAATGGAGGAAGAGATACCATCGAGAATATTGTTTCCATACTTTCTCCTCTGCTTATTTCTTTTTTGTCAAAATCTCAAAACTCAATTTCCAAAACTTTTATTTTTTTAGTATTGAGAGATTTGAACTCAGCATCTTATAGGTGCTTACAATATGATTGAGCCATTACACCAAGCGTCTTTCAAGATAATATTGTTTCCCATTCACAGTTTCATCCAGAACTTAACAATATGGAAGAAGAGATACTATCGATAATATTGTTGCCCCATTAATGGTTTCATCCATACTTTCTCTGTTTTTTTTCACTTTTTCACATTTATTATTAGGTCAACACTTGTCTCTACATTAGGCACATGACCATGTAGATCACTTACTACATTATAAAAATTATGTTCATGTTCAGGCTCATCTAATAGACATGGAGAAGTACATTTGAAATTATCAATAACTATGCGAGCCTCTACATTTTCCAACAATTTTTTCCATCATGCCCAATAAGTTGTTATAAAACATGGGAAACAAAGGTTTGGTAATGGTTCGAAAAAGGAACGACAAGGATTTGATTTGAAAAGTGACTAAACAGTAGACAAATTTATATAAATACACAATGTTTGGTTATGAAGCTACGTTGTATGGTTATCGTCAATATGATATTTTTACAAGGCCAAAAGCTCATGAGATGGTTGTGTAATATGATAATATGTTTTTGTTCCATGGAGTCCAAATGATTTTTTTTATGAGAGACGAATAGTTTCATTTTATTTTTTACAATCTAGAATCCTTAACCCTAAGTATTTGACCCAAAAAGTTATTTAGAAAAATATATATGTTTTAATATTTGATTAGTTGTTATTTATATTAAAGTAACATACTTAATTTTACATATAACTAAGATAATATTTTTTAAAAAATTAAGTAACATGTTTAATTTTATATATAATTAAGATAAATTATGTTATAAATTATGCAAATTTGTTAGTACGTCGATAGGTGTAACCCTATAATAGGAGCACAATACCTATAGGAGGTCAAGCACAATTCATTACAAAGAAACTATAAAAAAAACACACAAAAAAAACACATTTTAGGAACAAAACAAAAAATAAAAAACATTTTAGGTAAAAAAAAATCATTTTAATAATACATTTTTTATAATGTAATAATAATAGTTATTCAAAAAATTAATATAATACCATAATAATAATAATATAATAAATGACAATAATATAATATAATAGAATTATAATAATGTGATATAATTTAATAATATAATATATTACAATAATAATAATAATATAATGATAAGATGGGGATCACCTTTTAGTTTAACGATGAGATGGTTGCCCGTTTATGGTGCAACCAGGGTTCAAATCCCCACCTAGCCTACTAGCGGTGTTTATACCGCTACTAGTCCCACATTGTGCTCAAAGGATATTGTGGCGGCTGATCTTAGAGGACATGCAGCTGATCTTGGCAGACGTGGTGACTGATCGTGCTTGACCATGTAGGTCTGTGTTGCTCATGGATCCAGTTTCCTGATGGTGTGCTGCTCGTGGACTACTGTCAGACCCACACGGGTCTTTCATGCCTGGCAGTTTTGTATCAGACCCTCATGAGTCTTTCATGGTTGGAGGTTCTGTGCAGTTGGTCTTGGAGTGATAAGGTTAAGACAGCACAAAGGTGTAAGGGTGTTGTATGTCGTACATATATGAGGATGAGGCCCCTCAACAATTTGGTCTCACTGGTTCACTACTCCAATCAAAAGTAGTTCCTATTACCGACCAAAAAATAATAATAAGACATATATCAACGTATTTTATATAGATTATATTTAAGATATATATACTGGTTTTTGAATTATGTATCTAATGAATTATAAATCATATTATCTAAAATAATAAATTTTTACACCATTCATTTTTAACTTGGAGTATATTCAAAGGTTGGAATCTTATGGGAGATTTGAAGAAGCAGGTCCTATGAAACAAGAAACAAATATGCTACATGATTAATTAAAATCTTTCCCTAAATAATAGCAGCTCCTACTTTCTAGTTTGAAAATTTGAGTGGATGCATTTGGATTGGGGCTAGAAATTGCCCCACCAACTTAAGCTTTTTTTCTTCCACTTGTCAATCATCTGAAATTTTTAAATTCCCACCAAGTATCAACTTTCATAAATTTCAGAGCTTAAAGTTTTTAGCTTAAACTACACTACAAAATTCATGAGACCACTCGCTTTAAAATATTCCTAGAAATCTCAGCAATGCCCACTAAATTTTTTTAAGAAGCCCCCCATCCATGGGACCCCACCCTAAGTTGTCACATCCAATTCAATGGAGAAGTCAAAATTATAGTTTTCTTTAATTATCATTGGTTTAAGGGGTTGAAAACAAAAGCCTCGCCAAAACAAGTTACTAGGGGAGAGGGGTCCAAAGTAGGGCGGGTAAACTTTGCAGGTCCACGTGGACCCAAAAAAATAAAAAATTTGCCAGCCACGTCACCCTGCCACTTGTGCATCGGCCCATATATTTTTTATAAAAAAAATCGATCACCCTGCCACCTGTCAAGCACATTTTAACCCAACGTATCCAAAACTGGACAATATTGCCTTTTGCCCGAAAGTGGGACCCACCCGCCTCCTTAATCGGTAAGCACATCTATGTACAGTAGATCAAACGGTTGTGTGTACATGACAACCTCACCACTCTCTACCAACAAAACAATGCATTAAACGCTCGCCACCTCCTCTGTTTCTTGCACTGACCAACTTTCCTTACGCGTCACCTCACATTTACTTGGTATGTCTAGCATGTTAATCAAAGCTCAAGGTTCATGCAATACTCTACATTCTCGCATTTCCCACTCACTATCATTCCTTTCTTTCACAAACATTCTCGACTGTTCATTTTGTTTGTTGCTGAAACTAGTTCGACTCTCCACGCATCATCGTTTGGCTCTTCACGCTTCATCATTCGGCTCTTCATGCTTCCTCATTCGGCTCTGCACTCTTCCGACTAGTATTCAGGTGAGGTTTCTAACCTCACTCGAACCCTAGTGTTGTCTTCGAATGAATCAGTATTTTGCCATGCCCTTTTTTTTTTGTAGAACTTTTCGTTGCAAATTTTCTTTTCTTTTCCTTTGCACTCGACCATGCACAATGTTTAGCCTACATTGTGTATTTCAATATTTTGTGTTATTCATAGCACGATGTTTACTCTGCTTTTCATATGTGCTTACTTACGAGAAATATGAAATGGGTTTCACTAGTTTAAAATGGTTTTTCATTACTATTACACTTCTTCAACAAAATATGAAAAGGGTTTGACTGGTTTTCAGCCATGCACTTGTTTTCGTTTGTTCATCATTGCACCAACTTTAAATTTGCAATTTGCTTCTTACATTTGTTATTCCAAAATACGGAAATGGATACAATATATTTGCTTGTTACTATGAGATGTTCATACGGTTTTAATGTTTTTCATTTCAAGGGTTTTTGCTATGCACTTGCATTCGTGTCTCCCTCAATGCACATACTTTAACTCTGCAATTTGCTTATAATATTCTCATGTTATTTTGAAATATGAAAATGGTATGACTGGTTTTCATTTCCAAGAGATTCTCGCATGTTTATGTATTATTATATTCTTCCATGCGCAATGCTTATGTATGCAAATGCTTTTTTCATTTCATTCGTACTACCAAACATGGAAAGGGTTTCAGTGGTTCAAAATTAAAGGGTTTTCTCTTTCACAATGCACACACTTTTACTCTGCAATTCCCCTTTACTATTTGTTTCTTATTCCCAATTATCTAAATTGATACAATATATTCACTTGTTACTAGGAAATATTCATTCAGTTTTAATGTTTATCATTTCGAGGGTTTCTACCATGCACTTGCTTTCGTCTCTTCCTCAATGCACTGACTTTAACTCTACAATTTTCTTATAATATTCTCATGTTATTCCGAAATATGAAAATGTTATGACTGGTTTTCATTTCCAAGATATTTTGCCATGTTTATGTATTTTTATTTTCTTCCATGCACAATAGTTATGTCTGGGAAATGATTTTTCCATTTCATTGTTACTACCAAACATGGAAAGGGTTCACTGGTTCAAAATTAGAGGGTTTTCTCTTTGACAATGTATAGACTTTAACTCTGCAATTTGTCTTCAAGATTTCTATGTTATTCCCAAATATACTTAATGGAGTCACTTGTTTTCATCCCCAAGTTATTCTGCCATGCAATTATATTATTCTGTTCTTATATATGTATTTGTCTTCCATACATACATATACACATTGTGCATGGAAGAATAGAATAATACATAGACATATTTCCATACATATATATGGTATGACTGGTTTTCATTTAGAAGATATTCTGCCATGCAATCGTATTATTTTGTTCTTCCTTTCACAATAGTTCAGTCTGCAAAATGCAAAAAAAAATCATTGTTACTACCAAAAAAATATATGGTTTCACTGCTTCACATTTACAGAGTTTTTCGCCATGCACTTGTATTCCTCTCTTTCACAATGCACAAACTAACTCTACAGTTTGCCTTTAATATTTGTTTGTTATTCCCAAATATATGAAAATGGATTCACTTGATTTCATTTCAAAGAAGTTTTGCCATGCAATTATATTATTCTCTTCCAATATATGTAATTATATATATATATATATATATATATTGTGCATGGAAGAACAGAATAATACATAGACATATTTCCATACATATACAAATCTATATATATATATATATATATATATACTTACACACACACACATACACACATATACCTACACACATATATATGTGTGTAAGTATATATTTAATTGTTTAAGTGATTGTTTGTAGAATATATGTTTTACATATTTCTGTTTGGCTCTTCACATTTCATTGTTTAGCTCTGCACTCAAGAAGGCTCCCTTTCTCTTTTAGTTGAGGTTATCTACCACACTACGCCTATACCATTGTATTTCCTTTTGACAATGTTTAACTAGTGTTTGTTCATCTCTCACTAAAAAGATCTGCTCGAAGCCATTTCAATTCAAATAATAAAATTTAATAAACTGAGATCATGCATTATTTGAATAAAAACAAACTATTCATGCACATTAAAGACAATTACATTACAAAGTGTCATCAATTGCATTACAAAGTGTTCATAAAAACCAAGCATTGAATTGCAAACTTCGAAGTTGCATATTAAACAAAAGTAAACTGTATATGTATATGTATGTATGTATATATATATATATATATATATATATATATATATATATATATATATATATATATATATATACAAACAAGTGCATGGCTCAATACCCTTTAATTGTCAACCAGTGAATCCCATTCCATGTTCAACCATTGCATGGCAGAAAACCCTGTAATAACACAATATAATAAGGTTGTTTCAGGGTAGTGCTACCTGTAGGAATTGGAGAAAAGTGTGGACAAAGAGGGGTCTGATGTAGCAAACCGCATACAACGTTGTTGGAGAAAACTAATGCCTGAATGAGGTGAACCTAAAAAAAAACATGAATTCGGATTGGGTTTTACCTCTAGGGTAAAACATATGATTCTATTCATGTTTTTTTTTGGTTCAACACATTCAATCTGGTGTATTTCATCTGAGGGAATGTGTTTCGACCATTAATTGCTCGCCGCATCCTTTATTTCCTCCACTGACGAACTTTCCTTACACGTCGCTTCGCATTTACTCGGTCTGTCGGGCACATTAATCAGAGATCAAGGTTCATTCAAGACTCCACATTCTCACATATCTCGCCCACTCTCATTCCTTTTGTTTGCAAACATTCTCGACTATTCATTTGGTTAATTACCCATACATGTGTGGCTCTCCACAACTCATTGTTCGACTCTGCACTCTCAAAAGCTCCCTTTCTCTTTGAGGTGAGCTTTTTTACCTCATTAGGCCTCTACCACTTCCTATATATAATAAAATTAACATACATAGAGAGGTATATATACATACATATATATGTATGTGTGTGTGTATATATATATATATATGTATACATACATATATATGTACACACACACATTCATATATATGTGTGTGTGTATGTATATGTATTTATGTGTGTGTGTGTATATATACATACAGACACATACATACATACATACATACATTCATACATAAATGTGTGTGTGTGTGTGTGTTCACATTTGGTTTTTCATTTAACTCAATATGTGGGGTTTCAACTTATAGTACTTATGAATGTGAAGACATTTCAGTTCAATTTCATGGTTTTCTTTCTAAGGCATATTTCAGTTCCATACATTGTGATTGTTACACCATATCATGTTGGTATATATGTATAACTCATGTACACATGTTCAATTTGATTGCTCAATTGGATTGTGCAATTGCTTTCTTCAATTCGATGGTTCCATTTTATTGTTCAATTGCATTGCACAATTTGATTGTTCAATTGTGTTGTTCAATTGCATTGTTCAATTGGATTGTTCAATTGGATACTTAATTTGATTGTTCAATTGCATTGTTAAAAGTTATTGTTATTTTGAATTGTTCAAATATATAGTTCTATTGTTCTATTGCATTATTCTATTGGATTGTTCAAATATATAGTTCTATTCAATTGATCAATTGGAATGTTCAATTGCATTGTTCAATTGGAATGTTCAATTTCATTGTTCACTTCCAATGTTCAATTCAATTGTTCGATTTGAATGTCATATATGTCATGTTAATTCCTTAGCAGTTATTTGTTTCATTGTTTTAGACATGTTGGTATATTCGGCTGACACTTGTTATAAATTTTTGTCTTGTTCAATCTTCTTCGATGGGGTGCTATTTCAATCCATTATTGGCTTCGTGATGGTGAATTGCATGAAAAAGGTAAACACAAAACGATACTATACATTCTTATTGTAACTTAAACACTTTGGTTACTACACTTTTCTTATTTATGACTATATTCATATATGTTTGCAGGATTCAGTTCGAGAATTTCACCAAAGCATTTCCCATCCCCAATTCATATGGGTGAGGTTTTTAACCTCACTAAAGCTGCATCATTATCTCTTGTCATTCCCTTTTCTTTCCTCTTTTCGGTTATTTGATTTTTTATGGGTGTGTTGTGTTAATTAAGGTGAATGTTATTATTTATTTTTTTGTTGATTCTGAACAGAATTTTTAAAGTGTTTATTTGATTGTCCTTAGATTGAAGGTTCTCTTCCATTCTAAGTGCATCAACAATGTGCTCCATGATGTTTATGGCCTACATGGTGTTTATGAACACTTCCAATACTTGTGTTCATAAACACACTCAATTTGTCAAGGAAAAATATGGTTCTCTTCATGCATCACTGTGACTTCAATTAGGATAAATATTTTCATTTAATTTCTATGTATACATACACTATAGCTTTCAATCTATTTATCAAGCCATCTCTCTCTCTCTCTCTCTCTCTCTCTCTCTCTCTCTCTCTCTCTATATATATATATATATATATATATATATATATATATATATATATATATATATATATATATATATGTATATGTATCTCTCATCTATGTATATGTCTCATGTGCATATATATATACATGGCATATATATGTATATATAATATATAATAATGTATATTATATGTATATATATATGTATATATATATATATATATATATACATATATATATATATATATACATATATACCGTATATATATATATATAGATATATTTATATGTATATATATATATGTAGGTATATTTATGTGCATATATATATGTAGGTATATTTATGTGTGTATATATATATAGGTATATATATATATATATATATATATATATATATATATATATATATATATATTCTCACATTCGAAATCACATCCATCTCTACCATTCACAAATGAAGACTAAACTTTAATGTACTGAAACAAATATCAGATTGAGGTAAGACATACATACATGTTATTATTCGTAGAGGTATAGCCTAAAAGTAAAATTGAATTGAGCTACTCATATAGAAAAGGATATATAAGATTATTAGCATTGAATATTTATTATTTGTCATTGCATAATATGGGATGGACATGAGGGGCTTGATATATCAATAAAATTTAGAAAACAAATGTTTAGCATTAAAATGATATATATTGAACATATAAAGTGTCATGTTACTTTGTTGAATGAAATTGCAAATTGTAGTAGGAAAAAGGCTATGATGGATATACAATTTATAGAGCGACTATTACAGAAAAAAAACAGGTTCTAAAACTAAAATTATGTATCTCTATGACAATGACCTCTTAATTTAGATGCATAACTTTCAATTCATACCAATTCATGTAATTGGAAATCTAAACAATAAGAGTCTTATTGATATTATTGGAATTAATTGGAATCGAGTCCTATGAAGAATCTTGACATCACACAAAAATGTCAACCTTCATTAATCATGTTACCTCACTGGTAGATATGCGTGAAAAGGATGAATTCAACTTCAACACATACAAGTGTTGTCACTTGTGTTGTAACCTAATTTTCTATAAGAATCCCCCCCCCCTCTTTCAAACCTTATACAAAACACATATGTTTGAACTTGATATTTATCCCACAAGTTGTCATGTCTATATCTAAATCCAGCCCCCATGTCTATCCCATATTATCATATTTCATGATGTGGCATCATATATATGTTGATATGATATATAAGGTTTGAAGCCCCTCATATCTATCCCACAGTATGTTCAATTATGAGCATAGACTGTACCGTATGAAATGTTGTATAAGATTATCAGCAATGAATATTTTTATCACAAATGTATAATAGATATTATAAACATAGCAATTCTGGTAAACAAAATTGAAACAGAATATCTGCATACAATATATTTTTGAAATTTATTTTAGAAGACAACCATAAAAAGGTATTGACATAGTCGTTGATGGGCCCGACAGTAGACCGCACAGTAGACCGCCTTAATATGCAAAGTCAACCAAGGTTTAGTTCAAAATAATAGACAGATTTAGTTCACATTTATAAACAGGTGCAGTACAATGAAAATTGCATCTGCATCTACTACCCAAAAAAAAAACCTAGATATAAGGCACTGTTTCAGTTGGTCGCACCCAAACTCAGTCGAATGCTCCAAGGAAAGAATCTGGCGATGTGTTCTCGTCTCATGCTACTACATTTAGACTTGCCATAAATTGATTTGCATTTGCATTTGTCAGTTGCGTGAAACTTACATTTGAGGGCGTTAGTGGTGAAGAAGTTTGGGCAAGTGGAAATTGAGTGCAGCTAACTTGATATGAATTGGATTGAAACACACATTGCCTGCAGAAAACGGAGGGATGTTATTATTGGTTATATCTCGAAAGTAACTGTGGTTATCAAATAAGGGAGTTGCAGGACTACTTAAGCATCTATCTCGCATCAATGCTTTATGGGCAGCCTCGATCTCCCTTTCCTTCTTCTCTTCTTCTTTTTGTATCCTCTCTTGCTCCTACTTTTTTTCCTTTCTTTGCAACTATTTCAGTTGCTCTCTTTCTTTGCGCTCAATTTCCTTTTCAGTTTTATTTTGTTCCTTCTGCTCGAAGGCCACAATTCGTATTGCCTTTTTGTCCTCTGTTTGTTGCCTGTTTTTGATTTTCAAGTCTTCCAATTCTTTTTTCCTTCATTCCTGCTCTATTATGAGACTCATGTAACTGTCAGCAGTCAAAAACTAAGACCGTCAGCTCACCCGAAGAGCACCACCAGCAGACTTTCTCGTTCTTCCATTCACCCTCTGACTTGGCAGCTTAAGGAAGTTACTGATCCGAGAACCACTATTTGTTTCAATTGTTTCATTGACTTGGGAGTCAGTAAACTCCACCTGCTCCAATGTGGCCTGACTTTCATTGTTGCAATCTACATAATAGTGCACTGTTTGTTATGGAGGTGTGGGTGTTGGAGATGAGAATGTGAAATCCCCCATGTCTTCTTGTGCAAGCTGGTTATTCATGTCCTCAAGTTGTTGGTCTGCACCTCCATGCACTTGACTATCCATTGGAGTGTGCAATGTTTGTGAAAGTTCATCTGTTGAAACATCAACTACCGATAGACTAAGGATGTTTTGCAGTGCAGAAGCATCGTCGGTGTCAACAATGTCATATGTCTCGTTGGGGCGCATGTCATTTATGAGAGCATCAGAATTGAGGGGCCATATCCTTGTCCTTTTAAAGCCATCTTTTATGTTGGATGGAGTCAAAGCTTTTCTCAATGCTTTGCTGCCTAACTCCGCCAATTTTGCCCTTCTGATATCAATATTGGTGAATTTAGTGAGAAAATCTGCTCGTTTTGATTTGAAATATTGCTTGAATGGTGCAAACACGCTAACATCCAAAGGTTGTAGCACGTGAGAAGTATGAGCAGGTAGTGTAAGGAGGTCAATGCCTAACCCCCTTGCCCTTTGGATAGTTGGCAATGCAACATGACTTCCATGGCCGTCAAAAATCAGAAGGTGCCTATTAGTAGGTGAGACACCCCCAGGAACTGACACACATAAATGTTCCAACCACTCATAGAAAAGCTCCTTCGTCATCCAAGCATGTGCCTGGGTTGCCATAGTTGTGCATGGTTCACAATTCACAATGTAATTCTCAATCTCGGTATTTCCCTTGAACAGATAAAAACCTGGTATGGATTGGCCAGATGCATTAACACAACATAGAATTGGTATCCATTCTCTTCTTTTTGGAATGATGTAGGAGACATTCCTACTGCCTCGACATGCCAAGACCCTCATAGTTCCATTACTGCCAGCCTAAATGCCCATTTCATCACAGTTCCAATTTTTGTTAGGATCATATGGGGTACTTTCATATGTTGTTGTGAGAGTTTTATAAAATTCAAATACTATATCGGGTTTAAGGTTTACCGCCCTGTCTTTGTCAAGACCTTCAGCTGTGCGCAAGGTCAATTATGGATGGCACCTCTTGAATCCAGTACACCATGATTTTCCAAGCAGCCCCTCCATGGAAGGGTTGGGTCTAGTCTAGCATATCTGAGCAACCTCTTGCTTGAGATTAATAATCTCAAGCCCGTGGCCAATATCTGCCATATCTGTGCACCACTTCACAATCAGACCCTCCTCCTCTTATGACAGGACTGTTGGTGGACCCTTCTTTGAAGTAGAGGTCAAGCTGCCTAACCAATTGCTTAGTGTTGTAGCTGGGATTTTCCACTTCTTTGCAACAACTCTGGCGACATCCCATTTGTTTCAACATCCTCTAATGCCATGTCCATGTCCTCTGATGACCATTCCCTTTCCTTCGATGCTCTTGCCCGCCAGGTCGGTGGTGCACCAACCTCCTGGACAACCTCAACAGGTTATGGATTTGTGTTTACTTCTACAACCGATTGTTGCACATTGGGGACTGTAATAGTGTCTTCCCTCGTAGTACACGATGTCTTTGAAGTCTTGGTTTTAGTTTTCGACCTCTATTTACCTTTAGACTGCCCCTGCAAATGTTAAAAATATGTATGGAACAGTTAAATAAAACAAAAAATTGAACATTGTTGAAGTCACAGTGATGCATGAATAGTTTGCATTTATTTAATATGCATCTTCACATTTTGAAATTCAATGATCCGGCTTTTATGAACAGATTGTAATGCAATTGTCTGGCTTTTGTAATGAAATTGTCTTTATTGTGTATGAATAGTTTTTTTTTTGGTCTGTATTTTGCTTGGTTTTTATGAACAGATTATAATGCAATTGATGACACTTTCTAATGCAATTGTCTTTAATGAGCATGAACAGTTTGTTTGTATTGAATATATGCATGATCTCAGTATAGTCAATTTTATTATTTCAACTGATAAGGCTTGGAGCGGATCTTGTTAATGAGATATGAACAAACATTGGTTAAACATTGTCAAAAACAAATACAATGGTATAGGCATAGTGAGGTGGATAACCTCAACTGAAAGAGAAAGGGAGCTTTCTTGAGTGCAGAGTCGAACAATGAAACGTGAAGAGCTGAACAGAAATATGTAAAACATATATCTTACAAACAATCACTTAAACAATTATATATATATGTGTGTGTGTGTGTGTGTTTTTGTATATGTATGGAAATATGTCTATGTATTATTCTATTCTTCCATGCACAATATATATATAGGAAAAAAGATATATTGGAAGAGAATAATATAATCGCATGGCAGAATTTCTTCGAAATGAAATCAAGTGAATCCATTTTCATATTTGGGAATAACAAACAAATATTAAAGGCAAATTGCAGAGTTAGTTTGTGCATTGTGAAAGAGAGGAATACAAGTGCATGGCGGAAAACCCTGTAATTGTGAAGCAGTGAAACCATAAAAAAATTTGGTAGTAACAATGAAAAAAAATTGCATTTCACAGACAGAACTATTGTGAAAGGAAGAACAGAATAATACGATTGCATGGCAGAATATCTTTGAAATGAAAACCAATCATACCATATATAAGTATGGAAATATGTCTATGCATTATTCTGTTCTTCCATGCACAATATGTATATATATGTATGGAAAGACAAATACATATATAAGAACAGAATAATATAATTGCATGGCAGAATAGCTTGGGAATGAAAACAAGTGACTCCATTAAGTATATTTGGGAATAACAAAGAAATCTTGAAGACAAATTGCAGAGTTAAAGTCTGTGCATTGTCAAATAGGAAACCCTGTAATTTTGAACCAATGAAACCCTTTCCATGTTTGGTAGTAACAATGAAATGAAAAAAGCATTTCGCAGACATAACTATTGTGCATGGAAGAACAGAATAATACACAAACATGCCAGAATATCTTGGAATTGAAAACCAGTCATACCATTTTCATATTTCGGAGTAACATGAGAATATTATAAGCAAATTGCAGAGTTAAAGTCGGTGCATTGAGGAAGACACGAATGCAAGTGCATAGCAGAAACCCTCGAAATGATAAACGTTAAAACCGTATGAATATTTCCTAGTAATAAGCAAATATATTGTATCCATTTATGTATTTTGGAATAACAAACAAATGTAAAAAACAAATTGCAGATTTAAAGTTTTTGCAATGATGAACACACAGAAACAAGTGCATGGCTGAAAACCAGTCAAACCCTTTCCATATTTCGTCGAACAAGTCTAATAGTAATGAAAAACCATTTTGAACCAGTCAAACCCATCTCATATTTCGTGTAAGCAAATATGAAAAGCACAATCAACGTCGTGCATTGAATAACACAAAATACTGAAATGCACAATGCAGGCTAAACGTCGTGCATGGACGAGTGTAGAGGAAAGGAAAAGCAGCGAAAGCATGAACTTGAATTGAAATGACTTGACACTCATATAAAGTGAAAGTTGAAACCCCAGATATTGATTTACAGGTCAATGTGACAAAAAATGACATCCCATTCAAAATCTTTGCATTCACAGGCAACCTGAATTTATAGCAATAGAATACCTGTAGCTTGTCAGAATGTTGTTGTTGCTTCCTTTGGACTATCTTCATATTTCTGGACCAAATTCTATATCTGATAATAAAAGTGGGACGTGCTAAATGGAAATTGCAAGAGATTGAGTAATGCATTTTTGAATTTGAATTTCTCCTTATATGTTCAATGATGGTTTGGTGTGGAGTATTTAATTCCTGTCCTTTTAATTTGAAATTTGAATTTTTCATCAGGTGCCTTCAATTGTTGAGTTTGTATGTATCAATGGTGTGCATTCCTTTGTTTGCTTGAGAGGAGATTTTGGTGGCTTTAACACCATTGTTTGTGGTTGCAGGTTGGAAAAACTGGAGGAGGAACCATTAGTAGAGAGGTTTGATTTGACAGATGGGACACATATGAATGATTGCAACATGTCTGAGTGTTGTGTTGGTGGGCAAGTGGGATGGGGGTTCGGCTAGACTGGATTTGGTGATGGGACATTCTTGGGTCGCTGGTGTACTCATGGCATCCAAAGTGCCACAAAGGTGGTTGCGATGAAATGCAAGTGGTGACATTATAGAGGAGTTTGAGTTATACTAATTTTATATTGTGGGCTTTTGTTATTAATAGACGGCCCCGTAACAAGCAATATGGCTTGTATGTTTGGGGTGTCAAATGTGCTTTGAATATTCTCTGACATGTAAGACTGTGAGTATCTATTTGTGTATGGGACAAATATTCTCCGATTATAATACAATTATGACAGAACAGTGATACATGTACCTTTGTTGACTTTGTGGGTGAATACTGTTTTACATTTGCATATTAAGGCAGTCTACTGTGGGGCCCACGTGGGACTACTTCCGGCCCCAATATAGGCTCCTGCCCTACTTTGGGCCCCTCTCCCCTAATTCAGTTTTAAGAAATATGCGGCCTGGGTAGAAAGGCCTTCACTGCCAAACACTACGAAAACAATTACAATGATCTTGGTTAGACAAATTTCCATTTCGCAATGATAACTCTATTCACCAATGTAATTGTGAAATTTTCCAGTGATAAATATTCACCAATGTAACTGCCCTCAACAGGTCATACGTATTGTGCATTTTCACAACATACAATTCTGTGCTCAGGCTATTTGAGAATTTTTATCTCCGTGGTATGATCTACAAGATGCTGTGAGAGTTCTTACACCTCACTATGGGTTCAGACGAGCAAGATGTGCATCAAAGCAGAAAAAATTGAACAGCAATCAATTGCATCGATTAGATGCTTGAAATAATATCTCCTTAAAGATCTATACTTCTAGTGATTTAACTTTTTTTCTCATTTAACACAGCTAGTATGTGCGGCTCTACTTAGCAATCTTTAAATGAGACTGTTAGCTTTATTATATGCACAAAATTGTGGATTAGAACTTTCCATCTGATACAAAAAGACTCGCTTGATCTCTCGTTTTTCTGAATAAGAACACAGCCTTCTGATATACAGAACAAACATTATAGAGTGATCTCTTCACATGTGAACGACAACTCATTTTCTATTCGTTCCAGCACAAATCGTTCATTGGTTGTAATTAAGTTTGTTATCAAATTTTTTTCATTAGAAAATGGCTTACGGCCGGTCCTGCCAGCCCTGTGTAAGTAATCAGTGGCTGATTTGGGTAAATCAAAATTGTATATGTGACTTGTTTCTGGCAAATCGAGTCCTCTTGCAGCTATATCTGTCGCAACAAGAAGATGACTCCCCTTCCTCAACTCCTGCACCAAGTTCCAAATCAGCTGGATATAAGTACTTGATTATTATATCCATATACAGTAAAGGAATCATGCATTTGCAGTAAATGAAAAGTCTTTGTTACCTGTTCAGTCAAATTTGTATCATTTCAGTAGGAATTCAATGATGATTATTTTGGCTTTTGATGCACATTCAATGTTTTGAGGTGGTAGAAGGAATTGAAAACTAGAAGTTTGTGGCCTTTACAGTGGTTGGATATCAATTAATCCTTAACAGTTATTGCATGTTGATTGTTTTATTCAACACTCCTGAGCACAAAACTGATCCAGCCTAAGCTACTTCCCCTCAATAAAAGATCTTATACGATAATTAATCTCAGCAATTTAGACGTGACAGACATTGTTAGCATTGGAGACTCCATTTTGTACTCAAACTTTAACTTATTCTTAGGCTTTTTTAATTTTGTTGCTTCTGGATTGTGTGATCCAAAATGTTGATGGAAAAACTAGCACACAATCAAATCCAGAAGCAGCAAAATTAAATTTCATATGGATTGTGGAAATCTAATTGCATTAATTATTCTTAGGCTGTTTTTCTGAAGTTGATCTAAGCACTTCACTCTACTAATCATCCGTTGTCCTGGAATAAATTGGATTTAATTTTGCCCATTCCATCTATTTATTTGCAGAATGATGATCCAATTTAAGCTACTGCCCCTCAATTAAAGATCTTATACGATAATTAAGCTCAGCACTTTAGATGTGACATTGTTAGCATTGGAGACTCCATTTTGTACTCACACTTAAAATTATTCTTAGGCTGTTTTTCTGAAGTTAATCAAAGCACTTGACTCTACTAATCATCCTTTGTCCTGGAATGAATTGGATTTGATTTTGCCCATTCCATCTATTTATTTGCAGAATGATGATCCCTTAACTACCATATCTTCTGTGAAGATGCTATCTTATTTTAGTCTCAATAAATATTTTCACCTAATCAAAACACTCCATTCATGCTCTGTATTCTGATATATTCTCCACACTATACAAGCAATCGATTGGAAATGTGAAGAACTTGTAAGATCTGGATATAATAAATATAACAACAGAATAATAATTTAAACAGAAAATATGAGAGAACAATGTAAACAACAGAATAAAGATCAACAGTGGCTATCTGCAATGATGCTTGCATTATCACTGACAAAGGACATCAACAAACAGAATTGGGAGAGTGTGCACTGGATGCCACCTGGTCCAAGTCAATGTCACAACCATAGATACAATAACATACTCTTTTCCAACACACAACTTAACTTTATTCAAACACAACTTTATTCGTGCTCTGGACTCTGCTATATTCTCCACACAATGCAAGCAATCAATTGAAAATGTGAGGATTTTGTAGGTTGCCCGTTCTAAAGTATACAGAAAAACTAGCAAAACCATTATAGCATAAACACAAAAAAATAAACGAACAACGTAAATAGAATAGAGAGCAATAGTAACTATCTACAACAGTGTTTTTTATTAACTTTGGCAAAGTACATCAACAGACAGAATATGGAGAGTCCACAAGAGACCACACTGTCGGAGTCCATGTCAAAACCATAAATACAATAACTTCGCTTTATTCAACAATGTAAATGATGCTTGCATTATCACTGACGTCTTTTCCCAACACACAACTTAACTTTGCTTTATTCAAACACAACTTCATTGACAAAGTATTGATCAACATATTACAAAAATAAATGCCTTCTATTTTAGTGCCTACATATATCTTTCCTCCTCCACCCTAGAACTGCTGGTGCTACTGCCAACAGTAACCCACTGGAAGGTGACTGATGCAAGGTTCCCAAATTTCCATGGTTGGCCGCATTTTCATAGTCAACCAATCCTTCCACATTACTGACCGCATATGACAGTACCAGGGTGTTTGACAATGTCTGGCAATGCTCAACTCTCTAGCAATGAATTAAAAAGACAGTTGCTTGAACCCTCATCAATAAATGGTTGGAAATTTGCTAGAATTCTTATCACTAAATCCTGGAGTGTCAAACTTCAACTTCACGATGTATAAAGAGGGAATGCATTTTATCCTCAATCCAGATTCTTGAGGAAAGTAGTTAATTTGCAAGTGGCAAGACAAAACTTTCTTCCCAAACTGTTGGACAACTTAAAATGGTAAACATCAAATTTATATTTCCTTGGGAACTATACAGCCTGTTATATCATGTGGAATAAAAATGTTTGAAAGATTATAGCATGCATTTAAATGGAATTAAGAACCAAAAATTATCTTATTCCTTCCCTCAAAGGCGGTGATAAATATAGCTGTCAAATAAGGGTCTTCTATGTTGAGCCCTTCTTGGCAATCATGGATGTCACCAACGTTCATGCCGATTTCCAGCACTATTGGTCATACAGTTTACAGATCTTGCTTGGCCAACTAAGGATGTGCTCCCATCAGTTAGACAAGTCAACATAATCTACATGTTGATAAGACGTTATCTCTATTCCTTCCAAGAAATTGATACCAAGGATCCCTTTATTTTCAGCTATCTCATCTAAAATGAGATTTGGGGGAGGTATCACCGTATCACTATGCATTCAGGATCTAGATATTCAGGTTGCTCTCTATCCTTGTTACCAGGAGTTGTGAGGGTGCAGGTATCAGTACAGGAACAGGGATGCCAATCAAATTAACATACATGAGTGAATAAGGAGACAGCTATATTATATATAAATGCAGTCAACAGAAATTGCAGGTACTGGGGGGCACACAGTCCAGATCCCTATAATGAAGTTTCTGGTAATTATATGAATCTCTATCCACCTTTTGCTACCATGATCAGAGATGTTTGGCCCTATTCATTTGAGAGGTTGTCACTTTCAAACTTTCAATCATAGGATCTTATAGAAGACCTCTAGAACTAGTAAGATGAGTATCTTCTCCTTTCATGCATTCTTCATAGTGGTGAAAAACATTAAATGTCATTTGCTGTCGATCTGCATATAGATGGGGATAGAGCAACGTGATAATGCTCATCCATGCATAACACCAGTAAGGCATTCTAACCTTACTCTCCGTTGCTGTCATGTCCCCTTCTAGTTGACATCTCTCAGAGCACATGATTAGCCTATTATGCGACCCTCGTAGGCTGATGGGATGGATAGGGGGTCTTGATGGAGTTTGGCTTGGCTTTAGTTGTCATATTTTGACCAGTTGGCTTTCGTTCGAGCTCATTTGGATACCGTTTACCTGAGTTGCTATTTTTAGCAGTATTTGGCACTCAGAGAGGCACCCCTGCTATTTTTAGCAGTACAGTTTGATTACGTGCAGAATCACTCCCTGGTTTGCCAGCTTCAGACGGTTCGTGCATCGGACGTTTCTTGAGGGAGTTATTAATATTTGATTGATTAATTAACTATTAATTAAATTGAGCATATAATATAAAGTTATAATATTTTTAATATTATAACTTAAGTGAAGGGGTCGCCCATCATAGAAGGGGCCATTTTTAATTATATTTTATAATTAAAAATGTGACTTGAGACTATTGAAATATTAAACATGAAAAGTTCGAAATTATTTTAATGATTGCCTTCTGAGGAAAATCGCACTTTTCAGAGAATATAAGGTTTTGCCTTGGGATTTGAGCCATTATGTTATTGATTATTGAAATTTGAGCAAGTCTTCTTCCAGAACACGGAAGCTGAGGGTTTCAGTCTCATAGCATTGGGGAACGAGCCATCTCCAGTGAAAGCAATTCAGAGGTTGTGAAATATCATCCGATTTATTGCTAGGCAAAGAGATTTCTTCATTCAAAAGAGATTACAGAGCATTCACAGATCATTCACTATCAGAGGTTTGTTTAGGGTTTCATCTTGAGGAAAATCGCACTTTTCAGAGAATATAAGGTTTTGCCTTGGGATTTGAGCCATTATGTTATTGATTATTGAAATTTGAGCAAGTCTTCTTCCAGGGCACGGAAGCCGAGGGTTTCAGTCTCATAGCATTGGGGAACGAGCCATCTCCAGTGAAAGCAATTCAGAGGTTGTGAAATATCATCCGATTTATTGCAAGGCAAAGAGATTTCTTCATTCAGAAGAGATTACAGAGCATTCACAGATCATTCACTATCAGAGGTTTGTTTAGGGTTTCATCCAGAAAGCATTCTTCAACTATTGGCGCATCTTTTGACAAGTTCTGGCACTCACATCAAAGGCCATACTATTTATTTTATGCTACTGTTTAGAAGCCGTACATTTCTGTACTTGATCTGTACCAGCATTAAAAAGGCCGTACTTTTGTTCTTGAGAAAGGCGCTTCATCATTTGGTCTCCAATCTTCATCAACAGGGGCGCACTGCAACCTAGTAACCACCCAGATCATTGGACAAAGGGAGAAGGGATCATTTATTGCAGCCGTACCAGATCTGGTTTATTTCCAGCTTGCTGCTAATACCAGGTTCTTTCATTAAATAATATTTTTTCCTTTGTTGCATGTTATCGGATCTCCATTGTACTGAGTCCAGTTGATCAATAAATGAATTGCCAGTATTAGATCTTGTATTTCCATCAATATTGATATTGTAGCATTTTATATTGAATTTATTATTCAATTTTTGCAAAATCGCATCCTTTATTATTCATGCAAAAACATCAAAAAAAATCAAAAATACAAACAAAACTATCAAAAACAGTCAGATTCAGAAAACGGGGAAACAAGGGTTTCTACAGTGGTATCAGAGTTAAATCCTGCCATCCTGAGGGTTTAGCAATCTTATGCAGCCACAAGAGTTTGGGTCACACAGGTATTACACACGCACACGAGCCTTGATTGACAGGCAACAGAGTTTGAGCAGGCAGCTGGGAAACATGGCTGACAGGACTGACAGGACTGACAGGGCAGAGATACCTCATAACAATAGAGATCAGGACGATGCAGAGGTTTTGCATGCTCTCAGAGACTTACAAGCAGGTCAACGGCAGTCTAATGATGTATTATAGCAGCTGACAGTAGCACTTCAGAGATTGGGTACTCCGAAGAGACCGTCACCACATCATGACAATGACAGGAGCGATGCAGGATCTCGCAGAGCACCTAGGACAGCCTCACGGATAGCAGATAGGCCCACTAGGCCTACTTTTGTGAGACAGGAGGCCGATGAGGTTATGGCAGGTGAGGAGCATGAGGAGTTGTTCGCAGATACACTTATGGCAGCGAACGAGGAATGGGAGTTAGTACCACCAGAGGTCAGAGAGAGGATCACTTTCGACCGATTTATCACACAGAGGAGGGAACATAATAGAGGTCGACAGGATTGGAGACCTAGACACCAGAATCGTGACCTGAAACATGCTACGAACAGACTTACACTGGCGATGTTCGATGGTAGTGGTAAGGTGACAGCTCAGGCATGGATTAGTAAGCTAGACACATTTCTCACATTGTGCCCAATGGCTGAGAGAGATGCTATCAGATATGCGACACTGCATCTTGAGGGAGTAGCTTACGACTGGTGGCACCACGGGATGGTGACCCTACAGCATGACCGGATCACATCCTATCAGGAGTTTGTTGACAGGTTGGTGGAGCGGTTTGATAGGAAGGATCCAGAATCCTACTTTAGAGACTTGGCTCAGTTGAAACAGAGTGGTAGCTTGGAGTCTTATATTGGTGACTTTCAAAAGTTATCAGTTATGGTTCCGAATATTTCAGAGAGGCGGCTTGTAGTGCTCTTCATAGAGGGATTGACGGAACCATTGAGAGGTTGGATCAAAGCCTTTGATCCTCCTTCATTACAGGAAGCGATGAAGAAGGCACGTAATATGGAGTTGGCAGCACCGTCCAGTAGATTCAACTCCAGAGGTTCTTCTTCTTTCAGGGACAATAAGGGCTTTAACAGAAACAGAGTGAAGTCTGATTTTAACAAAGAAAAGTCAGATTTTAAGAATGATTCGAAGGGTAAATCAGTAGCACCACCTTTGGATCGAGAGGCTCTTAACGATCTACGCAGAAAGAAGCTTTGCTTCTACTGCAAAGGTCCCTATGACGCCAATCACGATTGTCCTTTGAGGCATAAGGGCAAGGCAAATCGAGTGATGTGGGCTTATTACGAGGATTCGGAGTCAGAGAATTCCGAACAACAGGAGAGTTCTGAGGAGTCAGAGTCAGAGGCTTCAGAGCCTAAGGCAGAGGCAGAGTCAGAACTTCAGATACAGGAGGCACGCCTATCTAGCATTCAGCAGGAGGGTTCATTCAGGATTCGTGGAGTGTTGGCAGGACAGAGGGTCATTACCCTTCTTGATACAGGAGCCACACACAATTTCATAGATGCTAGATTTGTTGAGAAACGCGGACTCATCACTGAGGAGTTCGAGGGCATTAGGGTTAAGGTGGCCGACGGTTACACTCTTAGGTGTGAACGCATGATCAAGGATCTTCCCTTACGCTTGAACAATTATGAGTTCAAGGCTGATTACTACGTAGTTAATATGGGAGATATTGATTTGGTCTTGGGCATGAAGTGGCTTCATTCACTTGAGGAAGTCACTCTTCATCTCAGGGACATGGAGATCCGTTTTGATGTGGATGGGAAGACACATATTCTTAAAGCAATTCGGGACAGCAACATCAAAACTATTTCCTTTCGTCAGATGGAGAGGCTCATGCGACACGACATGGTAGAGTGGGCTGCCGAGTACACATTGGCACCTATACAGGAGGGACAGCAGAAGACTGACTATCATCCCGACATACAGCAATTGAGAATCAAGCATGATAAGGTATTCAGTGATATTCCACCAGGGAGACCTCCAGACAGGGGCATTGAGCATATTATTGAGCTTGAGGAGGGCGCTAAGCCCATTATGATTACGCCCTATAGACATCCCAAGCGGCTGAAAGATGAGATCGAGAAAACAATCAAGGAGTTACTTGCTATGGGTCACATTCGACCTAGCAAATCACCATTCGCTTCTTCAGTTGTTTTGGTAAAGAAGAAGGATGGCACCTTACGCATGTGTATAGACTACAGAGTCCTGAATAAGAGGACTATTAAAAACAGGTATCCAATACCTCGTATAGACGAGCTTATTGATGAGCTCCATGGTGCATGCTACTTCACTAAAATCGACTTAAGGTCAGGATATCATCAAATCAGGGTTCGTGAGCAGGACATCGAGAAGACTGCCTTCCGTTGTCATTGTGGGCACTTCGAGTTTGTGGTGATGCCATTTGGGCTCACTAATGCGCCAGCTACTTTTCAGTCCACCATGAACAGGGTTTTTCATTCACTACTGAGGAGATTTGTGTTGGTCTTTTTCGATCATATCCTTATTTACAGCAGGACTTGGTAGGAGCATTTGACTCACCTGGAGACCGTGTTGAGTATTCTGGAGAGGGAGTCCTTGTACGCTAAGGAGTCCAAGTGTGATTTGGGGATGACTGAATTGTTATATTTAGGTCATATTATCAGTGCAGAGGGGGTGCGGATGGATCCTGAGAAGATCCGCGCTATTATTGATTGGCCTACACCAGCATACCTTACACAGTTGCGGGGTTTTCTAGGTTTGTGTGGGTTTTACTGCAGATTCGTGAATGGTTATTCACGACATGCAGCACCTATGACGGACTTGCTGAAAAAAGGTGCATTCTATTGGACTCCTGAGGCACAGGAATGTTTTGTGAGATTTAAGGAGTTGATGACTACATGCCCTGTATTGGCACTACCAGACTTTTCGAAGCCTTTTGAGCTTCAGTGCGATGCATCACGTGAGGGCATTGGAGCGGTGCTTATGCAGGACAAGCACCCTATTGTGTATGAGAGCCGTAAACTCAGAGGGCCAGAGAGACTCTACAGCATTTACGATAAGGAGATGCTCGCTATAATGCATGCCTTAGCAAAATTTAGGCAATATCTTGTTGGCAGCAAATTTTGCATCAAAACTGACCATAACAGTTTGAGACACTTCTTGGGGCAGCGAGATCTCAATGATCGTCAACAAAAGTGGGTGAGCAAATTGCAAGCATATGACTTTGATATTTCTTTCATCAAAGGCACCCAGAATGTAGTAGCTGATGCTCTTTCACGCAGGCCATATTTGAGCTCTATGGTTCACATTTCAGAGGATTGGAGGCATATGATTGCGGCAGAGTATGCCAAGGATACGTGGGCTTCCAGCATTGTTGAGGGATCGACGATTGATACCAGGTACACGCTTGTGAATGACTTGATCATTTACAAGAACAGGATTTATTTGGTCCCAGGGTCAGAGGTGAAGAACATTATCATGCGAGCCTTTCATGATGTACCTACTGCAGGACATCCCGAGTATTTCAAAACCTATAAACAGATTCGGGAGAGATTCACATGGAAAGGACTTAAGGCAGATGTTCTTTAGTACGTGAATGAGTGCCTGTTTGTTAGCAGAACAAGCAGGAGAACACGTACCCAGCAGGATTATTGCAGCCACTTCCGATTCTTGACAGGAAATGGGAATGCCTGTCGATGGATTTCATTACGGGCTTGCCTAAAGCCCAGGGGCGAGATTGCATATATGTAGTTGTGGATCGGCTAACGAAGTATGCCCACTTCTTTCCGATTACCACCACCTACACAGCTACACAGGTAGCAGAGGTCTTCTTCCGTGAGGTATTCAGACTACATGGGTTGCCTCGGAGCATCGTGAGCGACAGAGATAGTCGGTTCTTGAGTCACTTCTAGCAGGAGGTATTCAGACTCTGTGGGACCGAGCTTACACCGAGCACCAGTTACCACCCGCAGACAGATGGGCAAACGGAGATAGTGAATAAGTGGGTGGAAGGTTACCTCAGGAATTATATTGCAGGGCAGCAGAAGGCTTGGGTCAAGTGGATTCATTTGTGTGAGTATTGCTACAACACGACATTCCATATGACCATTCAGATGTCCCCTTTCATGGCTTTGTACGGGTATGAGGCGCCGAGTTTTCTGGATTTGCTACTTAGTGACAGTAAAGTGCCGAGTCCTGGAGACTTGTTGCAGGAGAGTCAGGATACTATGAGGGCTCTCAAGGAGAATATTGCCAAGGCACAGAATCAGCAAAAGCTGTACGCAGATCAGAAGAGGACAGAGAGGTCTTTCGAGGTGGGTGACATGGTTTATCCGATGCTGCAGCCCTATCGTCAGTCTACTCTGAGGAAGAGTGGTTCAGAGAAGCTTAAGCCACGGTATACGGTCCTGATCCTGAGGCGAGTTGGAGAGGTGGCTTATGAGCTTGAGCTTCCGCAGAGAAGTACACAATGTTTTTCATGTATCACGCCTCAAGAAGGCGTTGGGACACCGTGTGGTACCGTCCGCAGTTCTACCTCCCTTTAGATGATGAGGGAAAGTTGATTTAGTACCTGAGTCTATCCCGGAGTACAGAGAGACAGCGTAGGGAGGACTATCAGGGAATATTTAGTGAAATAGAGAGATTTTCCTGTGGAGGATGCTACATGGGAGAGCCCTTCTAGTTGACATCTCTCAGAGCACATGATTAGCCTATTATGCGACCCTCGTAGGCTGATGGGATGGATAGGGGGTCTTGATGGAGCTTGGCTTGGCTTCAGTTGTCAGATTTTGACCAGTTGGCATTCGTTCGGGCTCATTTGGATACCGTTTACCTGAGTTGCTATTTTTAGCAGTATTTGGCACTTAGAGAGGCACCCCTGCTATTTTTAGCAGTACAGTTTGATCACGTGCAGAATCACTCCCTGGTTTGCCAGCTTCAGACGGTTCGTGCTTCGGACGTTTCTTGAGGGAGTTATTAATATTTGATTGATTAATTAAATATTAATTAAATTGAGCATATAATATAAAGTTATAATATTTTTAATATTATAACTTAAGTGAAGGGGTCGCCCATCATAGAAGGGGCCATTTTTAATTATATTGTATAATTAAAAATGTGACTTGAGACTATTGAAATATTAAACATGAAAAGTTCAAAATTATTTTAATGATTGCCTTTTGAGGAAAATCGCACTTTTCAGAGAATATAAGGTTTTGCCTTGGGATTTGAGCCATTATGTTATTGATTATTGAAATTTGAGCAAGTCTTCTTCCAAAGCATGGAAGCCGAGGGTTTCAGTCTCATAGCATTGGGGAACGAGCCATCTCCAGTGAAAGCAATTCAGAGGTTGTGAAATATCATCCGATTTATTGCCAGGCAAAGAGATTTCTTCATTCAGAAGAGATTACAGAGCATTCACAGATCATTCACAATCAGAGGTTTGTTTAGGGTTTCATCCAGAAAGCATTCTTCAACTATTGGCGCATCTTTTGACAAGTTATGGCACTCACATCAAAGGCCGTACTATTTATTTTATGCTGCTGTTTAGGAGCCGTACATTTCTGTACTTGATCCATACCAGCATTAAAAAGGCCGTACTTTTGTTCTTGAGAAAGGCGCTTCATCATTTGGTCTCCAGTCTTCATCAACAGGGGCGCACTACAACCTAGTAACCACCCGGATCATTGGACAGAGGGAGAAGGGATCATTTATTGCAGCCGTACCAGATCTGGTTTATTTCCAGCTTGCTGCTAATACCAGGTTCTTTCATTAAATAATATTGTTTCCTTTGTTGCATGTTATCGGATCTCCATTGTACTGAGCCCAGTTGATCAATAAATGAATTGCCAGTATTAGATCTTGTATTTCCATCAATATTGATATTGTAGCATTTTATATTGAATTTATTATTCAATTTTTGCAAAATCGCATCCTTTATTATTCATGCAAAAACATCAAAAAAATCAAAAATACAAACAAAACTATCAAAAACAGTCAGATTCAGAAAACGGGGAAACAAGGGTTTCTACAGTTGGCCCACGGTTGATGTCATAGAGACAAGCTCACATTATGGAGGTTCCTCATCCATAGATGTTAAGAAAATTTCTAGGTGGAGACCTTGCTTCCTCGTAGAGGTTGTCCAATCAAGCCACATTAGCCTTGGCCAATCTATGGAGGACATTATTATGTCTTCCATGGACAATTTCCTAGTGGTCAACAATATCAAATAAGGTCCATAATTATTAACCTTGTGGCAGACATGAGACAATGTTGTTTTTCAGTCTTGGTCACATGTTTTGATATTGTTCAGTTCCATGCTTCAATGGAGGGTTCCCCTCAGTTGGATTACCATAATTGGACAGGTGTTTCTGGAGGATTAACTGTACTTAGATGTTTCATCTCTGGGGTTTTATGCATTTTTGGTTTACACTCTCTTGCTCTGTTTCCTTGCTTTCACTTTCATATTTTTCTGTTTAGTTACTTTCATTGCATGGGGACTTCTTAATCTAACTTTTCTATATTGTAAGTAGTTATACTTTTACGTACATACAATTGACCCTTGGTCATTTCTGAACATTACTAAAATTTCCTTCTTTCTTCCTTCTAGGATGAGAGTTTAGGTTGGTAAGTGGTAGGTACGTTATGGTAACAGGATTCCTCTATGCAATGTTTCAATGCCTAAGACAAGGACTGAAGAAACAAAAAATTACCTTTGGTTTGGTCCAAGTTTTTGAGAATGCCTAAGACAGGGACTGAAGAAACAAAAAAGTATATTTGGTTTGCTCCAAGTTTTTGGGACTTCCTTGTATTTCACTCAAACGGAAGCATCTGCACATTTCATGGGAAATAGAGGTAACAAGAAGGAAATTTTATTGCAAATTGATTCCAAAAACTTAAATAAATTATTCTCGATTACTTTAAGACAAACAAATAGTTGAACTAGAGACAGAGATCCTATGATAACAGTAACAAGCAAGGGCCTAGAAGACTGGTAAAGCTGATTAAGAGAGAAAATTAGTATTATAGTAACATCTATAAATGAACATGGATGGTAAAGGAAGAAAACAACAAAGAAGACTCAAAATAAAAGAAAGAAAGATATTCATATTTATTTAAATAAGAAAAAAGCAGTCAATAGATCGTGTGATAAAAAAACAAATGCCAGTACAATAAAAAGTACCTCAAGCAATCCCGGATTCTCAAACTTGAATATACCTAAGAATCCGGGACATTTTGTATAGTACAGTTACAGTCACACATCAACAATTTTGACTAAGAATAAAATATAAATACATCTTAACAGAAAGACCTATGACTGGCATACTTACAGAAAGAGATGCAGTTCGGGCATTAATATTCATGTTTTCTTCAAGAAGTAAGATCTCTGTAATTTTGTACGATTTTCCAGATTTTTTGCTATAAAACTGTCTCAGGTGTTCTGTCACAGCATTTGTTGTGGGAGGAAGACCAGTTCTTTTTGATTTCTCAGACTATAAAATACACCAAAGCAATTAAAAAACAACTGATCAGTACATCATTACTGCATAAGAATAACTTAAAATCAACTCACAAAGTATGTCAATTTGCTGCCCACTTTACAAATTACAGACAAAATATTGAGAAATGTGTTTCAAGCTTGCATCCTAATGTTAAGAACACAAAAAATGCAACTTTTAGGCTATAGAACATAAAAACTCAATTTCTGCGTCATTTTTTGCCCTAAAAAATATTCTAGATGAGCCATTATCGGTTCTCTAATGACAAAAACATAAATCTCTTCAAGCTCTACAATTTAAGAAAAAAGGGCTCAATGAGCTTCCTAGATCAAAAGTTATGACCTCCGGTTGTTAGGCCTCCCACATTGAAAATGTAAGAACATTTATAATGCATAAGAGAGTTGTAAGAGAGAGTTACACTTGTTGACTAACTTATGACATGTCATAAGTCATCTTCGAATGGAGATAATGAAGCGCCCAAGTTGGTGAGTGGATTATTATGAACTTATGGCAAGTAGAAGGAATATGCTATTTTTAGTCTATGGACTCATCCTGGGAATTGGACATTGGATTTTAACTAGGGATTTGGGTGCCACATTTTGGGGGTTTTAGCTCATGGTTTCCCAATTACCATTTTATGGTTTCACGTATTGCTTCTATTTATTTGGTGCTTGAGATGGAGATTTCATAGTAAGTTTTGTAGACAGCCAAAATTACTCCAAATCTATTGTTAGTGATTCTACAATTATATTGTAACCATTGATTACTAAATCATTGACCTACTTTGGAATGTGAAGTTTTTCTCTTGAAAGAGTTTTCCCCGTGTAAATCATTGTGTTATGGTATTGTGCATTTTTCCTTCTAACTGCAAAAATTTAATTTATTTGCACAGATCTCCTCTCATAGATTAGTGTAGTAAGCATATTCTGCAACTCTTCTTCTTTCAAAAAAGCACAAAAGTGCATGCAAAAGTGAGTCTTTCCTCATACCAAGATGCATAGACACATGATACTCATTTGCTCAAAGGACTAGTATGTAATGTTCTCTATTACTTGAGAACTGTGTTACCGGGTTCTTCTATTTTACCCCAAGTTCTAGTCCTAGTTCGCTCCTAGTTCGGGTTCTGGTTCAGTTCGCCTGTGGGTTCGACCAAGGTCCTTCATTTTTGGGTCTGGTTCGCCCAGGCAGAACCCAAGAGAACCCAGGCAGAACCCAGACAGAACCCAAGCGAACCAAGACAAAACCCACATGCCTAGGCATCCAAAAAGTGTTTTTTTAAGCATTTTTTTAATGTTTTATGGAGTTTGACTTTGACCCACGCCCAAGGGAACCCTAAAAGTGACTTCTAAATCACTCTAAACACCTTAACTACCTCATTCTTATTCATTTGTTTTGCAAACAAGTATTTTCATTCCAAGAGGCTGAGCTTTCATTTTTGCTTGTTGGATTGAAAGCGGACTGTGACACAACTTTCTTTTTTCAAAAATTGTTCTGCATCATTGAACTGAGAATTTATCACACATCTATAAAGAAACAAACAATCCTACAAACTAAAAGTAAAACACATTACACTTCTGTTCTCACTGACTTGATGTACTCTCCAACATCTCTCTTCTCTCATGTGGAGAGTTAGAACTGCTTCGCCATGCCTTTGCATCATTAGGGAAGTTTTGCTCTTTTAGACAATGTCAAAAGCATGGCTACATACAGATTAGGCAAAAGACCTTTCCTTTTAGATTAGCAATGCATGGAAGACTCAAAAAGTATCCTTGATATTACAAAAAGATATGTGTTTATACACTTCAATTGTGCAGTCACCCTTTGGTTCTTTCAAAGAAAAATCTGCCTATGCCATTGTTACACTGCACAGGTAAACCAGATTTTGTATTGTGGAGCTATATTAAGCTACCACTCTCAAAACCAGTGTAACAATGATACAAAATAATGTTTGAGACTGCAAGAAGACATCAAAATGGCTAGTGTACTAAACAAATTCTTATGATTTCTAAAGAATGCTACTAACTCTATTCAATTGGCTTCTTTTTTCAAAATCATACAAATTGAACCCTGGCATCAATAGACTCTTTATATCAAGCTACCACAATTCAAGTTTCAACAATGAATATTTATCATGCATGTTTTAAATGGCATTCAAGTTTATGGTGATTTTGTTGTTTATATGATGTTACGTGATATTCTAATCCTAATTCATGCTTCTAGGCTGCATATAATATTTTTTATTTTTACATGTTTTTTGTACTAACAAACCCAAAACAAACCGAACCCACCCCAAAAAAAAGTTAGCCGAACCGGCAAACCGAACCCCCGAAACCGAACCCGAACCCGAACCCGAACCCGAACCTGAACCGGTAACTTAGCTCGAAAATGATTTTGTTGCAAGCAATTCTGTAGAGGAAAACCCATAATAAAAACTAACTCAAATCACTCTAAATAGGTATTTACTCCTAGGACTTGTCAATTACAAAATATCAAACTTCAGAAAAAATTTGCCATGTCCAACATGACTTGTGTCATCAGTATCGGATCAAGTCATTATAAGGCACACAGCACCAAGGTAAAGTGCACACCAGCTAGAAGGTTAGTTTGCTATTCAAAGATAGTGTAATAGATACCCCTGATTTTTTTTTCCCTCTGAGTTTGTTATCACTGATATGCTGATTGTTTTCACTGTTATGCTGATTTGGTTTGTTTGAGAAAGTTCGGTTGTTCGTTTCAAGTGCCAGTAAAGTGTTTGCATACATAGAATGCTCATAACAGGGAAGCATGAAAAATAGCATGAAAGAAGCATTTGCATAGATAGCTTTCAGAATTGTATTACTCAAAAAAATCATAATAGAAAATTACAGTCCTTTCAAATACAATTTCAGACTCAGAGAATTACATTCAGACCTGTTATTTGAAGCATATAGCAGCAATGTTTGGTCTCCAACTTGCAGTGCTTTCTCCAAGGAAAAGACCCTTCAAACCCTATGCACCTCACACCAAAAACAACTATCTAACAACCCCGTCAATGGCAGATAATAGAACTGTTCACAGCAGATTAGAAACTGAAACTTATCCTCAATCTGGGCAACTAGCTGATTAGGGCAATCAGCTCTATAAAATCATTGCTTGCTCAAAAAAATCATGTAAATACATGCTTGGGGGCGCCTAGAAGAGAAGCATCATTAGGAACAATACCCCATAACGAATATTCAAGCCATTTGGAAGAGATAAATTGGAAACCAGGTTCTGTCCCTGTGATGAAAGTGTCCAGAAACTTCTGAAAACTCCTCAAAAACACTCTGAAAATCACACCCAAAAGAAGCTGCGCTACCACAAGCCAAAACCCGAACACCAAACAGCAAAGGTACTCAAAAATCTTCATGTCTCTTGACTGAAACTGATAATCTTGAAGCTTTGAAGTGATTCCTGGATGGAACCACACCTCAACCAGCTAGGGTAGGTCTTGCATTACCGAAACCAGCTCCTTAATGCCAAGGGTTTTCGTCCTCAACGCTGATTGCAGGCCTCTAGAATGATTCCAGTATCTCCTTATGCATCCATTTTCAACCTATCCAAACGAGGCTACAAAATGATGTTTTAAAGCCTCAACAAAGAATTAGAGCAACCACCTTGAGAAAACCCTAATCCTCCACTAAAACCAACGCCCCTTTCTGTATTTGTTTTTGTTTTATTTTAATTTTAACTCATCCTTAGGCTATTCGGGCATCCAACTTATCTAGCCTTCAAATGCGTTTTTGATGCTTTAAAAACAACTTTAAGTTATTCAACTAGTCATCAAGGTACACTTTATGTCCCCTCCGACCCTCAACTTAAAAATATAAAGTAGCTTTATTTAATTCATTTTTAGAGAGGAAATAGAAGTATTAAAATAATCCAACCTTAGCAACCCAACGCCCCAACTGAAATAATGTTGCTGAAGGTAGCTTGACCTGATACAGTTTTCCACAAATAGACTTGCTATTTTTAGTAAGTAATAAAAATAGTAAAATAGTAAAAGCACCAAAGACTCAAGTTGGAATGATAATAGTTATGCCAAAGGGCTTACTATAAATAGTAAGCATTGGACTGGCCCCCTGCTAAAAATAGAAAGTCCACCTGAACTCCAAAAACCCAACATAATGAATTGGAATTGAGTTCCCTTACTAGAACCGTTTAGCCTATATTGTGCGGTCCTATTTAAAGGAAATGGAACCTTACCTAGGGCCATTCATTGTATATTTTTCATTTGAGAATTTGAGATTTATAAAGTTATATGGTATCCACACCAATTTCTCTAAAAGCAATTTCAATAAGGGATACTAGAATGTGTAAGATTGAGTAGTGAAGGATCAACTAGACTTACCTTAAGACAAGCCCAACCTCCCAACCCACCTTGAAGAGAGAGCTTGTTTGGTCTCAAAATTAAGTGACCGTGTTTATGCATTTAAACAAAAGATATGTACTCATTTTATTGAATTTGAGATTGTTTTTTAGGCGATGTTGGCATCATGTGCATGAATCATTGATCTCCTTGAGCTTATTTCCAATGACTGAGGGGTATCCATTCTATCAAAAATTACCTAGGACTCAAACCCAACCTCATCCCTTATAGTGCCAGCCCTTTGCACTAAGCAAGAATTGATCCATGGTGAGTTCTTTATAAGTCAAGCATTCTTAATCATACTTTTACAACATCATGTCTATGACATGTAAATGGAATGCTACTACGAGTGATATACATTGCTCATGTTCATGAAACCAATAGAGCATTGTTGAGTCCAAAAATCATTACTAAGAGTATGGTGATCATTGTTGTTGTTCAACTATTCTAGATAGGGTTTCTTTCCTCAATTCTTCTAAGATCTCTTGTGTAGACAATTGTGGCTCCCATATAAGTATCTAGAAGACTATCTATTTGAAGTCAAGGTTGTTTTATTCTAATGACTTTTTCAGAGATTCATAATCTATATGCATTCTTGCTATCTCATCTTCCTTACAAGAGAACTATTACACTAAATGAAATCTATAATGTGGTGCATATTATTTTTCTCATTGTTGCTGACCTAGTTTTTTCACTTCTTGTTTGCATGGCTAAGTCTATATACGGGGATCTAAATATTTGTTTGCTATCTATGAAATATCCCCTTAGTTTTTTCCCAATTCTTTCACACAAACTTCACCCGTTAGCGTTAGCCCAATGTAAAGATAAGTAAACTGGAAGCAACCCTTTCACTTTCTGATCAACGAGATCCCAGAGAGGGAAAGGTGAGAGCATACGGCATAAGGGGATCTAAATACAGAATCAAAGCTGGAAGTACAATGAGCTATTGGCGGCAAGCTAGCCAATAGAGAAATGTAAAATACTTGGCAACAAAGCCAACCACTTCCACTTTTCAGCGGGCTAAAGAAAAGTAAAGTAAAGAACTTGGTGGCATAGTCGACGCCACTTCCACTTTTCAGTGGGAAAAAAGTAAAGCAAACTCAACCACTTATCCAATGGGAGTGTAATACAAAATAACTGAAGGATGAAAGCTGATTAGTACTACTAAATCAACGTTACAATATGATGTCTAAAACAAGATATCATGAGATAATCAACACAATATGAGAGCCCAAGTATCAAATATCTATCCCTAAGACATTACAATGATAAGGCATCATGAAAATATGAGAATACAATGAAAATACCAAGTCTGGTACGCTGCAACAGCAGTCTGATATGACAGGGCAGCAAACTGGAAAACTCAATCAGCCATCAAGAAAACATCATAACTTCCTCCAAACACCTCGGATTGATCCCAAATCTATTGCAATGGATGAATCAATGCTAGGCGTCCAACCTCCAACTAAGAAACTCCCTAAAACTGGCAACCAAACTCCGGCACAAATCCCAAGACAAGACTGGCAAACTATACGACATCCCAACAAGGGCGGCCAGATAGGAAAAATCAAACACTCCACCAAAATCATGAAACTCCAAGCAAAGGGGTGCCCAAGAGTGAGGAAAATAATGAGCCAATGCCCACAAATTATTATCAACTCTTCAAGACAACGTGAACATAAACATGTTTCAGCCCTTCACAAACCAACAACAAGAAAACTAATAGAAACACTCCAAAATGATCATCAAACTGAAAACTAACTCACACCCACACCAAAATGTCAAAAAACATCAAAACCCACAAGATCAGAAAACATGAAAGAAGCCATCACCAATGAAACTCAATCTGCAACCTCTGAATGAAGAAGCATCCACTGTTCAACTAGGAGTTATCTTGCAAACTCGAAATTGAAGAAGAACTAGGAGGTGTAACAACCTCGTAGCAAGAGTCTGAAACGATTTCAGTAGCACTTTGTTATGATAAAATGGGTTCACCAAAATGAGAGGGAGAGAGGCTTATTTATAAGCCCAAGACCCAAAAGTTCAAACTCCAAATTCCCTTCAAAAATGGACACCACGTTCTTGGGTTAATATTATAATCTTTTAAAAACCTTTTGACTTGTCAACTTAGGCATCCAACTTGTCTTGGCAATAATAAACCTTTTAAAATGCAATAATCCTCCAATATTGGCGTCCACATGAGAGGCCCACATTTTAAAAACAACTTAAGTTATAAAGCCTAGACATAGGGGCCAAAAAGCAACATTAGAAAATAACATAACTTAAGTTATTAAAATTTCCTTTCTGAACTCCAAGAAAGCTGGAGAAGCCTCTATAAATACTGCACTGCCACATTGTCCAAAATAGTAACTGAGTGTTGAACTACTGCCAAACCACATTGCCAGAAATAGCAATTACTATAAATAAAATACTACTAAAAATAGTAAGGGACTCCAAACACCATTTGAGCACACTCCGAGTAGCTATCATAACTTACTAAAAATAGTAAATCTAGAAAGTCACTGATGAAAATACATGTGGTAACCCACCAAAGCTCTCTAAAAACCCACAAAGACCTAGAAACCCTTCTAGAAAACTCCTGCAACAAGCCCCCAAAAAGCTGACAAGAAACCTCCAAGAATTTAAGAAACCCTAAAAATGCCTCTAAGTAGCCCACGGGACTGGAAATGGGCTATCGGCCACTAAAAAGCATAGGGCTAAAAGGGGACATTACAATTTACTTCTAATTTTATTTGGTGATCTTGTTGAGGCAGTGGCACATATGACAACTTAAGGAAACAAGTCATAGTAGTAATTAAAAACAGGGTTTTGTTCTATTTAGAATTTCAATGCTTGCTGTAGAATATGGTTGATAGATATTGTATAGTAATTGTTGTGATTCTCAGCTAGACTTTTCCTTCACTACTTGAACACCATTGTCTCTAGGATGAATTAAGCTACAACTGTCAAAGATCCCTTTATACAAAAGATTGCATAGCACCTACCAATCTACATCACATAAGTGCCAAATCTCTTGCATTCAAGTTCATAATTATAAGGAGCTTTGATTCTTAGGTTTTTTGCTTAGCAAATAATATTCCAATTTGAAACTTTGAGTAAAACATGAGTCCACAAAGATAAAGACTTCTATAATTTTGACTTTTGTAATAATCAAATAAAGTTTAATTGGTTAGAATTTCTAACTAAATTTTTTAGATTTAGTTCTCTTTGTCCATCTTTAGCACATTGTAATAATTAAATAAAGTTTAGTTGGCTAGAAATTCTTAAGGGTTTCTACCTGAATTCTTGAGATTTAGTTAGTTTTTTTCATCTTTGGCACATTGTGTTCTTTATTTTGGTTTTTGTGATTTTTGAGTTGATTTTGTTGTTTCTTTAACTGGGAATCTCTCAAAGGACATTTTTTCTTGAGCAGTCAAGGTGATTGTCATTGTCATTGTATTCTTTGCTAAGTTACCAAATCAGAATTAGGTACAAGTACAGGCTAAATAGGTTCTAGGTATGTCTATACAAAAAAATATAAAAAACATAAATATCTACATATTTATAGTCTAAAAACAGAATTAAGTTCAGAATACTACATATCGTATATATCCCAAAGAAAACTACCGTAAATATTACAAAAATACACCATATTTATTCCATATCGATTTGTCAAACTCAAATGTCATGAAAGATATTCATTGTTCAATATTAAAATAACACAATTAGTAATCGGTCTTCATCAAGATCAACATCATCATTAACATTAAATGATGTAGATACATTACAAGAATATCATAACCTTAAAAGTGATTCCATAACACCTTAAACTTTTGTAAAGATGCAGTTCAACTAACCTTAACATTTTCATGGCATCCACTTTGACATCACCCATTTCCAATGATTATCTTATAATAAGATGGAATGATGTTTCTTTGGTCTTATGTCAATATGTCTATCCCGCTGAAAGTCTAATTTGACTCTATAATGCAATACCTTCTAGACAATAGCAAGTATTCTCTAAAATCTAACACTAAAAAAAGATGCTAAACAAGACAATTTCATACCCAATATGGGTCGCAATAGTGTGAGAACAAATCCTCTCTTTAATCTCTCATTGTGCAAGATTTATTTTGGTGGTTCTCCTATTAATCACAAAAAGGTAAACAAATCCATGACTAACTACATGATGCATAGGAGAATTTTTGTAACAGTTTGAATTTGGAATGCCATAACACATTGAAAATTGAAGAGCACGCGCTTATACTGGAAAGGGGAGAGGGGGGCGGGGGGGTGAATCAGTATAAGAATAATTTTAAACTTTTTAAAAACTAAATAATCAAAACTTGATAGTGCAAATGAACCATAAGCAAAATGAACACCAATTTTACGTGGAAAACCCTTTTAGGGAAAAACCATGGAAAAATATTTGCTTTTATTAATAAGTAGGCACCAACCTACAGAAGACACCAATCTTCATTTACAAAAGTGAGCTCCAACTCACAACTGATCACCAACCCAGTACATCAAAAATGATAGGCACCAACCTACATAGTTACAGGTATAATATTTTTTTAATGAAAGACGAATATCAACAAACCCCTTCTTTAAATCAACTTCTTCAAAACTGAACTTTATCTCTGCACTTAAATTCTGACCCTTACACCATTTTTCTCCTTCTAATGGCAGTCTTCTTTTTTCCTGTCTGTTGCGCTGCTTTTTTTTTCACACACCCTTTTTTCTATCTTACAAAAATATAGCATTAATCTCCTTTTATAAAATTAAACCTATGAGATGCTTTTTAATTTCTGTATGCTATCTTTCTTTTTGCATGCTTAAGGGGTGTTGCTTTTTTGTGTTTTTTCTATTTTTATGTTTTTTTTTTTTTCTACTTTTTTATGTTAGTGCTACTTCTTGCATGTGTTTTTTTTGCATGCCACTTTTTTGCTTGACTTAACTCTACTTTTTTGCTTTTTTATGCTTGACGCTGCTTTTTTCTTTTTGCATGCTTTGCTTTTTCTTTTTGCATGCAATTATCAAACTCCACGTTTCATGAAACCATTCATTTATTCAACTCCACCTTTCATGCAAAATATTCCCGCATGTCCTTTAATATATCGTTGCACATTTCCTTTGACATCAATGATAATATTCTAACAATCTTTCCCTTTGTTATTGATGGCAACTTCAAACTTTCTAAATTGCTCCCCATGTCTCACAGCTCCCCCTATCTTCAATTCCCCCCTTTTGATATCCATGGCAAAGGAATTATTTACTATTCTAAAACTTCTTTTTCAAAGAGCTGAATGATATGACAATAATTAGCTCTCTCTAAAACTAGACTTCTCAATGAATGGAGGAGAGTGATATCACTCCCAACTCCTTCCTCGGGTACTCAAAGGTTTCCTTTGGAAGTGGCTTGGTGAAGATATCTACAATCTATTCTTTAGTGGGAACATACTCCAACTTTACTTGTTGATCAACAACTTGCTCTCTTAAAAAATGAAACTTAATTGGAATGTGCTTTGTTTTGAAGTGCATGACTGGATTCTTGGAAATGTTAATCGCACTTGTATTGTCACAGAAAATACAGATGGGATGTTCATACTCTACCTTGATGTCCTTCAAAGTTTGCTTCATCCATAAAATTTGTGTGCAACAAGAAATTGCTACGTATTTTGCTTCAACTGTAGACAAAAAAATATATGCTTGTTTCTTACTCAACCATGAAACAAGATAATCTCCTAGAAAGAATGCACCTCCACTCATACTTTTTCTATCATCAATACTGTCAACCCAATCTGCATTTGTGTATGCTATGAGGGTGAAATTTTCACCTTTTGGATGCCACAATCCAAAATTCATAGTGCCCTTAAGATATTTGAATATCCTTTTTACTACATTCACATGTGTGTCCTTTGGTGCAGCTTGAGATCGAGCCAAATACCCAACTGCTTGCATAATATTAACCCGTGCAGCTGTTACAATAAACTTCCAATCATAGATCTATACAAAGTTTGATTAGCTTCAAAAGATTCATCATCCTTTCTCAACTTGCATCTTGTAACCATGGGGGTACTCACAGGATTGCAATTCCCAATCATGAATTTCTTCAACATCTCCTTAATGTACTTGGTTTGAGAAATAAATATGCCTTTATCTAATTGTAAAATTTGCAAACCAAGAAAGAAATACAACTCACCAAGCATAGACATTTTGAACTCCTTCTGCATGTTAATGGAAAATTCTTGACACATTTTTTCACTGTTGCCTCCAAAAATAATATCATCAACATAAACAACAATCAACATGTCCATAGTTTTCACTGGAAGACTCTTCATCATTATCTTCTAATGAGCTGATGTAATCTTTGGAATAAAGACTCTTTTTGGATTTTTGAAAATTCCCTTTCTTCTCTTGATAACTCTTCTTGCAGTATTGGGGTTTTTTCTCATTATCGCTGACCTCACTCTTTGCGTATGGACATTTGGAAGCACAATGTCCTACTTTTCCGCAACTGAAGCACTTGAAAGGTAACTTTCCTTTGTACTTCCCCGATCCCTTTAGTCTTCTCATGAAATGAGCTTCTTCTTCATCTGAATTATCATTGTCACTTGGCTCATGCTCCTTATTTTTTCCTTTTCTTGAAGCTTTGAAGGCTGCCTTCTTTTTGGCTGTTTGATCAACGATTTTCATCTCATAGGTAGTTAGAATCCCATGCAACTCATCCTTTGTTAGATTATCAAGATCTTTCATTTCTTCAATGGTAGAAACCTTTGCATCAAATCACAAAGGGAGGGACCTTAAAACCTTTCGCACAACTTTAGATTCTTCGATCTCTTCACCAAGACCTCTAATGGTATTGGCTATCTCATCCACACAAAGAAAGTATTGAGCAATCTTTTCTTCTTCCATTTTGAGGCCTTCAAACTATCCTCTATGAGTTTGAAGCTTTGCCTTTTTAACTTTCTCATCTCCTTGATAAATATTTTTTGACTTATCCCACATTTCTTGTGCAGATTTGCAATGCATGACCTTCACGAACTCAAATTCAGACAGCCCACAAAGAATAGCATTATTGACCTTGGCATTACATTCACTAAGCTTCTTTCCAGCAACATTAGTTGGAGAAGTCGGAGGAGTTGTATAACCATCAATGACGGATTGCCAAACATCAAAACCTAGAGCACTCAAATATGTTTCCATTCTTATGCTCCAAAACGCATAATTAATTCCATCAAACAAAGGTGCCCTATTTGAGAAGAAACCATATCCATCATGACCAGCCATGTGTGCTTCTCAAGATCTACCTTCTAGCTTGTTAGGCTTATCTTTGAAGGAACCAACTCTGATACCAATTGAAGAGCACATGCTTATACTAAGGAGGGGGGGAAGGTTGGAAGGGGAGGGGGGATTGAATCAGTATAAGAACAATTTTAAACTTTTTAAAAACTTAGTAATCAAAACTTGATAGTTGAATCAGTATAAGAACAATTTTAAACTTTTTAAAAACTTAATAATCAAAACTTGATAGTGCAAATGAACCATAAGCAAAATGAACACTAGTTTTACATGGAAAACCCTTTCGGGAAAAAACCACGGAAAAATATTTGTTTTTATCAATAAGTAGGCACCAACCTATAGGAAACACCAATCTTTGTTTACAAAAGTGAGCTCCAACTCACAGCTAAGCACCAACCCTGTACAACAAAAATGATAGGCACCAAACTACACAGTTACAGGTATAATATCTTTTCAACGAAAGACGAATATCAGCAAACCCCTCCTTTAAATCAGCTGCTTCAAAACTAAACTTTATCTCTGCACTTAAATTCTACCTCTTACACCATTTTTCTCCTTCAAATGGCAGTCTTCTTTCTCCTATCTGCTGCACTCCTTTTTTTGTCGCACACCCCTTTTTTCTATCTTAAAAAATATAGCATTAATCTCCTTTTATAAAATTAAACCTATGAGACGCTTTTTAATTTTTGCATGCTTTTTTTTCATACATAAGGGGCGTTGCTTCTTTGTTTTCTTTCTGCTTTTCTATGTTTTTGCTTTATCCTACTTTTTCTGCTTTTTTATGCTAGCGTTGCTTTTCCAACATTTTTTTTTTGTATGCCACTTTTTGCTTTTTTATGTAGGCGTTGCTTTTTGCTTGACTTAACTCTGTTTTTTGCTTTTTATGCTTGGTGCTGCTTTTTTCTTTTTGCATGCTTTGCTTTTTCTTTTTGTATGTAATTATCCAACTCCACGTTTCATGCAACCACTCATTTATTCAACTCCACCTTTCATGCAAAATATTGTTGCATGTCCTTTAATATATCATTGCACATTTCTTTTGACATCAATGACAATATTCTATCAATGACCATTCTTTAGTGTTTCAAGAACAAGTCTTTGAAATTGTGTTACACCCCGTTTCTTAGTTACCGAGTTACTTTTACCATATAAGTAAATACGATGATAAATATTTATCAAAACTTTAATATGTTCAATAGGAGAATAAAATACTGAAATATGCATTAAGATGTCATTGCTTTTGAAGGTATGATTATATTTTATATACTAATGGAAAATGTGATGAATAAATATGTATTGCAATGTGAATGCTTTAATGATTTATAATACAAATGAATTTCATGTGAATGACTAACTACCTATGTGATGCACTAAGTTGGATGCAGGAAGGAGTCAAGCTCTCAGGTACGAGAGGGGGAGTATCACTCAGGAGAAGAACTTGGTTTGGTAACCCTTAATGAGCCTAACTGAGCATGCACACACTCACAGTCTAGGGTGGTCAAACTTAATCAAGTTAGATTGGGATTTGGTAAGTAAACCCTGGTTGAAGTCTTGGATAAATTGGGAAGATTGTATGGATGTCTTTGATTGGTTATGGTTTTGGTTTTGGTCTTTGATATTGTGATTGTTGCTTTGGTTGAATTGCGTGTTTGAATCTCCGTATTGCGTTTGAGTTCTTCATGTATTTATGTAAAACGATGATTAAATATGTGTGTGTGTGTAAAAATGATAACTCATGCATAATGAATGTAAACGTGCATGCCTATATGGAAGTAGGAATACTTATGCGTATCCATGCACAAATAAAACATATGCATCGAAATATAGATCGGACATATATCACGTATACATATATGTATATATACATTTGGTATATATTTGTCAATCGATGAATAGGAAGTTATATGTTTTATATAAAGATATTAAAATAATATTATGTATATATAAAAATTATATGTATATAATAATTAAATAATGTACATACATATTTATTAATATACTTATATATATATATATATATATATATATATATATATATGATGATTGTTATTTCGATATATGTTTACATATTTGTAACATGCCCATTGTTCAGGCAAAACTTGAGAGATGGCCTTTGTCGGGTGTTGTCCAAGAGGTCAAATTGGTTTGGAAAGGGCATGGTAGTGGGGTGGTGACGGTCAAAGGTGCCTTCCTCACCTATTGCTCTAAGTCTTCAACCAAGGGTAATTCCAAAATTTGGAATAAATATGGCATACCAAAAATGAACGCCTTTTTGTGGATCGCATGGAAGAAGAGAGCTTTGACATGGGACAAACTTCAGCAGATGGGCAAGGTTGGCCCCTCTCAATGTGCCATGTGCAAAGTCGAGGAGGAAAGCAACAATCATCTTTTTGCACACAGCGAGGTGGCTTGGCAAATTTGGAATCATTTTTGGGCAAGGTGGGATCTTCAGATGGTTATTCCTAAAGATATTGACGGTTTTTTGGAGTCTTGGGTTGTGAAGACAGCGAGTCTGAGTCTTCAACTTATCTAGGGTGTGGCGCCTGCTGTCATTGTGTGCAATATTTGGTTGGAGAGAGACCGTAGGAATTTCAAAGATGAAGAATGGCCGATTGACAGGTTATGGGATAGAGTGGTTGGCAAAATAGAAGAGCTCGAGGAAACAAACAGGAAAGATAGCTAGGCCCTGGATGCTATTGAGATTAATTGGGCTAATGCTTGGCCCAACTTTAGGGGGATGGTACAGGTCTCGATGCTTGCCCCTAGCACCAAGAAGCAACCTAGGTGGGAGGCTCCTAAACAAGGGTGGTTCAAGTTGAACTTCAACGATGCAGTCAAAGATAACCTTGGCAAAGTCAGTGGTGGTGGTGTCTTCAGGGATGCTTTGGGGAAGACAATATTGATATATGCCTTAGATTTGGGCAATGACACTAATAATCAAGCTAAAGCCAAAGTTGTGTTGTGGGGCCTAATGTTAGCCAGGGAAAAAGGATGGCGAAAACTCTGGATTGAAGGCAACTCCAAGCTGATCATTGGGGCTCTGAAGGGGGGTGAGCTACTCAACTAGAGACTGGAGGTGATTGTAGAAGCGACAAAATGCTATCTAAGCAAATTGGAGGGGGCGGTCATTAGTCATATTGGCAGGCTTGGCAACCAGGTCGCTGACTGGGCTGCGAACGAAGGCATTCATCTCAGACACAAGACAGGCCTATCCAGTAAATTTTGGTTATATTTCATCCCTTTCGATGCAGCTCAGCTGGCAACAAATGACAAGAACGACTTAGTTTATGCTGACAGGGACAGTGAGGTGGCAGAATAATGTTTTCTGGTTTTTGTCTTTCCCTCTTTGGAGTTTCTCTATTTGTGCTGCCGGCTTTTGATTGAGCTGGGCACAGTAGTTAATTTTGTGCTCTCAGATCGCTGAGTCTGGGAAGTCTCCCTCTTTTCTTTTTTTCTTTTTCGGGTTCCTTCCTTTAAAACCAAGTTTGTTATATCAAAAAAAACATGCCCATTGTTCTACACAGTAACTTTCCTATGTTTTAACCCCAAGTAAAAAGTTTAAGCATCTAACCAATATGAGCTATAATTTTTTTTCCTTTCATATAAGAAGATAACATGCACATTTGAAATAAACATCTTTCCAAACTTTCCCCATTGCATTATATCAAAGTATTACAACTTTCCAATATATTAATTTCATAGTAAATAATTCATGATAACATTTCTCTTTTACAATCTTTCCATATACATGGCTACAAAATACACTATCAAGGCTCCATTGAGCTTATTGGCAATAGATATAGGAATGGTCCAGGTATCCTCCATCAAATCTTGGTCGCCAACTGATGAGGAGAAGCATCACTCAAGCCCTTTTCCACCAACCTTGGACTAACTATAGTCCCTCGCACATCTACCAACTGATATATGGCCCTACCCTTCGATGAAGAGATTGGTTTGGTAACCTCATAATAACATGACCTTCCCACTTAGTGGTGTGTCCTAAACATTTCTAGAACTATCATACAATGGCTACAACCTACACATATGACAATCCCTGTCAGTAATTTTGGATCACAGTGTATTGACAGTGTAAACAGTTGCAACTTACACTACTTTTGGCCAAAGTATTCATTACCCAAAATTGTGGAGTGGACATCACACATTCACCCACCTTCCTAGTTCGATTTGTATTTGAACATTCATAACCTATGCATAGGCTATCCCCTTATGCCATGGAGTAAGCTTAACCCTAGGAATAACCTATTACCTCTATGCTATCTAAAACACATCTACTAAGTAAATCATAGTAATTCTAAGACTCAACTATGTTAAACATTGGTTATATAAGCTATATCCATAATATAGTATTTAATCCCACTATATCCACCCATTCCTTAATATGGAATATGCACAAACACTTCAAGAAATATAGATCCTTATACTAAGTACATCAAGCAACCTTTCATTTCACAAAAGAATAGAATAATATTTCCCTAATAAGCAATTGAACTAGTTTCCCAAACAAAATAAACAATGTCACACAATCTTTTCAAATACATAAAATAAAGTATAAAAGAGTAGAAATCAACATGCCTTTCTAGTATAGCCTTCCTCCAAAAACAACTTTCAACTTAGCAACTATCACCTCTTCCCTTCAAACTTTCTCTTAAGACCTCTCACAAAATCTCTCACAAATTCTCTCTCCCTATGTATCACTCACTTAGAAAATCAGAAAATAGTAACTTAGAAAATAATAACAAGAATGTAGATATGCGTTTTAAATGAGGTAGGAAACACCTCTAGTTTATACACAAAGATCAACAACTAAAGGTTAGAAATAAGGTATCAAGATTGACACTTCTCAGCTTGAAAGGTTTGACTCAACAAGATTGAGAAAAGGTGGTAACTTGAATTGTTGTACAGTAAACACATAGTCATCCATAGTGAATGAGTCGCTCATTTAAATGGACAACAAGAATGATAATTAGAAATGCAAGGTAATTGTCTCCTATAGGTGAACTTACTCTAGCCAACTCCATATTTGACTAATTCATATATTTCACATTGCTTCACAAGATGGAATTCATATCGCAAAACAAACTTCTAATAGATTCAAACCACTCTTTAGTTGGCACCATATTATGCCCTTCATGCCCTATTCATTGGATTGTTATTTGGTACAAAATAAGTCAACACTTTCCTGTGCGTGGGTATTCTATTTGCCTTGCATTTGACTAAGTCTTGGCAATTAACATGACACATTGGTTTGCCAATGAAACTATGTGCTTTACTTACCACTGCCATATTTCATTAAACTCAACACTTTAAATGCTTCAAACATTACCAATGTATATGTGTTACTTTATGTGCTATTCTCTTATCTATTGCTGCACAGAATACTTTGCATAAGCTATGTTGTAATATGCTATGCGCTTTGGTAAATAATTCAGCACTATATAAATCATTACCATACATATTCAATATATATAATATATATATATATATATATATATATATTACATAATGCGTTATGTATGTATCTATATCACTATTCATAAGTTTATAAAATACATTATTTGATACATGAATATGTATTCATATATTCTCATACTTAATATAAATAAATATATATACATATATATCATGTCTTAATATTTTTAACACATTTATTCACAATCATATCGATTGACATATACCCGCAGGAATGTAATGTATATATCTCCTGTAATGCGTCGATTCATTATATATGGGTATTATTTTAGTATTAGATCCATGAGCATGAGAAGATACATCTATCTACATATATGCTCATGCGTATTTACTCATGTGTATGAGAATATCGTTTACACATACATATACACTTTATGTATATATCCCATCGATTAAATATAAATACATAAAGAAGAACTCAAACTTCACAAAGAGACTCAACACCTTTAACCCCTAGACAGAGACGTTCACAAACAAACCACAAGCAAGACTAAAGGTAACTTATTTCCCAAGCTATTATCCCGACTTGACCAAACTAGAAGTATTATTATTAGTAGCTCAGTCTAGGTCTTTATCAAAGGTTAACAGACCAAGTTTTTCTCCTTGAGTGATACATCCCCTCTTCAAGAGGCTTGATTCAATTCTTGCATCCAACTTAACACTTTGCAACAGTAGTTAGCTGAAAAAAATATATTCATTTGCATCATATATTTCACAATCAGAATCATTTCATATCATCAAATTAAATCAACATTTTTTCATCATATTTCCAAAACACATAAAACATAAATACACTCATTTAAAGCATTTTCACCCAACTAGGTAAAAGTAATAAGTAGTAGCTCAACGGGGTGTAACAATATTTATTAATTGGCAATTAATGTATTTGATAATCTTGAGAAAAAATATATATATATATATATATATATAATGACAAGTGTTTGTATAGCGCATTATAATGTTAAATGTTTGAGATATATATATATATATATATATATATAGTGCATGTAATAAGCACTGAAGTTGATATGAATCAAGCGCTTTAAATAAGCTTATGTGCTGATTATAGCGCTGCCTCTTATACATTATAATCTGCGCATGAACAAAGTAAAGACTAAGTCTAAGCCTGCACATGAAGGTAGGCATAAAGATTATAAGTTTCATATAGAATAAATGCAGAATTCTATATTTGAATGAGTCTTTAACAGTGCATGAAGTTGATAGTGATTACCATTGCAACATGTATATTGTTGAGTCTATGAAGCGCATGAAATAACACTTCTATGAAGCGTTTGAGTATACATTAGAATTGCTGACTTTGTCAAAGCCAGCACAGCAAATAAAAGGCGCTAATATATGGAAGGTGGTGCCATATATAATAACGTCTGAAGCCTTTAAGAAGTCTAAACCCGTGCCATGTACAGGTGTAGCATTATGTTTAAGCATGTAACTCAGTCAAAGTAAAGTTGGCAGCTATATGGGAGGGTAGTCGACTTGCAAACCAAGTAGGAAACTTGCTAAAAAGCTTGTTGTTCATTTGACTCAGTAAAAGAGTCTTGTTGTCTCTTGAAACAAGTCGACTCAGCCATTTGAAAGGTGAGGACTGTTATGTGTTGCAAATCTGTAAGTTAGTTTGATGAGTCATTGCATGAGGATAGAAAGGTGCAAGAAGTGTTAGCTTGTTTGTAGCCTTTGGTTGCTCACATTTTAGTATATATAGAGGTGCTCATTCTACCATTTGTTACACTTTTCGATCTAATTACTCCATTGTTATTCTGCTGCATTTTTTGTGCAAAAGTGAGTTGAGAGCTTGAGAGTTAGAGAGTTGTTTTGTTATTTTGCATTAGTGTTGTTGAGAGATTTGGTAAGAGGCCAGAAGTGGGAATTGGGTTGTTCTTAGAGGAAGTTGCAAGCAAGCTTGAGCAATTAAGCTAGGAAGGAGGAATTATCAGTTGGAGCTTTCATACAAGCATGCTGATTTCTACTCCTTTGTTATTATGTTGAAAAGATTGTTTATTCATGTTTGCCATGTTTGGAAAAGAATGTCTTGTATGTGTGTTTTGATGCTTGGATATGATTGCTTGTTCCTTGATTGTTTCTTGTATTTGTGAAACCTTTCTATTTGGTTTATACTTATATAGATATATATACTATATTGGACTTTATACGAATGTATTGTATTTGTGCTATACGTAGTATGTCAATACTCCAGGTGGGTAGCATAAGATAGAGTTGTTTTGAGATACTTAGTAGCAATGTCATTTAAATATGAGTTAATGGGAAGGTTATTCCTGGGGTTAGGAAATCCTCGGGAAAGGGGATTACCTATGTATAGAATACTAAGGGTCAAAAACAAATTAAGCTATGAAGGTGGTGAAATAGATGACCCTCACTCGAAGTACTGGGTGATAATCTTTGGCCAAAGTAGTGTAAGTGGCCATTGTTTACACTGTCCGTTCATTGTGATCTGATTTACATACTAGGCTAGGAATATCATAAATGTAGTTGTAGCCACATTATGGTAGCTCTAGATATGTAGGACACATCACCATGCTCAGAAAAGGCTAAAGGAAGAATGAGGTTACCAAACCAATCTCTTCGTTGAAAGGAGGGCCATCTCACCAAGTTTAGTAGATGTGCGGGAGACCACAGTAAGTCCATGGTTGGCAGAAAAGCGTTTGAGTGATGCTTGTCCTCATGCAGTTGGCGGCCAAGATTTGGGAGGACATTCTAGACCATTTGTATTTCTAGTTCATGTAAGCTTGTTGAAGCTATGTATGTAATCATGTATCCATCTATATGGAAATTGTAAATGTGAAATGTTCTCTTAAATATATGAAAAGTGAAATCATACTTGTATTGATGAAATGATTCTTTGATTATGCAATGGAAAAGTTTGGAAAGGTTATGTTTCAAATGGTGCACTTATTATTGAAAAGAAAAGAAAATTTTTACTACTCATTGTTTACTCACAGGGATGTATTCCAACGTACTCTGAGAGTAAACAAGAATAACTTACAGAACATAACGTACATACTAGAACACAATGCATAGAATAATCATGTTGTCTTTATTGATAGAGTGTATGCAAGTACAATCATCCGTACTATAACAGTGTAGCACAAGTACATAACCGAATAGTCTCTAGAATAACATTGTTTCCTGACTACATGACTTGAATACATATAGTACGCTGGCGGTGGTTGAGAGACCGACCGTCGCAACCTTTCATTACAACTAATTACTTCGTCAGGAACTTAATTCCCGAGACAACTAACATGACAAGTACATAGAAAATATTAACTTTAACTAAAGTCTTATTTATTACTCACGGCCGACCAAGTACACTCTCGACCGACTACATCATCCCCCCCACAAAGTAGTCGTCTTCCAGATGATTGAAAACCAAAAACAGGCGAGCCAAGTCTTTGTCCTTTTCATTGAACTAACTCTCCCTCTCCACTGCCATTCATTGTGCATCCTCCAGCAGTGTGTTCCTCTCTACCAACTGCCTCTCGAGAGTGGCAACTCTCGTCCGCTTGAAAACCATCACCTTAGCCAACTGAGCCAACAGTCTGTTCCTCTCAGCCATTACTCAATCCTTCTCCGCCAACTCTCTCCTAGTAGTCTCGGTCGGCTTCATAAACGCCAAGATCCTCTTGGCCTCATGTACCACTAAGGAATCATGTCCCATATCCAACTGTGATGGTGTTGTGCATGCCCGTGGGGCTAGGTGAATTGACTATGATACTAGTGACTTTGGGCGTGAGGCTAGTGGATCTAGGCATGCCATGGTGGCTGGTTGCACTGGGATTTGGTAATTCAATTGAATTTGATGGGGGTCTGGGGGAAACACCCCCAATAGGGTCAAGGGGTAGCACCCCTTGCAAAGGTCTAGAGGCAGTGCCCCTAGCAGGGTCGAGGTGCAACGCCCCCCGCGAGGTCTGGAGGTAGCGCCCCTTGCGAGGGCTTGGGGGCAGTGCCCCCAACGGGGTCAAGGGGCAACGCCCCTCACGAGGTTCAGGGGCTATGCCCCAGGCGCGCTCCCTGTCGCAGTACAAGTCGAGATTGAGGGGTAGCACCCCTGCCACCAAGACAAATTTAAGACTTCTAAAACTGCACAGAACTCCATGGCGCACCTCATTTTCATGATTTTTTAAGAGGCAAAAAATAATGCTGACAAACCCGAATAACACAGATTATGCACTATTTTTCTTATTCCTCTTATCTGCGCAATTCAGTTTCTCCCTTCTTGGTGTGATTTTCACTTGTACGGCTTTGGCTCTGATTTGTTTTGATCGTGCTATCTTCTCTTCAATTTGTAAGGCCTCGATTCCACTTGTTCGTATAGTGCCTGTTTTGAGTTTATTTCATACGGTTTGCACATTAATGATTCGTACGGCCTTCCTTAACTCGTACGGCCTTCTGATCAATGATTTGTATGGCATTTGAATTACTTCTTCGTACGGCTTTCACTCTCTGCTTATCTCGTAAGGTTTGCTTGATTGTGCTTTCCAACTCGTACGAATTCTCCCTGTATTGTACAACCTTTAATTTTGTGGTTTGTACAACTTGTAAATTGTTCACTCGTACGACTTCTCTTGTATTACTTCATAAGGCCTTTTTAATCCCTTCGTACGGATGTTTAGCAACTTTGATGGTCAGACGTTGGAGTTTGATACATCGTACAAGCTTTTTGCCTCTACCTCTCAACCTGTATGGCTCCCTTCTCTGTGTACTGACAACTCTCCTCGTACAGCTAGGGTTTCGACTCGTACGGTTGCCTTTACACTTCCTCGTACGGCTACTTCTCTTGGACTTCGTACGGCAATCAACTCATTGCACTATATGACCTTCTCTTTATCCCGTGTGGGCTTCTTCCCCTTTGAACTTTTCACAATTTCACTCGCCCTTGCCTTTTTAGTCTCATTTGTACATCATACGGTGTGATTGGCCAAACTTCATTGATCGTCAGACATTTCTCCCTTGTCCAATTCATGCGATATTGTTTCCCCCTGTTGATGGCATACACTCCAATAGTTATTTGCCTTTGGTAATTGCCGAAACTCGCTTTCCTTCCATGTCTTATGAGTTTTATGTGGTCATACGGCTTTTAATAAATTTCCAATAATGCTTCACCTTATAATTTTTTACCTTTATTTTCCCATTTTTCCTTTTTTTTTTTCATATTTTTTGCTTCCTTTCTACTTTTTCCACTTTTCTCCTTGTTTTTCTTTTTGTCCACTTTCATGTTTTCAACTTTTGACACTTCCTTGTTTATTTTTTGCCTTTTATACTCTTTGTAATGTCCCAATCTTTAAAGTTAGCATAAAGTTAAATTATTAATTTAAATTGTCGAAATCAGTTGAATTAAAAGGGGACAACTTAAATTAATAATACAAAAGTAACTATTTGAAAAGGCTAAATAAATTAATCAAGTTACTTTTAAAAAGTGAATTCTCAAAAAGACAAATTAGAAGTGAATAGGCAAAATGAGCAGAATTTGAACAGCCACCAGGAGTTACAAGGAGGAGGTGAATAAAAGAATGAAGAAGCTCATTGTTAGAAGGCTGGATTTTTGAGTTTGGTACAAGTTCTTGTTGGTGAACGTTATTCACAGTCTTTCTGAGGTGGGGAGACCTCTGAAAGATCGCCTTCAATGCTGAAAGATGTTTCCTGGGTGATTGTTGGAGAAATCATTTTGATTTCTCGCTCGGACTTAAACGGTGGGAGTTTTGATGGATTTTCACAAGTCTTCTATGAAGACAATTTTCTGATGTGATATGAGATTCACTACCCAAAAGAAAATATGATGGTATTGTTCATTTTGGTTCTGATATAAGGGAATTGAAGGTTTGCAAAGTTTCAGGCTTGAGGGTTTGAGGTTCTATGATCTCTTTCATAGTTTAGCGTTCTTTTCAGCTATTCCATATCCCAGAGTTTATGCAGATTTATTAAAGAATTGACCAGCTTAATAACAGAGTAGTTGGCTAATAATTTCAGAGGTTGTTCTAGCTGAATATATGGTGAGTTCTGGAATTAATTGTCCCTATCTGTTAACCTTTCCTGTGAGAATTATGGAATTGTTAGAGGTGTGACTATTAATAGAAGAATTGAAAGGGAAAAAAGAACTGATAGCTACCAGAGGTTATCGTAGTCTGCATATAGACGGTGTTAAGCCAGTATACATAACTTAATACCTCAAAGCTATGTAACACTCAGGAGGAATGGAATGAGATTTGAATTTTATCGTGGGAATCTATGATTGTGGTGCTGAGGATTTAATACAAGGAGTAGGCAACGAAGGTTTTAATTCAAAATTTCTTTCCATCGCTAAATTTCAAAGATGTAACCATATTAAAGTCATTGTTATAGTTTTCATCTCCCTGTGCCGACACCAATTCAATTCCATGCTCTTGACTGGTCTCTGCACAAGTACCAGATTAATATTGTTACTGTTGCCACTCAATTCGAAAGGAATTGCAACTTTGACTCAGGAAGTCGATAGTCATATAGCTTTCCACCACAGATTTTAAATTCAAGCTAGTGGACGCTTCTTTGGGATAGCTAATAAATCGAAGAATAAAGAAAAAATGCACTCGAATGGAGACATTATAATATGGAAAGGATGGGTAATATAGTTGAGCGCTACAAAATAGAGACTTATGCTAATCGAGTCATTTCATTCAAGATTGGACAGGCATAGTTGGTAAAGGAATTGGTTACGTGCTCCAGTAACTTAATAAGTGGAGAAACGTGAGTCTCCGTGAATGGGAAGAATGGCCAAGAATCGTGGAAGTTAAATATAATATCTTAAGTCACTGCCAAGTTTTTACTACCAAATGAGTCATGGTTTGCTATTGTAAGACATCTAGCACTAGATGTCTCAAATTTGGAGTGTCGTGGAGCTTATGCATCACATTACTGTAATAGCCACTACAACGTTTGAATCGAGTTTGGGGACATGGAGAAAAAATACTATTAATATTATCGATTGGAATTCAAATTGGTGATAATAGCTCTTATGCGCCGATATGAAGTTATTAAAATGGTCCATTGTGAGATTTATTTGGGGAAGGCAACATGTCATAGCCTTGGGAAGTAAATAATATTCAATGGTAACAACAGCTTTATATGAGTCGACCAATTATGGGACATGGAGAAGAATGGAATTCATCTTTCTAGCCGTTGTTACTTCAGAAAATGTGCAAGAATTAAAGGAAATTAATAGTCGATATTAATAATTACATTGGGGTCGTATTTATTGGAGGAACACTCGCATTTGATAGAAGACACCATATAAGACAAAGGGGCGACGTGGATGCATTGAAGTGGGAAAAACCTTCAGTCTTGATGTATTGAGTATACAGGTTTAGCGGAGGAGCTAACATAAAATAGACCACTATTTGAAGAGTCTTCAGCAGGTTATATTGAATGCAAGTTTAACTCACAGGGAATTCTGGAAATCTGGATTGTACAGAGCATGTTGTTCAACTCAAAAGGAATTCCAGGTTTGAGATTTTAAGCTGACTGTTGGCTAGAGTTGTTCTATGTAGGATTGAATTTTCTATGCCTATATTATTTGTAATGTCTTTCTTGTTACCAATGAAAGCCATGAGGTTTTATCCAACAATCAGATAGTTAATGTCTTATGAAGATTCTTGTTCATTTCAATGTGATTAATTTAGTCTTCTTGAATATTGCCGCTTGGTAATTCTGTCTATGTTGAACTCTTGAACATGACGGAATGATTTGTTGGAGAATGAGGAATACATTATTTGTTGAGTGCAATTTGTATATCAATTAAGCAAATAGTATTGCAAACTTTGTTCCTACTAAAAGTGTTTGACGAAATGCCTGAGTAATTTAGCTGGTGAAATCACAAAAAATTGTAGGCCAAAGGTGGCTTACTACACTCTTCTTTTTTTGACTCTCTCACTACCCCGTACCTTGTCACATTCCAACTCATTTGTTGGTGTTCTCTCTTTGTACTCTCCGTACTCGGCCAAAGATGTCTAGCTAGACATGCCCTTCTCTTCTTCCTGGATTTCTCGGACAGAAGGTGTCTCGCTGGGCACGCCCTTCTCTTCTTCTTGGATTTCTCCGATCTGTAGCATGTTACACTGTCAATGGAACACTTCATAATCTTCCATCTACCAATGGAACAATCTGTTCAATGAATTGGTTTCATCCTCCAAGCATTCCTAGAGGTCTAGGATGCCTTCATCATTTGGCTCTATGGTTCCTCCTTCCTCCATTCCCCCACCTCTCTTCGATTCTGAATCTGACGATTCCAATTCTTCACTAACTGCTTGATTCCTTAGATTGATTGCATACTTCCTCCCGTTGCTCTCTATGGATAGTGTATTTCTTTTCCAATTGTGATTTGCTCTAGCTGCCACCAACCACCCTCTTCCGAGCAACGCATCGTACGCCTTCCTCTATAGTGGGATGACTACGAAGTTTAGCAAGAACAATTATGTCCCGATCATCACCTTCTGTGCCATCAATGTTCCCAACGATTTGATGTTGTGTTGATTGGCACCCACAAGTTGGAATGTTGGTGGCCAAAGCATTAGCTTCCCGAGACTCTTCCATGTGTCTTCAAATAGTACGTTGACTCCCGATCCTCCATCAACAATAGTATTTGTCAGTATTTTCCCTCCGACCTCCATTTGTACGACCGCTAGCATCTTCCCGATGTTTGTCGTCAACAACACTAGGTCGATGGTTTGTTCACTGTATAGTGGTGGTTTTGGTACCAATTCTTCCTTTGGCCTTCCAGTAGTTGGTGTTTTCCATCACCGACAACATTCGTGATCGCCAATCCCAACTGTGGTAAAGTCTAGAGAAGTTCAGTCACCTTTATGGGTACAGTGGTCTGCAATACCTACCGTATGATATTGTTTTCTTCCTCTGATCACCAAGAGGTGTTTGGATTCTCCAAAGGTGTTTTGGTTTCCTTTGCCATCGCTAGTTCCACTTCTACTTTTGCTTCCTTCATTCTTTGTTTCTCCGTACGTGGATCTAGGTAGGTGGCCTTCTTCATTTGTGCTCTAGTAATCGCCAGTACCTCTTACTCTTCCACATCTAACATATAGATGCCTTTCTGTTTGGGGCATTCGTTGTCTTCATGATCACCCAGTCCACACCACTTGCACAATCTTCCCCCTAAACCTTGACCATTCTGGCATTCCCTAGTGAAATGGCCCCATTCATTGCACTTCTAGCATTGTATCATGGGCCTTCCTTTACCATCGTACTGTATATTGCTTCTTGGACTTATGTTGCTTTGGTAACCTCCAGGGGATGCATTGCTATTGTATTGGGGCTTCGGTGGTGTATTCGATGATGTTGACGGTTCTCCCTGAGGGAAGAGTACTTGCATACCCCTTGCTTTCAAATTGTATGGGCATTCCTTGATGGAATGTCCCATCACTTGGTAGATATTGCAAAACAGCTTCTTCAAGCAGTTTGCCTTTGTGTGACCTTCCCCCTTGCAATCCGTACACCACAGTTCTTTGGCTTCCCTCATACTCTCCTTGTCGGCCTTCAATTCTTTCATCATTCTCATTATGTCCTTCCTCAATGCTTGTACAGTCTTGGACTCACCATCGCTACTGTCATTCGTACTCTCCTCGTCATCCATCTTCCTTTTCCCTCAAGATGTTTTATTTTCACTCTCTATATCCATTACCCGATTGTACGCTTCGTCGTACAATGATGGAGGCATGACTTTCATTTTCTTTCTCAACGACGGGAGTAACCCTTCAATGAGCCGTTGGTTCTTTAGCCCATCGATCGATTGAGTCTCCAGTTTTCCCAACAATTCTTTGAGTCTCAAGTTATAGGTGCGCACGTTCTCATGCATCCCTTGCTTCGTATTGTAGATTTCCACTACAATTTCAAAGTCCTTGAGTAATCTCCATGATGCCCTATGTACTTGGTCCAACTCTGTGTACTAGTCAATGGCACTATCCCTCAATGTCATTGGAAATGCTTTCAGCCAATAGTCCACATCATCTTGCTCGTCGGCTATACAAATCGTCTCGCATGTCTTACAGTGTTGTACTGGATCTTCTGCCCTGTTCCCCGTAAATTTTGGCAACTTTTGCCTCTTGATTGGCGGAGTCACCATCCTTCCTCAATGCCCCCCTTGTGCATTGGACTTGACTGGACTGGTTCTCTCGCAACATCCCGGTGCGTCACTTGCACTCTTGGCCACGTTCGATTCTTCCCTGCATCCTCTATTGGCATCCTCTACACCTCGAGTCTCCTCAAGTTCGTTCCGGTACTCCCTATGCCCTGGGGTCTTAGGCTCAGATCTTCAAACTCTCGGCCCTTTATCATCCGATATGGACAGCTCTCTCATACGACGTATGCTATTTTCAAGTTCTTTTGTCACTTCATTTTCATTTATTTTATATTTTGCTCTATTTGTTACTAATGGTGTTATGAAGTTCCCCTCATCAATTTCTCCACTAGGGTAGACAATATCTTGGTTTATTTCGTTCCAGTCTTCATCTACTCCTCCAGTGGTTTGTTTTAATTTTCTTCGTCAGTTCTCTTGTTCTTTGAGTCTTAATGATCTCCATACTTGTTCCTCCGCAGTTTCTTTCCCTTTCGATACTTGGTTTTTGTCTTTGTTGAGGCATACACGCATTAATTGCCGATCATATGGACCTTAGTTGCCAAATGTACGTCTTCGGCTTGTATCTCGTTCCTCCTCTTCCCGCTTGGTTCTCTCCTCATACCATTGCAGCATTTGTTGTCTCCTTTGTTCCTGATCCCTCTCAGCCTAGAGATCTTGTAAGATAATGTAGTTGCGTGCTATCAACCTTGGCAGTTTGGTGACAAGATGGTCAACCTCTTGGTTGACGTGCAGTCAATCCCAGATGATCGACCAAGGGATCTCTTGCTTGAGACCCTCCCTCCGTATGTGGTCCCTTAATGAGATTTCCCACAAACTGTAGAGGTCTTCCATCAAAGCATCTTTACGATCCTCTTCTGCTTGTACCGGCTCTTCAGTTGGCTGCCCCATCACGATGCCATTCTCCCATTTGGGTGATCATTGAATTCACTTAGGCAATGGCGCCAAATGTTTACTCACAGGGATGTATTCGAACGTACTCTAAGAGTAAACGAGAATAACTTACAGAACATAACGTACGTACTAGAACACAATGCACAGAATAATCATACCATCTTTATTGATAGAACGTATGCAAGTACAATCATCCGTACTATAACAGTGTAGCACAAGTACATAACTGAATAGTCTCTAGAATAACATTGTTTCTTGACTACATGACTCGAATACATATAGTACGCTGGCGGTGGTTGAGAGACCGACTGTCATGACCTTTCATTACAACTAATTACTTCATCAGGAACTTAATTCCCGAGACAACTAACAAACATGACAAGTACATAGAAAATATAAACTTTAACTAAAGTCTTATTTATTTATTACTCACGACCGACCAAGTACACTCTCGGCCGACTACACGCATAATGTTAGATGCATAAACTATTCACTTGTGGGTAATACATAGTAAAATTACTATGTAGAACAATGGGCATGTTGCAAATTGCTTGAAATTAGATTATCTTGTACTCAATATTTTACTACTTCTAAATACTCTTTCTATGTCGCATGTAGCCTACAAACTAAGTTTTATGTTGTTCCTACTTGCCAGCTATTAAACACTATCCAAAAGGCTTATAGGAGGTCATTTATAAGTGCAATCCTTTTTATACATAGCATCTCTGAGTTTGACCTGAGCATCTATAGGATTCTTACTACTTTCTACCTTGGTCTAAATATTATTATTCCATTCAAGGGTTACTCCCTTTCGGTGTAAGGAATCCTCCCTTTCCAATACCTACAAACTGACAAAATACAAAGGCAGCTGAAAAGAGTTGGTAAGTCTTATGAGATGAAATGCAGAGACTTAGCACAAGTGACTGTCAGCAAACAATTGTCCACAGATGGATATTGTTTGGAATCCTTCATCAATCTTGAGATTCTATGGCTCACCATTTCAGCGACTCCAACCAGCTCAATCGACAAATAAACAGAAATTATGTCCAAAGGATTTTTATCATTTTTGGCCTCTAGCTTATTTATCCCATAGGTCTTCTTCTTACAGTTTGTACTCATAGGCTTATCTGAGTCATTTGTTTCCTTTTGATATTTATGCCAATAAGATTATTTGACCCATAGGTCTTTTATTGTTCCTGTGTATAGGCTTTGATCAATAGGTCCTAATTTGATACTTATGTTTGTAGGCATTATATTGATATTAATGCTTGTAGTGCTAAAAAAACAACTAACCTTTTCTCTAAGCCAAAGACATCTATTATAATATTCAGGGGGATGTTTTCCAAGGCAACAAAGTTCATTTTTCTCCCAACAATTGAGAGATATTATCATTAACAATTAAGAAAATTTTGAGATTCAAAATAATGCTCTAGAACATAGCATATTAGTAGTCATTGTTAGTTTGAAAGGTTATGCAAAAATAGAAAACCTGCTTATTTACAAAAATGATTCCTGACTTGGGTGCATCCACTTGCAGCAAAGAGGCTAGAATGTCAAGCTTTTCATCCTTCTGACATGTCTGCATAAAATCCCCAGTTAGAACATCAGTTTCTCATCAACAAATTGTGAAGGAAACGTGCTTATATATGGAAGGAAATACCCGCACTGGTAACATTATTTGAAAAACTAATTTTTTTATCTCTAGTTGAAATTTCTAAACAGTTGAATGAAAGGCGATTGATCAGTTGAGATTTTGGTAATCTACATACAATATAATGCAGAGAAGAAAAGGGAGAAGCCAACTGAAACAATTCAAAACAAAGTCATGATGAGAGTTAAAGATGTCACATCTCTTCTAAATATAACTGTACTTACAACATATCTATGAGAGAGACGTGAAGGCATTGGCTCAATCGGGTGGACATGAACATGAACCACATCTCTCTGCAAGATACAATCATAGCCACAAAAATATAAATAAATCCTAGAACAATGCTAATTGGCCTAGTTGATTTAAATATAAGGTTGACAAATTAAAATGTCTATCGAGGAATCAAACCTTAGTCCATTTTTGCTGAATGCAATTGTCAATAAACTGCCTGTGTTGTGGAATTGATGCACTTGCAAAGATTGTCTGGCGATTATTAATAGATGTGTAAGATGTTAGGAGTTTACGAAGCAAGTATGTATGCTTTGCAGCACCAAATATTGAATCAACCTACAAATCATAAACCAGTTTCCATCAGATCTCCTAAACTCTAGAGAGTCACATTAATAAAAATCTACTTCAGGACAATTTGCTTTGCAGAACCAGTTTTAATCAACCTAAAAATCACAAATAGTTTTTAATCAGAGCTCTTAACCTCTAGACAGTCCCAATAATAAACATGTACTAGTATTCAGAATTATTGCTGCGCATATAGTTCATGCTATAGTCAAGTAATCAATAATGGCATACCAAATTTGTTTGAGGACATATTTCTCCAATCAATTATAAAAATCACAGCTTCAAAAGAAACATCTTCTGTTTACAACATTTATATCTGAGCTAATTTGACTTTAATAATGAAATTCTGACCTTCAAACACATTCCCACGCATTCAAGAATTACTCTATAAGTAGCGATGCTACTTTCTCCCTCTTTCTATCTGACCAAAATTTTAAGTTTCTACATAAAAGATGTTTTCTGTCAAGACAGACCCACCAGAGACATCTGGGTCAATACTCTTAAGTGGCACTCACTAAAAACCCATATTCCATGGCCTTTTGCAGACAGTGGGCGACAGCAGTACATATATAATATATATGGATAGGAACTTTAAAATACATATATATATAGGAATTTTAGAATATGTATATAGGGATACTCAAATTTCTACAAGTTACATTTATTCCCTGACACAAAATTTAACTTATCCATCTCCAAGGATAAGAATAGAGATCGTAATTCAATGAAGGAGACAACACTTTGAGCTTCTGTAAAGGAAGTAAACATTGTCTAGTCACATTGAATTTGAAATTGCACTCTAACTTGTCTATATAAAGAATAAACATATGTGGGAGGAGAGAGAAATTCAACAGTTAAATTGTAGACAAGCCAGAAAATAAAAAGCCATACAATAAAATATTAAAAAACATTTTTGTTGAAGGAATGCCCCATGTAAGAGGAAAACATCTATAGAGAACTAGGCTGTATTTTGTTTGACTGGGGAGCAGAAGAGGAACCATCATCTTTTTTGGTTATCACAAGAAGACCAATACAAAGTCTAAGAATGTGATTAGGTAACTGCTTGGGTTTGGGTTGTCAAACTGAACAACGTACAAGACTTGAGGATGTCTTTCTATTTTTGTGATCATTAGCTATTTAGCTATTATAGCTAAGGTGGAGATGGTTGCTATCAACAATCACTACCTTCACACAAGATGCATATACATTTCTATCCTACAATATTGCAAGGGGTTGTTCCATATTTAGCATCGGTTCATTCTATATTGACAGCAAATTATCCATATGTACATTTCAGTTCATGGAAGACGTAATAATCTCTATTTTAGTAGGTGCGTGATTGTTAAGATCCAAACATGTAATTAAAGAGAACATTGAGGATATATAATCAGAGACCACACAACTCAAGAAGATATGGTGGGTATGAATGGACACTCCATTCAATATACCCATAATAGAAGAATTCCCTTAATTTATGGTTCTAATTTACAATACTCCTTGTGGAAGGAATCATTCCAGTGATCTTTGTAATGAGATTTCAACTCAAATACAATATATTTACATGATCCTTCTGAATGATGTGAGCCTCTATAGGCATCTCATCATCTAATTACGTAGGATTAAAATAAATCCTTAAACCAGACATTACACATTAGGCTACCTAATTACCAATTATAACCCACACCACAAGCTATAATTTTCCCAACATAACTACTATAGGTTATGTGCACAATGAGTCAGCTACACCGTAACCCATTTCCATCATAATATCATATGCTTAGGAACATAACAATAATGCATCTGAAGATATGTAGAATATGTTATCTGTTTTGATGGCGTAACAGATATGTTATGGTGATCATGCCATTTCCCTTCAATTCAATATGCTCTTCTAAGCTGTTATACAAACTATGTGACAGCCCTTACATTTTTAGCACTGTTCCCAGCTATTTGACAAAGACATCAGCAGCCAGCAGTTAACAACCAGAATAAGTTGTCTCAAGCAGCCCTAGAGATTTTCCAAAAAGTTATTTCTGTCATCAATGAAAAAATTACAGCTGCAGCTGACAAAATGGATTTAAAAGAATTCCTTTCAATAAGAAGAATGTTGGTTGGAAAGGAAACTAATATTGATAAGAAGACTCCAGATACAAGTTCCAACTCACTGCTGGAGCAACTGATCAAAAGGACATGAAGTATGAAGTCCGGGAGACAAGCCAGACTTCTCATAAAACTATTTGAAGTCAAGCATTTGCGGTGTTTTGAGCCAAAAGCTTCATTCCTATGTTTCCTGGCTTCTTACATGTAGGATTTTACAATTATAATAGGAATATTCAATCGAGCAGTTAAAAGATGAAGAAAAGAAACTACAGAAAGAAAAAAAATGGCAAAGATTTTATCTCAAATTAATGAGAATACCAGTTGAGAATCATTCCAAGGGGGAATGATCATGCCTGATACATAATTTCTCGAGTTCCTACTTGCTGGAAATTATATGCAGATAAAGTACTATTCCTACTTCAAATAGTAGTGCTAGAATGTAGCTTATGCTGCAATGAGTATGAATTTGTTGTCTGAAACTAAACATGAATGAAATATAAGAATTCAATTAAAAAACACTTCAGACACAAGGAATTTTACCCAGGAATGAGGAAAGCCCACTGCAGGGAAAGCTGGCTTGGAAGTGTGAACAAATCACTACCATCCTTCAAATCAGGCAATTACAAAGAGTGCAATTGGATTGTTCTTACAGTGATCCACTACTCCTAAACTTCCTCTCTACTTTCTGTTACCTCACAGACACATCATATTACAAACAATGGAATTCACTTTCAACTCACTTCCAACTATCATGCCTCTAGAATTACGCTTTTTTTCTTATGCAAACATTGGAGGTGTTCTCTTGTATGGAAGTGATCCCAACAGTTTCTTGGTCGCTTTCTGAACTTCTTGATACTTCCAGAGAAGAACACCAGTTTGAAGGGCAGGACTGCCAGTGACACAAGCAGCACCACCATTCGTGACACAAATGCAATTGCCAATAAACTTTCATGACTGCTACCAGCTGCAGGACCACCACTGCCACAAATATAACCATTACCACTGGTTCTTCTTAGCTTTGAATCTAGGGCTCGTTTTGTCCTAGAACTTTGTTATTGTAATAGTTGTACTTTGCAGTCCTATTTACCTATTCTTGGTCACTTGTGGACATCAAAATAGTTTCTTTCTTTTTAATTATGTAGAATTTTTAGTTGTTTGATTGGATCTTTGTCTTCTGATCCTTTACAGATCAAAGTAAGGGATTTCTATGCTTTGGAACAAAGATTTTTAACATAGGGTAGAAGATTGCATAAAAACTATGTGTTCAGTCTCCGATTGTTCCTATCTTAAACAACAAAAAGAATGAACTTGAATTTTCGAATTGATGGCAGGAATAAGAATAGGCAAAAAAGTAGTCACACTCCATATTTTTTATCATTAATTATTCAATTAAAAATTAAAATATATTAGTTTTTAAATAAGCTATTTAGCATCTACAATTATACCTAGAACCCCACTAACAAACAAAAATACAAACAGTTATTGTCAATTCATATCAATATTTGGCACAACCTGACAGTCTCTGTGAATGTTGAAAGCACAATTCTTTTTCACATCTTTTCTGCACTAAAACAGTCAACATAGCTTAGTGGACTCACTTAAATTTAAAATGATGTATACTGATATTCATTAATATTTTTTATTGTGCCCTTCTGGTTGAAATATTTACACTAGTGAAAGCACAATTCTTTTTCACATCTTTTCTGCACTAAAACAGTCAACATAGCTTAGTGGACTCACTTAAATTTAAAATGATGTATACTGATATTCATTAATATTTTTTATTTGCCCTTCTGGTTGAAATTTAAATCACTGTCGTGGATAATTTCACATTGATATTAGGGCAAGTTCCAAGTATTTGCTACAACATGATGCTAGGATACAATAAGCAAGCTAATTCATAAGCCACAGTTACATTCTAAAAGACTATGTGGACCTAGTAAGCAAGTTCCCATTCTTCTGTCAAAAGGGTCTTTATATATATTTGAAATTTGTAAATTTGTGTTCATTGTTTGCTCATCTATCTACAATTTATTAATCACTTTCCTGAAATTAGGTTACCAAAATGCCATGCTTTCTGTAACAATTAGAGCCTCCAATTATTTTTCATGTGCCATTTTGAATGGCATGGTTTTGTATGCACTTCCCTTTTATATTGTGTATTTGGTGATATTATGAGAAAAAACCCAAAAAAGGAAGTTGTATACTTAAGAATATCTAACATAATTTAGATTGTTCTTAGAAAAAACATCTCAAAACTGAGCTTATTATCTAACACTCAAATACCTCGTCAGTAACAAGGACCTTGATTGCATCCAGCTTCAAAATTTCCTTCTCAAGCAATTGACATAAGCAACCTAATGTTGCAACCATGATTTGTGGGGCTTCTGCCTGCATAAAAAAAATTGTAAATGAACATGCAATGAAAAATGATGCCTCCATTGCCATCATTTAATAAGGCGAAAAATATTTTATAATAAGGAAAATTTACAAATTTGCTCAAGACAGAACTAACAAGGAGCTAGGCATGAGGATATTACATAGATACTTGGTGTAACAAGAAAAAGATCTGAAGTACATCATATTAGTTTGTTGTAGACTCTTAATTGCTTTCATATGGACAGTATTAGGCATAGTTTGAGAAGACAGTTTAAACAGTAACCAGAGTGAAACAACAATAACAGTAAAATACAAGACACAATACGACTAGAGAACATCAATATTCTATATTTAATGATCAGACGGAGACAGGGGATCGCTGGAGCTACTGCAGGAGCCAGCAGTAGTTTCTTTGCTGAATATATGCATCCAGTCAAAGGCAGGAAAATCTAGCTAAGAACAATGGATTCAATGCAGGGCATTGACACAATTTGATTCACTAGATTGAGCATGCTTTGACATTTGTTTCGTGGTGTGTAATATCTACATTCTTGAATGATAGTGGTGCTTTGCTGAGTCTCTGTAGAGAATATCTTCAATCACTGAAACAATTCTACTAGTATTGACTGCAGACAACAAGAAATTAATTTATTTTGCAGCCAGATGCATCATACAGTTTTGTTGCATACGGGTGATGAGCTTGTTTTTCTTAACCTCTTTGGCTATTCCAGCCATTGTTATCTCTGAGCTTTTGAGTGCATTAACCATAGCAAACATGCCACGGGTTTTCTGGCAAGGTTGATCAACAATATGACAGCCAAATGCACCTTGAGTGCATTGCAGGATTTTTTAGATTTTACCTGTGTTGTTAATAGTTATGGTTTGAAGAGGTGGTTGGTGGAGGGGTGATGTAGCTTGCAGAGAGAGCAGCTTAAGGCATGCAAACAAGACAGTTTGGATCCCCAAAGTGCCATTTTCTGTAGAAAGCTAACCAAGGTTCTTCATCGCTACAATAGCTCACTTGTTCTTCCACATTATCAAATCTCATCAATTGCCTTCATGTTGGTTGTTATATCAAGTTCTACTTCTAACTTCCTAATCTAGTAACGAGGTTAATTGATAATTCCAAATGGAACACAGTTAAATCCATTAACAACAGTTCAAATATGAAGATCACTCCAAGCACTTCGTAGGAAGCAAGAATGTTTATACCTTGCTGTTATATTTGAAGACTTAATAGTTAATTGTTATTTTATATATTTTCAGTTGAAGATTGTTTAAGAAATTGTTAAGTTTATGATAATTATGCGGTGTTAGATGTGAAGAGATTGTATGGAAAGTTGTGTTATCTGGATGTACTTTTATATAGAATGAAGGCAATTTGAAGTTATATATCATTGGTTCCATATCTGCAACTGCTTTAATTGCTTATTGCTGAGCTCCTGTTCATTACTACATATTTTCTGTTGTTTTCTTCTTGAATGTTCTCATTACTATTTAAAGACATATATTGGCCTTATATATGTTAGCAATGGTGAAACCAACATAGCAGCTTGAGAAAAAGTGTTTGCCCATATATGTGAACAATGATTATGAGTTTCATGGCAATAGAAAGTAAGAGACATAAGGAGGTCTGTTCACTTGTGGAGGAAAAACAATACAGCTATACCAGTATCAATCAAAGCCCCAGCCTGATGTAGATGCCATATCTACCCAATCAGTACAGCTATAAGTATTGCTTTGGTGTTTTTAATTGCTTCAATTGTTTTTATAACCATCACCAGCAAAACACCTTCAAGCCTTCTATTGGAGGACTCTTCCTCGCATAAGTAGATTTTGCGCTGTCTTATTGTTCATGTTGTATGGACAATCCTTCACTATGTCCTCCATTTGGCAGATATCTCAGAGGCGTTCTTTGGATAGTTAGCATTGTATTGCCCTCCATTTAACAGCTGGTACACTAGACTTCATTTGGTTCTTTTCTGGCGTCCTCCATCAGTTCATCATCAGCATCATATATTTCCTTGATACTTCAATCAATGCAGGATCATTTCTATCTTCTTCCTCCAAGTTGCTACAAGCTTTTGAAAAGGCAGAGAACTTTTTTCTTTCAAGATAAATTGTTCTCTTGTACAATTTCCAATATGCTGTCCAAGGAACTTGTAGAAACCCCTAGTTTCCCCTGTTTCTGAATCTGACTGAGTTTTTGTTTGTTTTTGCAATTTTTGATTTTTTTGGGTTTTTGTGCAATAAATGAAGATTGCGATTTTGCAAATAATTGAAGATAAATTCAATAAAAATTAAATAGCTCTTGGAAATGATGAAATACAGATGCCAGTATATTTATTTCTCTTCTGAAACAATTACAATAAAAATCCAGATACATGCAAATAGAAAAGCAATGATTTTTGTTTGAAAAACCTGAAGATTGCAGCTTGCTGATATATCACTTGAGATGGTACCGCTGGTGTGAGAAAGGCACTTTCTTCCTCTGGAAACAATCTCAAAAGATCTCCAATACCCTAGCGCCCACAAAGGAGAAGACTGGGACTCACAGTGATAGGCGTTTTCCTCAAAGACAAAAGACACGCCCTTTATGACAGTACGGCCAGGTACAGAAAAGTATGGCCTGATAACAGCTGCAGCAATGATTAAAAAGTACGGCCTCCTCTGAAATCAATATCCAGACTCTAATAATGGTGCGCCTTGATTGATATATATTCTCTGGATGCAGACACTGATAAAAACTCTGAAGATAATTAATTCTCTGAAGCTCTGTGATTTCTCCTGGATGAAGAAATCTCTATCTAGCAATAAATCAGGTGTTATTTCACACCCTCTGAACTGCTTCCAATGGAGATGGCTCGTTCCCCAATGAATTTGAGACTGAAACCCTAAAGCTTCTTGCTCAGACCAAAGTTGATCAATTTTCAATTCACAATATGCATAATGGCTCGAATTCCAAGGCAAACTGCTTAATACCCTCAAAAGTACGAATTTCACAATAATAGGGTTCATTAAAATTCGACTTGAATAATTTATCAATATTTCAATAGTCTCTAGCCAAATATTTTATTATAATTTTAATTGCCAATTGGCCCCTTCTGATGATGGCGACCCCATTAACAGAAATCACTTAAGTTATAATTAAATATTATAACTTTATACTATAATCTCCAATTAATTAATATTTAATTAATTCAATCAAATATTAATATCTCTCTCATTATTCATCCGATGCCTGATCCGTCTGAAGCTGACGAACACAGAAGTGATTCTGAACACTAACAATCCATACTGCTAAAAATAGCAGGGGTCCCACGCTGACTGCCAAGAACTGCTAAAAATAGCAACTTCTGCAAGAAATGTCCGAATGAGCCCGAACGAAAGCCAACTGATCAAAATTGCCAATCTGAAGCTGAGCCAAGCTCCAACGTCACCCTCTATCCAGTCTATCAGCCTACGAGGCTCGTATGATAGGCTAATCCTGTGCTCCGAGAGATGTCACTGAGAAGGGGACATGACAGTCCGCCCCTCCTGAAATTGCTTGTCCTCAAGCAATCTCAATGCTGGATGCTGCAGAATATCCTCGCTCTCCCATGTAGCATCCTCAACAGGCAAATCTCTCCATTTCACTAGATATTCCGTGATAGTCCTCCTACGCAACTGTCTCTCTCTGTACTCCAGGATAGACTCAGGTACTAGAATCAACTTTCCCTCATCATCTAAGGGAGGTAGAACTGCAGATGGTACCACACGGTGTCCCAACGCCTTCTTGAGGTGTGATACATGAAATACATTGTGTACCCTGCTCTCTGCTGGAAGCTCAAGCTCGTAAGCCACCTCGCCAACTCTCCTCAAGATCCTGAAAGGACCGTAATACCGTGGCTTAAGCTTCTCTGACCCACTCTTCCTAAGAGTGGACTGACGGTAGGGCTGCAACATGAGGTAAACCATGTCACCAACCTCGAAATGTCTCTCCGTCCTCTTCTGATCCGCATACTGCTTCTGCTGATTTTGTGCCTTGGCTATATTTTCCTTGAGAGCCCTCATAGTATCCTGACTCTCCTGCAACCAACCTCCTGCACTCGGCACTCTACTGTCGCTCAGTAGCAAATCCAGAAAACTCGGCGCCTCATACCCGTAGAACGCCATGAAAGGTGACATCCGAATGGTCATATGGAATGTCGAGTTATAGCAATACTCACACAAATGTATCCATTTGACCCATGCCTTCTGCTGCCCCACAATGTAGTTTCTGAGATATCCTTCCACCCACTTGTTCACAATCTCCGTCTGCCCATCAGTCTGCGAGTGGTAACTAGTGCTCGGAGTGAGCTCGGTCCCACAAAGTCTAAACACCTCCTGCCATAAATGACTCAGAAACCGACTATCCCTGTCGCTCACGATGCTCCGAGACAACCCATGAAGTCTGAATACCTCGCGAAAGAATACCTCTGCTACCTATGTAGCTGTGTAGGTTGTGGTGATCGGAAAGAAGTGGGCATACTTCGTAAGCCGATCCACAACTATGTATATGCAATTCAGCCTCTTTGGGCTTTAGGCAAGTTCACAGACAAAGTCCATCGACAGGCATTCCCACTGGGCCGTGAACGGAAGTGGCTGCAATAAACCCGCCTCTGCACGCAGTTCTCCTACTTGTGTTTTGTCGACAAACGTGGCACTCTCACGCATCGCATACTAAAAGAACATCTTCCTTGAGTCCTTCCGTGAATCCTCCTAATCTGTTCAGAAATTCAGCTACCCTGATATCCCATTTCCGGAGGCAATGCCACAGGCGCCCATGATGATGTTCCTTTCACCTCAACCTGAGATCAAAAATATCCTGTTCTTGTAAATGATCAAGTCATTTACAAGCGTATACCTGGTATCAACTGCTGATCCCTCAACAATGCTGGAGGCCCAACTATCCTTGGCATACTCTACCACTATCATATGCCTCCAATCCTCCGAAATATGAACCATAGTGCTCAAATACGGTCTACGTGAAAGTGCATCAGCCACTACGTTCTGTGTACCTTTGATATATGAAATATCAAAGTCATAAGCCTTCAACTTACTGACCCACTTCTGCTGCCTATCATTGAGATCTCGCTGCCCTAAAAAGTGTCTCAAACTGTTATGATCAGTTTTAATGCAAAATTTTCTGCCAACAAGATATTGTCGAAATTTTGCTAAGGCATGCATAATTATGTAGCATCTCCTTTATCATATATGCTATACAAATTTCTCTCGGGTCCTCCGAAAGCTATGCTCTCATATTACCACCTGCGCTTTGTCTTGCATAAGCACCGCACGCAATGCCTTCACCCTATGCAACCACGAAGCCCCAACGCCCGGTAAACGCAGTTTTAAACAAGGCATGTGGCCACCAACTCCCTTTAAACTCCTCAGGCTCGGTCCAAACAAATGCCCCCTTCAGTAAATTCTCATCGGGCGTTACATGTCGTGGAATAACCATTCACGACCTATGGTAGAATTCAATAATAAACCGGTAGAAACCCTTCAACCGGTCAGTTTGCCGTGTGTACGCCAATCAATAATGGCTGATCTTTCGTGATCCATACATCTATCTGGGCATCGATAATGTGACTCAGGTATAGCAATTTGGCCATTACTGTCACACTTGACTCCTTTGGCTTAAGGACTCCTCATGAATAACACCACACGGTCTCCTGTGAGCCAAATGCTCCGCCAAGTCCCACAGATATAAGGATACTGAATGAAAGACCAACACAAACCTCCCGCACGAATGAAATACTCCCTCGCTCATCGGGGATCAAAAGTGGTCGCATGACAGTGAGCCCAAATGGTATCACTCATTTAACTGGCGCTCCACAATGACATCGGAAGGCAGTCTTCTCTACGTCCTGCTCACGGACCCTAATTTGATGATACCCTGACCGTAAATCAATTTTGGTGAAGTAACATGCTCCATGGAGCTCATCAATAAGCTCATCAATCCTCGGTATCGGGTACCTGTTCTTGATTGTCCTCTTATTCAGGACCCTGTAGTCAATGCACATGCGTAACATTCCATCCTTCTTCTTCACCAATACAACCGAAGAAGCGAACGGTGACTTTATATAGGGCCGAATGTGACCCATAGCAAGTAACTCCTTGATCGTTTTCTCGATCTCATCCTTCAGCTGTTTAGGATGTCTATATGGTGTAATCATAACGGGCTTAGCGCCCTCCTCAAGCTCAATAATATGCTCTATGCCCTTGTCTGGAGGTCTCCCTGGTGGAATATCACTGAACACCTTGTCATGCTTGACTCTCAACTGCTGAATGTCCGGATGATATTCTGTCTTTTGCTGTCCCTCCTGTATAGGTGCTAAAGTGCACTCGGCAGCCCACTCTACCATGTCGTGACGCATGAGCCTCTCCATCCGACGAAAAGAAATTGTTTTGATGTTGCTGTCCCGTATTGCTTTTAGTATGTGTGTCTTCCCGTCAACATCAAAACGGATCTCCACGTCCTTGAGACGAAGAGTGACTTCCTCCAATGAATGAAGCCACTTCATTCCCAAGACCAAATCAATATTCCCATATTAATGAATATAGTATCCGGGCTTTGAACCCATAATTAACTAAGCATAAAAGGGAGATCCTTTATCATAGCCACATCTCAAAGTGTACCCATCGGCCAATCTTGACTCTAATGCCTCGAACTCCTCTAAGGATGAGTCCTGCTTCAACTTAATCTAGCATCTATGAAGTTGTGTGTAGCTCCCCGTATCAAGCAGGGTAATGACCCTCCTCATTCCTACCTCAACATACCACCTAATCCTCGAAGAGCCCTCCCCGGCTAGGAGCGCTAGATAAGCGCGGCTCCTCCCAGAATCGGGCCTCGCCTCGGCTCTCCGCTTCTAGGCTCAAGTCTCTCCGACTCGGTAATCCCCTGAATCCTCCCCACTGGGACTCTGGACTCGGGAGTCCTCAGAGGCCTGGGCTACATTACACGATTTGCCTTGCCCTTAGGTCTTAGAGGACAATCGTGATTGGCATCATAGAGTCCTTTGCAGTAGAAGCAAAGCTTCTTCCTGCTTAGGTCATTAAGGGCCTCTCGATCCAAAGGTGGAGCTGCTGATTTACCTTTTGAATCGTTCTTAAAATCTGATTTTTCTTTGTTAAAATCAGATTTGTCCCTGTTTTTGTTAAAGCTCTTATTATCCCTGAAAGATGAAGAACCTCTAGAGTTAAATCTACTAGAAGGTGCTGCTAACTCCATACTTCGAGCTTTCTTCATCGCCTCCTGTAACGACGGAGGATCAAAGGCTTTGATCCAGCCTCTCAATGGCTCTGTCAAGCCCTCCATGAAGAGTACTACCAAACGCCTCTCTAATATGTTTGGAACCATGACTGATAGCCTCTGAAAGTCACCGATCTAGGTCTCTAGACTGCCACTCTGCGTCAACTGAGCTAAATCTCTGAAGTAGGATTCCGGATCCTTCCTGTCAAAACGCTCTACCAACCTGTCAACAAACTCCTGGTAGGATGTGATCCAGTCATGCTGTAATGTCACCATCCCGTGGTGCCACCAGTCGTAAGCTACCCCCTCCAGATGCAGTGTAGCATATCTGATTGCATCCCTCTCCGCCATCGGATGCAATGTAAGAAATGTGTCCAACTTGCTAATCCAAGCCTGAGCTGTCACTTTTCCACTTCCATCGAACATCGCTAGGTTAAGCCTGTTTGTTGCATGTTTTAGGTCATTGTTCTACTGTCTAGGTCTCCAATCCTGTCGACCTCTATGATGCTCTCGTCTCTGAGTGACAAAACGGTCAAAAGAAATCCTCTCCGGGATCAGCAAAGTATTCTCAACTCCCATTCCTCGTTCGCTGCCATGAGAGTATCGGCAAACAACTCCTCCTGCTCCTCTCCTGCCAAGACCTCCTCGGCCTCCTGTCTCACAAATGTAGGTCTGGTAGGCCTGTCTGCTGTCCGTGAGGCTGTCCTAGGTGCCCTGTGAGACCCCACTTCACTCCTCTCTTCGTCACGATGTGGTGACGGTTCCTAGGAGTACCTTGCACTTCGCGGCATTGCTACTTCTCAACCGGCCAGAATATATCATTCACCGCTGACTTCTACAGACGTATCTCCTTTTAAAGTGCATGCCAAATCTCCTCGCGATCGTCTCCTCGGGATCTCGCTGTGGGATCTCTGTCCTAGGTATATCTGTTCTGTCAGCCCTGTCATTCCTGTCAGCCATGTTTCCCGGCTGCCTGCTCAAACTCCGTTGCCTGTCAATCAAGGCACGTCTGCGTGTGTAATACCTGTATGGTTCAAACTCTTCTGGCTGCATAAGATGGCTAAACCCTCAGGATGGCAGGATTTAGCTCTGATACCACTGTAGAAACCCCTGCTCGCTTGAATCCTAACTCCGGTTTTTGTTTGCTTCTGCAATTTTAGATTTTTTTGGTTTCGTGCACAATGAAGATTGCGATTTTGCAAATAATTGAAGATAAATTCAATAAAAATTAAATAGCTCTTGGAAATGATGAAATAGGGATGCCAGTATATTTATTTCTCTTCTGAAACAATTACAATAAAAATCCAGATACATGCAAATAGAAAAGCAATGATTTTTGTTTGAAAAACCTGAAGATTGCAACTTGTCGTGATATATCACTCTGAGATGGTACCGGAAGTGAGAGCGGCACTTTCTTCCTCGAAACAATCTCAAAAGATTCCAATACCCTAGCTGCCTAGCCAAAGGAGAAAGACCGGACTCACAAGATAGGCATTTTCTCAAAGACAAAAAAGACACGCCTTTATGACGCGACGGGCCGTAGTAATACGCAGGCACGGCCCCGATAATAGCTGCAACAATGATTAAAAGTACTACTCCTTTGAAATCAACAACACATCCGTGACTGATAATGGTGCTTCGATTGGATATATATTCTCGATGCGGCTAATCGATAAAACTCAAGATAATTAATTTCTCAGCTCGCGGATTTCTCCCCGATGAAGAAATTTATCCGGCAATAAATCGTGTTATTTCACACCCTCGAATCGCTTCCAATGGAGATGGCTCGCTCCCAATGAATTTGAGACTGAAACCCTAAAGCTTCTTGCTCAGACCAAAGTTGATCAATTTTCAATTCACAATATGCATAATGGCTCGAATTCCAAGGCAAACTGCTTAATACCCTCAAAAGTACGAATTCCACAATAATAGGGTTCATTAAAATTCGACTTGAATAATTTATCAATATTTCAATAGTCTCCAGCCAAATATTTTATTATAATTTTAATTGCCAATTGGCCCCTTCTGATGATGGCGACCCCCTTAACAGAAATCACTTAAGTTATAATTAAATATTATAACTTTATACTATAATCTCCAATTAATTAATATTTAATTAATTCAATCAAATATTAATATCTCTCTCATTATTCATCCGATGCCTGATCCGTCTGAAGCTGACGAACACAGAAGTGATTCTGAACACCAACAATCCATACTGCTAAAAATAGCAGGGGTCCCACGCTGACTGCCAAGAACTGCTAAAAATAGCAACTTCTGCAAGAAGTGTCCAAATGAGCAAGAACGAAAGCCAACTGATCAAAACTGCCAATCTGAAGCTGAGCCAAGCTCCAACGTGACCCTCTATCCAGTCTATCAGCCTACGAGGGTCGTATGATAAGCTAATCCTGTGCTCCGAGAGATGTCACTGAGAAGGGGACATGACAGAACTAGTTTCATCTTTTATTGCAGCTTTGGAAGGAATCATATAAAGTTTAAACCACCACTTCTGCAGATCATCTGCTACCTTCACATCCAACTTGCCCCACAACTCCTCAAATCATGGATGATTCCTCATAATTGGGTTATAGATTTCTGTGATGATCTCATTGTCTTCATGCAAAAATATTAATTCCTCGAACTTTTCCCTAAGATTTCACAATGTGTTAAACCAAGTAGATAGCACTTCTATCTATTCCATGTACCAATCTACAGCCACAATTCTCAAGGTGGTTGGAAATTACGTCCTCCAGTAGTTTTCATCTGTTTTCCCATCAGTTTTCCATATGGTGACGCAAGTCTACACTGTTGAATAGAATCCTCTTTACATTCACCATAAATGAAAAATATTTTCAGTCATGATTATTTGTACTTGCCACCCATTTTCTTCTTGCCTAAGCCCTATTCAGGTTCAAACAACCCTCATGGTACAAAACTTTATTCTATGAGTGTTCAAATTCTTGTGTCTTACCACTCCCCTTTCAGCTACAAGATTCTCCTTCAGAAGTCTACAAACACTTGTTGTTGTGTCAAATTCTTGTCCTTGACACCAACAAATATATTTGGTTCCTCCATTATGTCAACTTGGGCGATCCTTTTAGCTTGGGCCTCACATCTACACCCTTGGCACATTGTTCAGTCACTTTCCTGCATTCCCAGTCATCACCACTCTCTATGGCTTGGTCATCAAAAAAATGGAAACTGGCTGCACTCGAGGCACCTGGCATAGGAGGTGATGATCAAGATCCCTCATTTGCTTCACTTGTGCAAAACTACTCTTCTTCACCACTAATGGCTGTTGTTACCTTTTCACACATCACCCCATTCAAAATGGGGACCCCCTAATTTTTGCTCCATTCAGGTCTTTTGGCTTTGGTTTTGCGTTTGTCTCTCTCTGTTGGTTCTATCTGCCTAATGATGTACCTATCTTTTGATCCGGATTGGAAATTTGGTTAAGTCTGGAGAGCATTCTAATGGATTAGGGTTTACAACCTTCAGGCTACTTTGAGGTCGAATTGAGTTGGCTAATGGAAATCTGAGCTTAGCATTGCTGTTAGGATGCCTCAGGCACCTTCCCACTGAATTTTCACTGAATTTTGACAACTTACTATTTTTTAATAAGTACCTAATTTGGGGCCTATTTTCTAGGGTTTTTCAAATTCTGACTGCTACACTGTGCTTAGAACCTTTAGAACTCCCTGTTTGCAAAATCTGAGCGCGAACGAACAACTTTCTATTTTTAGCAGTTCTGGCTTCGGGAGTGATTTTTAGGGTTTGCATGTAGGATTTTCTATGCATGTCAACATAGTCTTTCTAGGTTTTTCAAGAGCTTCGCGATGATATGACATGCAAGTCAAACTAATGACTTTCTATTTTTAGTAGGCACCCACATGCAACCAAATTTTATGGGTTTTTTTGGGTTTTATCCTGTGCTCCACGGGGACGCGTCCCCTGCATTTTTTACCCGTTTCCCATACTGGGTACGAAACGGGGATGCGGGGACGGCTAGGAAACGTCCCCTAGCAGTACCCTTTTGGCCTCGAAGTACCCGGTACTTACCGGGTACTTTTTCTCACTGGCAGGGGATGTAGGGTACGGCTAGCCGTACCCGAAACGGCCCAGCCGTCCCTCGGCCGTACCCTACGGCCCAACAAAAAATCAAACGCTTTTTTAAAAAACTATAAAGTTTTTTAAATAAAAAGAAAGGTAGGGGGGCCCCACAAGGGACGCCCCAATGTGCTTAACCTAATTTGTGCCTTATATGTGGCCTAAAATGAGAAAAGCAACTCATTTTTATTTCTTGCCTTGTGAAGTGAAGCATAGCAAAAGGAGAGCAGCTAAGTGAAGGAGAGAACAGCAGTTTGAAGAGGAGCTTAGGGCATCATTTCCACCATATTAGAGGTATGTTTTTCATCTTTGTTTTGTATTTGCTATTTGTTTTTAATTTTTGCAAGATTTTTTAAGTTTTTCAACACATAGAAAGGGCATTTAGGGTTTACTTCTTTTTTTTAACTTGCAACTCTTTGAAATCAGAAACTTCATAAAAATTTAGAAAACAACCATGAGTAGCAGCAGTGATAGTGAAAGTGAGGATATTGAAATCCAAATGCAAGAAAGAACTCAAACGCAAAGAAGTGAAAGAACAAGAAATAGACATAGAGGTAGTGCAACTGCAAACATTGGGAGGTGTTCAGAGAGTGGGAGTGGAGTAGGGTCAGCAAGTTCAAACCCATTTGAATGTCCAATTGAAAGCCTCAAAAAATGGGCAAAAGGCCCATTTAACCCCAAAAAACCTCTACTACAATTTGCAACAAGAGTTGATAAAGATAAGAAAAAAAATTCGGGGGGTAGTAGAGTATGGGAGTGTCATTTGTGCCACAAACAATATAGGGGCAGCTATACGAGAGTTTATTGCCATCTTTTGTGCATTGGTGGTCAAGGGGTGAAAGGGTGTAGAAAAATAACCCAACAACAAAAAATTGAGGCAACTAAATTTCATATGGAGGGGGAGGCATTAAGTAAAGGGGTTTCAATTGAGAGTTTGCAGCCTAGTATGGGAATGCCTAAACCATCACTAGATGTTGCTTCAGCTTCTCACTCTCATGCGGGGGATGATTCTACTAGAGGAAAGAAAAGGAGTATGAATGTTGCTGATATGTTTAATGTTACAGCAAAAGATGGGGCTGATTCCTCTATTGCCAAGTTTTTTTATGCTAATGCCATACCATTTCATGTCTCACGTTCACCATATTTTAAACAAATGTGCAAAGATATTGTAGTTGCTGGTCCCTCATATGTTCCACCTGGAGAAACTAAGTTACGCACCACCCTTCTTGATAAAGAGTACTCCAAGGTGAGTATTTTGATGGAGGATATGAGACAAACATGGTTGACAGATGGCTGCTCCATAATCATGGATGGGTGGACCGATATCAAACATCGGCCACTCATCAATCTTATTGTCACTAGTACAACAGGCTCTTATTTTCTTAGAGCTGTAGATTGTTCAGGCAAAAGGAAGGATGCAACCTTCCAATTTCAGATTTTGAGAGATGCTATAGAGGAGGTTGGAGCCTCTAATGTTGTGCAGGTATGATTTAATTTGATTTTCTTTCGTTCTTATTTTTTATTTTGATTTTCTTCATAGTTATTTAAAATTTTCATTTTGATATCTATATTCTATACTAATCTAGTAATCTCATATCAACTTGATGATATGCCATTGCCAGGTAGTGACCGATTCAACCCGTGTGTGTAAATTAGCTGGATTGATGGTGGAGAGTGCTTATAAGCACATTTTTTGGACCCCTTGTTGCGTGCATGCATTGAACAATACCTTGAAGGACATTGGGAAGATAGATTGGGTGAAGGCAGTGGTTGCAGAGGCTAGAGAGGTGCAAATGTTCATTTGCAACCATCAGACTTCACTTGCTTTGTTTAGAACATTTTCGAGGAAGGAATTCCTCAAGCCCGTGGAGACTAGATATGCCAGCTACTTCATTTTATTAGAGAGGATGCTTGAGGTCCGAGAGGCTCTACAATTAATGATGGTCAATGTAGAATGGGGTAGATGGCAAGAGTCAAGCACAGCGGAGGGAAAAAGGGTGAAACAAAAAATCCTTGATGATGACTGGTGGTCCACAATGAGGTAAGAAAATTGGCATTGCTGATTTTATTATTTATTTGAATTATTAAATTTTATTATTGCTGATTTTCATTTTATTATTTAATATTTATAGGCTAGCAGCTTACCTGATTCTAATTTTTGTAACTTGTTTGCACTTGCAGTTATGTATGCTCCTTCATTCAGCCTCTTGTGCAAGTGATTAGATATGCTGATACTGACTCTCCTAGCCTTGGAGAGATTTATGAGACCTTTGATAGTATGCTTGGACAGGTCAAACAAGCAATTTATAGCAAGGACCCTTCTTTGGCATTTTATGAGGAGCATCTTAGGCCCATTGTGATGCGACGGTGGGACATTATGAACACCCCGCTTCATATGGCAGCCTATGCTCTCAATCCGAAATGGTATGCACCGAGGCCTGGGAGAGTGGCTCCATCTCATGATGAAGAGGTGAAAGAAGGCTTCATGAGGGCCCTTACAAAAACGTATACTTCAGAGGAATCTACCATACTTCGCACACAATGGCTTGCATTTGCCAATCTTCATGGTCCAACCTTCGGCAAACCAGAGGCGAGGATGGATAGAGCTACATTGGCTCAAACCGACCCTATTGGATGGTGGACGTGGCATGGGAAGGATGCACCAGAGTTGAGATTACTTGCTGTTCGCCTTCTTTCACAGGTTGCCAGTTCCTCTGCTGCAGAGAGGAATTGGTCCACATATAGCTTCATCCAATCAGTCAAGAGGAACTGCCTTACCTCTAGACGATCGGAGAAGTTGGTGGCAGTACACAGTGCTTTGCGCTTACAGGATCGCCAGTCTAGTGAGTATCATCAGACTCCAGCCTTACGTTGGGATGTTAATCCCGAAGATGCTACGCAGATTGAGGAGGAGGATGCACATGAGGGATTGGTGGGTGTTCCATTGGTTGAGACAGATCCTTCTATTGACATGGACACT
>VDFB02000013.1:120925256-121043675 GCA_007258455.2 Sequoia sempervirens
TTTGTCTTTTTTTCTCTCATCTCTTTTTTCTTCGTCTCTTTTTTTTCTCTTCATCTCCTTTTTCTCTCTCCTCATCTCTTTTTTCTCTCTCCTCATCTCTTTTTTCTTTCTTTTTATTTTTGTCCATTTTTCCCTTTTCTCTAATTTTAAAATTTTTTGCTTCCTTTCTACTTTTTCCACCTTTCTCCTTGTTTTTCTTTTTGTCCACTTTCATGTTTTCAACTTTTGACACTTCCTTGTTTATTTTTTTCCTTTTATACTCTCTGTAATGTCCCAATCTTTAAAGTTAGCATAAAGTTAAATTATTAATTTAAATTGTCGAAATCAATTGAATTAAAAGGGGACAACTTAAATTAATAATACAAAAGTAACTATTTGAAAAGGTTGAATAAATTAATCAAGTTACTTTTAAAAAGTGAATTCTCAAAAAGACAAATTATAAGTGAATAGGCAAAATGAGCAGAATTCAAACAGTCACCAGGAGTTACAAGGAGGAGGTGAATAAAAGAACGAAGGAGCTCATTGTTAGAAAGCTGGATTTTTGAGTTTGGTACAGGTTCTTGTTGGTGAACGTTGTTCACAGCCTTTCTGAGGTGGGGAGACCTCTGAAAGAAGATCACCTTCAATGCTGAAAGATGTTTCCTAGGTGATTGTTGGATTTCTCGCTCGGACTTAAACGGTGGGAGTTTTGATGGATTTTCACAAGTCTTCTATGAAGACAGTTTTCCGATGTGATATGAGATTCACTACCCAAAAGAAAATATGATGGTATTGTTCATTTTGGTTCTGATATAAGGGAATTGAAGGTTTGCAAAGTTTCAGGCTTGAGGGTTTGAGGTTCTATGATCTCTTTCATAGTTCAGCATTCTTTTCAGCTATTCCATATCCCAGAGTTTATGCAGATTTATTAAAGAATTGACCAGCTTAATAACAGAGCAGTTGGCTAATAATTTCAGAGGTCGTTCTAGCTGAATATATGGTGAGTTATGGAATTAATTGTCCCTATCTGTTAACCTTTCCTGTGAGAATTATGGAATTGTTATAGGTGTGACTATTAATAGGAGAATCGAAAGGGAAAAAAGAACTAATAGCTACCAGAGGTTATCGTAGTCTGCATATAGATGGTGTTAAGCCAGTATACATAATTTAATACCTCAAAGCTATGTAACACTCAGAAGGAATGGAATGAGATTTGAATTTTATCGTGGTAGTCTATGATTGTAGTGCTGAGGATTTAATACAAGGAGTAGGCAACGAAGGTTTTAATTCAAAATTTCTTTCCATCGCTAAATTTCAAAGATGTAACCATATTAAAGTCATTGTTATAGTTTTCATCTCCTTGTGCCGACACCAATTCAATTCCATGCTCTTGACTAGTCTCTGCACAAGTACCAGATTAATATTGTTACTGTCGCCACTCAATTTGGAAGGAATTGCAACTTTGACTCAGGAAGCCGATAGTCATATAGCTTTCCACCACAGATTTTAAATTCAAGCTAGTGGACGCTTCTTTGGGATAGCTAATAAATCGAAGAATGAAGAAAAAACGCACTCAAATGGAGACATTATAATCTGGAAAGGATGGGTCATATAGTTTAGCACTACAAAATAGAGACTTATGCTAATCGAGTCATTTCATTCCAGATTGGATGGGCATAGTTGGTAAAGGAATTGGTTACGTGCTCCAGTAACTTAATAAGTGGAGAAACATGAGTCTCCGTGAACAAGAAGAATGGCCAAGAATCGTGGAAGTTCAATATAATATCTTAAGTCGCTGCCAAGTTTTTACTACCAAATGAGTCATGGTTGTTATTGCAAGACATCTGGCACTAGATATCTCAGATTTGGAGTGTCGTGGAGCTTATGCATCACATTACTGTAATAGCCACTACAACGTTTGAATCCAGTTTGGGGACATGGAGAAAAAATACTATTCATATTATCGATTGGAATTCAAATTGGTGATAATAGCTCTTATGCGCCGATATGAAGTTATTAAAATGGTCCATTGTGAGATTTATTTGGGGAAGGCAACGTGTCATAGCCTTGGGAAGTCAATAATATTCAATGGTAACAACAGCTTTATATGAGTCGACCAATTATGGGACATGGAGAAGAATGGAATTCATCTTTCTAGCCGTCGTTACTTCAGAAAATGTGCAAGAATTAAAGGAAATTAATAGTCGATATTAATAATTACATTGGGGTCGTATTTATTGGAGGAACACTCGCATTTGATAGAAGACACCATATAAGACAAAGGGGCGACGTGGATGCATTGAAGTGGGAAAAACCTTCAGTCTTGATGTATTGAGTATACAGGTTTAGCGGAGGAGCTAATATAAAATAGACCACTATTTGAAGAGTCTTCAGCAGGTTATATTGAATGCAAGTTTAACTCACAGGGAATTCTGGAAATCTGGATTGTACAGAGCATGTTGTTCAACTCACGGGGAATTCCAGGTTTGAGATTTTAAGCTGACTGTTGGCTAGAGTTGTTCTATGTAGGATTGAATTTTCTATGCCTATATTATTTGTAATGTCTTTCTTGTTACCAATGAAAGCCATGAGGTTTTATCCAACAATCAAATAGTTAATGTCTTATGAAGATTCTTGTTCATTTCAATGTGATTAATTTAGTCTTCTTGAATATTGCCGCTTGGTAATTCTGTCTATGTTGAACTCTTGAACATGACGAATGATTTGTTGGAGAATGAGGAATACATTATTTGTTGAGTGCAATCTGTATATCAATTAAGCAAATAGTATTGCAAACTTTGTTCCTACTAAAAGTGTTTGACGAAATGCCTGAGTAATTTAGCTGGTGAAATCACAAAAAATTGTAGGCCAAAGGTGGCTTACTACACTCTCTCTTCTTTTTTTGACTCTCTCACTACCTCGTACCTTGTCACGTTCCAACTCATCTGTTGGTGTTCTCTCTTTGTACTCTCCGTACTCGGCCAAAGATGTCTACCTAGACGTGCCCTTCTCCTCTTCTTCCTGGATTTCTCGGACAGAAGGTGTCTCGCTAGGCACGCCCTTCTCTTCTTCTTGGATTTCTCCGATCTGTAGCATGTTACACTGTCAATGGAACACTTCATAATCTTCCATCTACCAGTGGAACAATCTGTTCAATGAATTTGTTTCATCCTCCAAGCATTCCTAGAGGTCTAGGATGCCTTCATCATTTGGCTCTATGGTTCCTCCTTCCTCCATTCCCCCACCTCTCTTCGATTCTGAATCTGACGATGCCAATTCTTCACTGACTGCTTGATTCCTTAGATCGATTGCATACTTCCTCCCGTTGCTCTCTATGGATAGTGTATTTATTTTCCAATTGTGATTTGCTCTAGCTGCCACCAACCACCCTCTTCCGAGCAACACATCGTACGCCTTCCTCTATAGTGGGATGACTACGAAGTTTAGCAAGAACAGTTATGTCCCGATCATCACCTTCTGTGCCATCAATGTTCCCAACAATTTGATGTTGTGTTGATTGGCACCCACAAGTTGGAATGTTGGTGGCCAAAGCATCGGCTTCCCGAGACTCTTCCATGTGTCTTCAGATAGTACGTTGACTCCCGATCCTCCATCAACAATAGTATTTGTCAGTATTTTCCCTCCGACCTCCATTTGTACGACCGCTAGCATCTTCCCGATGTTTGTCGTCAACAACACTAGGTCGATGGTTTGTTCACTATACAGTGGTGGTTTTGGTACCAATTCTTTCCTTCGGCCTTCCAGTAGTTGGTGTTTTCCATCACCGACAACATTCGTGATCGCCAATCCCAACTGCGGTAAAGTCTGGAGAAGGTCAGTCACCTTTATGGGTACAGTGGTCTGCAATACCTACCGTATGATATTGTTTTCTTCCTCTGATCACCAAGAGGTGTTTGGATTCTCCAGAGGTGTTTTGGTTTCCTTTGCCATCGCTAGTTCCACTTCTGCTTTTGCTTCCTTCATTCTTTGTTTCTCCGTACGTGGATCTAGGTAGGTGGCCTTCTTCATTTGTGCTCTAGTAATCGCCAGTACCTCTTACTCTTCCACATCTAACATATGGATGCCTTTCTGTTTGTGGCATTCGTTGTCTTCATGATCACCCGGTCCACACCACTTGCACAATCTTCCCCCTGAACCTTGACCATTCTGGCATTCCCTGGTGAAATGGCCCCATTCGTTGCACTTCTAGCATTGTATCATGGGCCTTCCTTTACCATCGTACTGTATATTGCTTCTTGGACTTATGTTGCTTCGGTAACCTCCAGGGGATGCATTGCTATTGTATTGGGGCTTCGGTGGTGTATTCGACGGATGTTGACGGTTCTCCCTGAGTGAAGAGTACTTGCGTACCCCTTGCTTTCAAATTGTATGGGCATTCCTTGATGGAATGTCCCATCACTTGGTAGATATTGCAGAACAGCTTCTTCGGGCAGTTTGCCTTTGTGTGACCTTCCCCCTTGCAATCCGTACACCACAGTTCTTTGGCTTCCCTCATACTCTCCTTGTCGGCCTTCAATTCTTTCATCATTCTCATTATGTCCTTCCTCAGTGCTTGTACAGTCTTGGACTCACCATCGCTGCTGTCATTCGTACTCTCCTCGTCATCCGTCTTCCTTTTCCCTCAAGATGTTTTATTTTCACTCTCTATATCCATTGCCCGATTGTACACTTCGTCGTACAATGATGGAGGCATGACTTTCATTTTCTTTCTCAACGACGAGAGTAACCCTTCAATGAACCGTTGGTTCTTTAGCCCATCGATCGGTTGAGTCTCCAGTTTTCCCAACAATTCTTTGAGTCTCAAGTTATAGGTGCACACGTTCTCATGCATCCCTTGCTTCGTATTGTAGATTTCCACTACAATTTCAAAGTCCTTTGAGTAATCTCCATGATGCCCTATGTACTTGGTCCAACTCTGTGTACTAGTCAATGGCACTATCCCTCAATGTCAATGGAAATGCTTTCAGCCAATAGTCCACATCATCTTGCCCGTCGGCTATACAAATCATCTCGCATGTCTTACAGTGTTGTACTGGATCTTCTGACCCGTTCCCCGTAAATTTTGGCAGCTTTTGCCTCTTGATTGGCGGAGTCACCATCCTTCCTCGATGCCCCCCTTGTGCATTGGACCTGACTGGACTGGTTCTCTCGCAACATCCCGGTGCGTCACTTGCACTCTCGGCCACGTTCGAGTCTTCCCCACATCCTCTGTTGGCATCCTCTACACCTCGAGTCTCCTCAAGTTCGTTCTGGTACTCCCTATGCCCTGGGGTCTTAGGCTCAGATCTTCCAACTCTCGGCCCTTTATCATCCGATATGGACAACTCTCTCATACGACGTATGCTATTTTCAAGTTCTTTTGTCACTGCATTTTCATTTTCATTTTCATTTATTTTATATTTTGCTCTATTTGTTACTGATGGTGTTATGAAGTTCCCCTCATCAATTTCTCCACCAAGGGTAGACAATATCTTGGTTTATTTCATTCCAGTCTTCATCTACTCCTCCAGTGGTTTGTTTTAATTTCCTTCGTCGGTTCTCTTGTTCTTTGAGTCTTAATGATCTCCATACTTGTTCCTCGGTAGTTTCTTTCCCTTTCGGTACTTGGTTTTTGTCTTTGTTGAGGCGTACACGCATTAATTGCCGATCGTATGGGCCTTAGTTGCCAAATGTACATCTTCGGCTTGTATCTCGTTCCTCCTCTTCCCGCTTGGTTCTCTCCTCATACCATTGCAGCATTTGTTGTCTCCTTTGTTCCTGATCCCTCTCAGCCCAGAGATCTTGTAAGATAATGTAGTTGCGTGCTATCAACCTTGGCAGTTTGGTGACAAGATGGTCAACCTCTTGGTTGACGTGCAGTCAATCCCAGATGATCGACTGAGGGATCTCTCGCTTGAGACCCTCCCTCCGTATGTGGTTCCCTTAACGAGATTTCCCACAAACTGTAGAGGTCTTCCATCAAAGCATCTTTACGATCCTCTTCTGCTTGTACCGGCTCTTCGGTTGGCTGCCCCATCACAATGCCATTCTCCCATTTGGGTGATGTTGAATTCACTTAGGCAACGGCGCCAAATGTTTACTCACAGGGATGTATTCGAACGTACTCTAAGAGTAAACGAGAATAACTTACAGAACATAACGTACGTACTAGAACACAATGCACAGAATAATCATACTGTCTTTATTGATAGAACGTATGCAAGTACAATCATATTACTATAACAGTGTAGCACAAGTACATAACCGAATAGTCTCTAGAATAACATTGTTTCCTGACTACATGACTCGAATACATATAGTACGCTGGCGGTGGTTGAGAGACCGACCGTCATGACCTTTCATTACAACTAATTACTTCATCAAGAACTTAATTCCCGAGACAACTAACTAACATGACAAGTACATAGAAAATATAAACTTTAACTAAAGTCTTATTTATTTATTACTCACGACCAACCAAGTACACTCTCGGCCGACTACACGCATAATGTTAGATGCATAAACTATTCACTTGTGGGTAATACATAGTAAAATTACTGAGTAGAACAATGGGCATGTTGCAAATTGCTTGAAATTAGATTATCTTGTACTCAATATTTTACTACTTCTAAATACTCTTTCTACATCGCATGTAGTCTACAGACTAAGTTTTATGTTGTTCCTACTTGCCAGCTATTAAACACTATCCAAAAGGCCTATAGGAGGTCATTTATAAGTGCAATCCTTTTTATACATAGCATCTCTGAGTTTGACCTGAGCATCTATAGGATTCTTACTACTTTCTACCTTGGTCTAAATATTATTATTCCATTCAAGGGTTACTCCCTTTCGGTGTAAGGAATCCTCCCTTTCCAATACCTACAAACTGACAAAATACAAAGGCAGCTGAAAAGAGTTGGTAAGTCTTATGAGATGAAATGCAGAGACTTAGCACAACAAGTGACTGTCAGCAAACAATTGTCCACAGATGGATATTGTTTGGAATCCTTCATCAATCTTGAGATTCTATGGCTCACCATTTCAGGGACTCCAACCAGCTCAATCGACAAATAAACAGAAATTATGTCCAAAGGATTTTTATCATTTTTGGCCTCTAGCTTATTTATCCCATAGGTCTTCTTCTTACAGTTTGTACTCATAGGCTTATTTGAGTCATTTGTTTCCTTTTGATATTTATGCCAATAAGATTATTTGACCCATAGGTCTTTTATTGTTCCTGTGTATAGGCTTTGATCAATAGGTCCTAATTTGATACTTATGTTTGTAGGCATTATATTGATATTAATGCTTGTAGTGCTAAAAAAACAACTAACCTTTTCTCTAAGCCAAAGAAATCTATTATAATATTCAGGGGGATGTTTTCCAAGGCAACAAAGTTCATTTTTCTCCCAACAATTGACAGATATTATCATTAACAATTAAGAAAATTTTGAGATTCAAAATAATGCTCTAGAACATAGCATATTAGTAGTCATTGTTAGTTTGAAAGGTTATGCAAAAATAGAAAACCTGCTTATTTACAAAAATGATTCCTGACTTGGGTGCATCCACTTGCAGCAAAGAGGCTAGAATGTCAAGCTTTTCATCCTTCTGACATGTCTGCATAAAATCCCCAGTTAGAACATCAGTTTCTCATCAACAAATTGTGAAGGAAACGTGCTTATATATGGAAGGAAATACCCGCACTGGTAACATTATTTGAAAAACTAATTTTTTTATCTCTAGTTGAAATTTCTAAACAGTTGAATGAAAGGCGATTGATCAGTTGAGATTTTGGTAATCTACATACAATATAATGCAGAGAAGAAAAGGGAGAAGCCAACTGAAACAATTCAAAACAAAGTCATGATGAGAGTTAAAGATGTCACATCTCTTCTAAATATAACTGTACTTACAACATATCTATGAGAGAGACGTGAAGGCATTGGCTCAATCGGGTGGACATGAACATGAACCACATCTCTCTGCAAGATACAATCATAGCCACAAAAATATAAATAAATCCTAGAACAATGCTAATTGGCCTAGTTGATTTAAATATAAGGTTGACAAATTAAAATGTCTATCGAGGAATCAAACCTTAGTCCATTTTTGCTGAATGCAATTGTCAATAAACTGCCTGTGTTGTGGAATTGATGCACTTGCAAAGATTGTCTGGCGATTATTAATAGATGTGTAAGATGTTAGGAGTTTACGAAGCAAGTATGTATGCTTTGCAGCACCAAATATTGAATCAACCTACAAATCATAAACCAGTTTCCATCAGATCTCCTAAACTCTAGAGAGTCACATTAATAAAAATCTACTTCAGGACAATTTGCTTTGCAGAACCAGTTTTAATCAACCTAAAAATCACAAATAGTTTTTAATCAGAGCTCTTAACCTCTAGACAGTCCCAATAATAAACATGTACTAGTATTCAGAATTATTGCTGCGCATATAGTTCATGCTATAGTCAAGTAATCAATAATGGCATACCAAATTTGTTTGAGGACATATTTCTCCAATCAATTATAAAAATCACAGCTTCAAAAGAAACATCTTCTGTTTACAACATTTATATCTGAGCTAATTTGACTTTAATAATGAAATTCTGACCTTCAAACACATTCCCACGCATTCAAGAATTACTCTATAAGTAGCGATGCTACTTTCTCCCTCTTTCTATCTGACCAAAATTTTAAGTTTCTACATAAAAGATGTTTTCTGTCAAGACAGACCCACCAGAGACATCTGGGTCAATACTCTTAAGTGGCACTCACTAAAAACCCATATTCCATGGCCTTTTGCAGACAGTGGGCGACAGCAGTACATATATAATATATATGGATAGGAACTTTAAAATACATATATATATAGGAATTTTAGAATATGTATATAGGGATACTCAAATTTCTACAAGTTACATTTATTCCCTGACACAAAATTTAACTTATCCATCTCCAAGGATAAGAATAGAGATCGTAATTCAATGAAGGAGACAACACTTTGAGCTTCTGTAAAGGAAGTAAACATTGTCTAGTCACATTGAATTTGAAATTGCACTCTAACTTGTCTATATAAAGAATAAACATATGTGGGAGGAGAGAGAAATTCAACAGTTAAATTGTAGACAAGCCAGAAAATAAAAAGCCATACAATAAAATATTAAAAAACATTTTTGTTGAAGGAATGCCCCATGTAAGAGGAAAACATCTATAGAGAACTAGGCTGTATTTTGTTTGACTGGGGAGCAGAAGAGGAACCATCATCTTTTTTGGTTATCACAAGAAGACCAATACAAAGTCTAAGAATGTGATTAGGTAACTGCTTGGGTTTGGGTTGTCAAACTGAACAACGTACAAGACTTGAGGATGTCTTTCTATTTTTGTGATCATTAGCTATTTAGCTATTATAGCTAAGGTGGAGATGGTTGCTATCAACAATCACTACCTTCACACAAGATGCATATACATTTCTATCCTACAATATTGCAAGGGGTTGTTCCATATTTAGCATCGGTTCATTCTATATTGACAGCAAATTATCCATATGTACATTTCAGTTCATGGAAGACGTAATAATCTCTATTTTAGTAGGTGCGTGATTGTTAAGATCCAAACATGTAATTAAAGAGAACATTGAGGATATATAATCAGAGACCACACAACTCAAGAAGATATGGTGGGTATGAATGGACACTCCATTCAATATACCCATAATAGAAGAATTCCCTTAATTTATGGTTCTAATTTACAATACTCCTTGTGGAAGGAATCATTCCAGTGATCTTTGTAATGAGATTTCAACTCAAATACAATATATTTACATGATCCTTCTGAATGATGTGAGCCTCTATAGGCATCTCATCATCTAATTACGTAGGATTAAAATAAATCCTTAAACCAGACATTACACATTAGGCTACCTAATTACCAATTATAACCCACACCACAAGCTATAATTTTCCCAACATAACTACTATAGGTTATGTGCACAATGAGTCAGCTACACCGTAACCCATTTCCATCATAATATCATATGCTTAGGAACATAACAATAATGCATCTGAAGATATGTAGAATATGTTATCTGTTTTGATGGCGTAACAGATATGTTATGGTGATCATGCCATTTCCCTTCAATTCAATATGCTCTTCTAAGCTGTTATACAAACTATGTGACAGCCCTTACATTTTTAGCACTGTTCCCAGCTATTTGACAAAGACATCAGCAGCCAGCAGTTAACAACCAGAATAAGTTGTCTCAAGCAGCCCTAGAGATTTTCCAAAAAGTTATTTCTGTCATCAATGAAAAAATTACAGCTGCAGCTGACAAAATGGATTTAAAAGAATTCCTTTCAATAAGAAGAATGTTGGTTGGAAAGGAAACTAATATTGATAAGAAGACTCCAGATACAAGTTCCAACTCACTGCTGGAGCAACTGATCAAAAGGACATGAAGTATGAAGTCCGGGAGACAAGCCAGACTTCTCATAAAACTATTTGAAGTCAAGCATTTGCGGTGTTTTGAGCCAAAAGCTTCATTCCTATGTTTCCTGGCTTCTTACATGTAGGATTTTACAATTATAATAGGAATATTCAATCGAGCAGTTAAAAGATGAAGAAAAGAAACTACAGAAAGAAAAAAAATGGCAAAGATTTTATCTCAAATTAATGAGAATACCAGTTGAGAATCATTCCAAGGGGGAATGATCATGCCTGATACATAATTTCTCGAGTTCCTACTTGCTGGAAATTATATGCAGATAAAGTACTATTCCTACTTCAAATAGTAGTGCTAGAATGTAGCTTATGCTGCAATGAGTATGAATTTGTTGTCTGAAACTAAACATGAATGAAATATAAGAATTCAATTAAAAAACACTTCAGACACAAGGAATTTTACCCAGGAATGAGGAAAGCCCACTGCAGGGAAAGCTGGCTTGGAAGTGTGAACAAATCACTACCATCCTTCAAATCAGGCAATTACAAAGAGTGCAATTGGATTGTTCTTACAGTGATCCACTACTCCTAAACTTCCTCTCTACTTTCTGTTACCTCACAGACACATCATATTACAAACAATGGAATTCACTTTCAACTCACTTCCAACTATCATGCCTCTAGAATTACGCTTTTTTTCTTATGCAAACATTGGAGGTGTTCTCTTGTATGGAAGTGATCCCAACAGTTTCTTGGTCGCTTTCTGAACTTCTTGATACTTCCAGAGAAGAACACCAGTTTGAAGGGCAGGACTGCCAGTGACACAAGCAGCACCACCATTCGTGACACAAATGCAATTGCCAATAAACTTTCATGACTGCTACCAGCTGCAGGACCACCACTGCCACAAATATAACCATTACCACTGGTTCTTCTTAGCTTTGAATCTAGGGCTCGTTTTGTCCTAGAACTTTGTTATTGTAATAGTTGTACTTTGCAGTCCTATTTACCTATTCTTGGTCACTTGTGGACATCAAAATAGTTTCTTTCTTTTTAATTATGTAGAATTTTTAGTTGTTTGATTGGATCTTTGTCTTCTGATCCTTTACAGATCAAAGTAAGGGATTTCTATGCTTTGGAACAAAGATTTTTAACATAGGGTAGAAGATTGCATAAAAACTATGTGTTCAGTCTCCGATTGTTCCTATCTTAAACAACAAAAAGAATGAACTTGAATTTTCGAATTGATGGCAGGAATAAGAATAGGCAAAAAAGTAGTCACACTCCATATTTTTTATCATTAATTATTCAATTAAAAATTAAAATATATTAGTTTTTAAATAAGCTATTTAGCATCTACAATTATACCTAGAACCCCACTAACAAACAAAAATACAAACAGTTATTGTCAATTCATATCAATATTTGGCACAACCTGACAGTCTCTGTGAATGTTGAAAGCACAATTCTTTTTCACATCTTTTCTGCACTAAAACAGTCAACATAGCTTAGTGGACTCACTTAAATTTAAAATGATGTATACTGATATTCATTAATATTTTTTATTGTGCCCTTCTGGTTGAAATATTTACACTAGTGAAAGCACAATTCTTTTTCACATCTTTTCTGCACTAAAACAGTCAACATAGCTTAGTGGACTCACTTAAATTTAAAATGATGTATACTGATATTCATTAATATTTTTTATTTGCCCTTCTGGTTGAAATTTAAATCACTGTCGTGGATAATTTCACATTGATATTAGGGCAAGTTCCAAGTATTTGCTACAACATGATGCTAGGATACAATAAGCAAGCTAATTCATAAGCCACAGTTACATTCTAAAAGACTATGTGGACCTAGTAAGCAAGTTCCCATTCTTCTGTCAAAAGGGTCTTTATATATATTTGAAATTTGTAAATTTGTGTTCATTGTTTGCTCATCTATCTACAATTTATTAATCACTTTCCTGAAATTAGGTTACCAAAATGCCATGCTTTCTGTAACAATTAGAGCCTCCAATTATTTTTCATGTGCCATTTTGAATGGCATGGTTTTGTATGCACTTCCCTTTTATATTGTGTATTTGGTGATATTATGAGAAAAAACCCAAAAAAGGAAGTTGTATACTTAAGAATATCTAACATAATTTAGATTGTTCTTAGAAAAAACATCTCAAAACTGAGCTTATTATCTAACACTCAAATACCTCGTCAGTAACAAGGACCTTGATTGCATCCAGCTTCAAAATTTCCTTCTCAAGCAATTGACATAAGCAACCTAATGTTGCAACCATGATTTGTGGGGCTTCTGCCTGCATAAAAAAAATTGTAAATGAACATGCAATGAAAAATGATGCCTCCATTGCCATCATTTAATAAGGCGAAAAATATTTTATAATAAGGAAAATTTACAAATTTGCTCAAGACAGAACTAACAAGGAGCTAGGCATGAGGATATTACATAGATACTTGGTGTAACAAGAAAAAGATCTGAAGTACATCATATTAGTTTGTTGTAGACTCTTAATTGCTTTCATATGGACAGTATTAGGCATAGTTTGAGAAGACAGTTTAAACAGTAACCAGAGTGAAACAACAATAACAGTAAAATACAAGACACAATACGACTAGAGAACATCAATATTCTATATTTAATGATCAGACGGAGACAGGGGATCGCTGGAGCTACTGCAGGAGCCAGCAGTAGTTTCTTTGCTGAATATATGCATCCAGTCAAAGGCAGGAAAATCTAGCTAAGAACAATGGATTCAATGCAGGGCATTGACACAATTTGATTCACTAGATTGAGCATGCTTTGACATTTGTTTCGTGGTGTGTAATATCTACATTCTTGAATGATAGTGGTGCTTTGCTGAGTCTCTGTAGAGAATATCTTCAATCACTGAAACAATTCTACTAGTATTGACTGCAGACAACAAGAAATTAATTTATTTTGCAGCCAGATGCATCATACAGTTTTGTTGCATACGGGTGATGAGCTTGTTTTTCTTAACCTCTTTGGCTATTCCAGCCATTGTTATCTCTGAGCTTTTGAGTGCATTAACCATAGCAAACATGCCACGGGTTTTCTGGCAAGGTTGATCAACAATATGACAGCCAAATGCACCTTGAGTGCATTGCAGGATTTTTTAGATTTTACCTGTGTTGTTAATAGTTATGGTTTGAAGAGGTGGTTGGTGGAGGGGTGATGTAGCTTGCAGAGAGAGCAGCTTAAGGCATGCAAACAAGACAGTTTGGATCCCCAAAGTGCCATTTTCTGTAGAAAGCTAACCAAGGTTCTTCATCGCTACAATAGCTCACTTGTTCTTCCACATTATCAAATCTCATCAATTGCCTTCATGTTGGTTGTTATATCAAGTTCTACTTCTAACTTCCTAATCTAGTAACGAGGTTAATTGATAATTCCAAATGGAACACAGTTAAATCCATTAACAACAGTTCAAATATGAAGATCACTCCAAGCACTTCGTAGGAAGCAAGAATGTTTATACCTTGCTGTTATATTTGAAGACTTAATAGTTAATTGTTATTTTATATATTTTCAGTTGAAGATTGTTTAAGAAATTGTTAAGTTTATGATAATTATGCGGTGTTAGATGTGAAGAGATTGTATGGAAAGTTGTGTTATCTGGATGTACTTTTATATAGAATGAAGGCAATTTGAAGTTATATATCATTGGTTCCATATCTGCAACTGCTTTAATTGCTTATTGCTGAGCTCCTGTTCATTACTACATATTTTCTGTTGTTTTCTTCTTGAATGTTCTCATTACTATTTAAAGACATATATTGGCCTTATATATGTTAGCAATGGTGAAACCAACATAGCAGCTTGAGAAAAAGTGTTTGCCCATATATGTGAACAATGATTATGAGTTTCATGGCAATAGAAAGTAAGAGACATAAGGAGGTCTGTTCACTTGTGGAGGAAAAACAATACAGCTATACCAGTATCAATCAAAGCCCCAGCCTGATGTAGATGCCATATCTACCCAATCAGTACAGCTATAAGTATTGCTTTGGTGTTTTTAATTGCTTCAATTGTTTTTATAACCATCACCAGCAAAACACCTTCAAGCCTTCTATTGGAGGACTCTTCCTCGCATAAGTAGATTTTGCGCTGTCTTATTGTTCATGTTGTATGGACAATCCTTCACTATGTCCTCCATTTGGCAGATATCTCAGAGGCGTTCTTTGGATAGTTAGCATTGTATTGCCCTCCATTTAACAGCTGGTACACTAGACTTCATTTGGTTCTTTTCTGGCGTCCTCCATCAGTTCATCATCAGCATCATATATTTCCTTGATACTTCAATCAATGCAGGATCATTTCTATCTTCTTCCTCCAAGTTGCTACAAGCTTTTGAAAAGGCAGAGAACTTTTTTCTTTCAAGATAAATTGTTCTCTTGTACAATTTCCAATATGCTGTCCAAGGAACTTGTAGAAACCCCTAGTTTCCCCTGTTTCTGAATCTGACTGAGTTTTTGTTTGTTTTTGCAATTTTTGATTTTTTTGGGTTTTTGTGCAATAAATGAAGATTGCGATTTTGCAAATAATTGAAGATAAATTCAATAAAAATTAAATAGCTCTTGGAAATGATGAAATACAGATGCCAGTATATTTATTTCTCTTCTGAAACAATTACAATAAAAATCCAGATACATGCAAATAGAAAAGCAATGATTTTTGTTTGAAAAACCTGAAGATTGCAGCTTGCTGATATATCACTTGAGATGGTACCGCTGGTGTGAGAAAGGCACTTTCTTCCTCTGGAAACAATCTCAAAAGATCTCCAATACCCTAGCGCCCACAAAGGAGAAGACTGGGACTCACAGTGATAGGCGTTTTCCTCAAAGACAAAAGACACGCCCTTTATGACAGTACGGCCAGGTACAGAAAAGTATGGCCTGATAACAGCTGCAGCAATGATTAAAAAGTACGGCCTCCTCTGAAATCAATATCCAGACTCTAATAATGGTGCGCCTTGATTGATATATATTCTCTGGATGCAGACACTGATAAAAACTCTGAAGATAATTAATTCTCTGAAGCTCTGTGATTTCTCCTGGATGAAGAAATCTCTATCTAGCAATAAATCAGGTGTTATTTCACACCCTCTGAACTGCTTCCAATGGAGATGGCTCGTTCCCCAATGAATTTGAGACTGAAACCCTAAAGCTTCTTGCTCAGACCAAAGTTGATCAATTTTCAATTCACAATATGCATAATGGCTCGAATTCCAAGGCAAACTGCTTAATACCCTCAAAAGTACGAATTTCACAATAATAGGGTTCATTAAAATTCGACTTGAATAATTTATCAATATTTCAATAGTCTCTAGCCAAATATTTTATTATAATTTTAATTGCCAATTGGCCCCTTCTGATGATGGCGACCCCATTAACAGAAATCACTTAAGTTATAATTAAATATTATAACTTTATACTATAATCTCCAATTAATTAATATTTAATTAATTCAATCAAATATTAATATCTCTCTCATTATTCATCCGATGCCTGATCCGTCTGAAGCTGACGAACACAGAAGTGATTCTGAACACTAACAATCCATACTGCTAAAAATAGCAGGGGTCCCACGCTGACTGCCAAGAACTGCTAAAAATAGCAACTTCTGCAAGAAATGTCCGAATGAGCCCGAACGAAAGCCAACTGATCAAAATTGCCAATCTGAAGCTGAGCCAAGCTCCAACGTCACCCTCTATCCAGTCTATCAGCCTACGAGGCTCGTATGATAGGCTAATCCTGTGCTCCGAGAGATGTCACTGAGAAGGGGACATGACAGTCCGCCCCTCCTGAAATTGCTTGTCCTCAAGCAATCTCAATGCTGGATGCTGCAGAATATCCTCGCTCTCCCATGTAGCATCCTCAACAGGCAAATCTCTCCATTTCACTAGATATTCCGTGATAGTCCTCCTACGCAACTGTCTCTCTCTGTACTCCAGGATAGACTCAGGTACTAGAATCAACTTTCCCTCATCATCTAAGGGAGGTAGAACTGCAGATGGTACCACACGGTGTCCCAACGCCTTCTTGAGGTGTGATACATGAAATACATTGTGTACCCTGCTCTCTGCTGGAAGCTCAAGCTCGTAAGCCACCTCGCCAACTCTCCTCAAGATCCTGAAAGGACCGTAATACCGTGGCTTAAGCTTCTCTGACCCACTCTTCCTAAGAGTGGACTGACGGTAGGGCTGCAACATGAGGTAAACCATGTCACCAACCTCGAAATGTCTCTCCGTCCTCTTCTGATCCGCATACTGCTTCTGCTGATTTTGTGCCTTGGCTATATTTTCCTTGAGAGCCCTCATAGTATCCTGACTCTCCTGCAACCAACCTCCTGCACTCGGCACTCTACTGTCGCTCAGTAGCAAATCCAGAAAACTCGGCGCCTCATACCCGTACAACACCATGAAAGGTGACATCTGAATGGTCATATGGAATGTCGAGTTGTAACAATACTCACACAAATGTATCCATTTGACCCACGCCTTCTGCTGCCCTGCTATATAGTTTCGGAGGTAACCTTCCACCCACTTGTTCACAATCTCCGTCTGCCCATCAGTCTGCGAGTGGTAACTAGTGCTCGGAGTGAGCTCGGTCCCACAAAGTCTAAACACCTCCTGCCATAAATGACTCAGAAACCGACTATCCCTGTCGCTCACGATGCTCCGAGACAACCCATGAAGTCTGAATACCTCGCGAAAGAATACCTCTGCTACCTATGTAGCTGTGTAGGTTGTGGTGATCGGAAAGAAGTGGGCATACTTCGTAAGCCGATCCACAACTATGTATATGCAATCTCGCCCTTGGGCTTTAGGCAAGCCCGTAATAAAGTCCATCGACAGGCATTCCCACTTCCTGTCAGGAATCGGAAGTGGCTGCAATAAACCTGCCGGGTACGTGTTCTCCTACTTGTTCTGCTGACAAACAGGGCACTCACGCACGTACTAAAGAACATCTTCCTTGAGTCCTCTCCAGGTGAATCCTCCCGAATTGTCTGTAGGTCTTGAAGTACCCGGGATGTCCTGCTGTAGGCACGTCATGAAAGGCCCGCATGATGATGTTCTTCACCTCTGAACAGGGGATCAAAAATATCCTGTTCTTGTAAATGATCAAGTCATTTACAAGTGTATACCTGGTATCAACTGTCGATCCCTCAACAATGCTGGAGGCCCAAGTGTCCTTGGCATACTCTGCCACAATCATATGCCTCCAATCCTCTGAAATATGAACCATAGCGCTCAAATATGGTATACGTGAAAGTGCATCAGCCACTACGTTCTGTGTACCTTTGATATACGAGATATCAAAGTCATAAGCTTGCAACTTACTGACCCACTTCTGCTGTCTATCATTGAGATCTCGCTGCCCCAAGAAGTGTCTCAAACTGTTATGATCAGTTTTAATGCAAAATTTGCTGCCAACAAGATATTGCCGAAATTTTGCTAAGGCATGCATAATTGCGAGCATCTCCTTATCATATATGCTATACAGCCTCTCTGGTCCTCTGAGCTTGCGGCTCTCATACACAATCGGGTGCTTGTCTTGCATAAGCACCGCACCAATGCCCTCACCTGATGCATCGCATTGAAGCTCGAACGGCTTCGTAAAGTCAGGTAGTGCCAGAACAGGGCATGTGGTCATCAACTCCTTAAACTTCATAAAACACTCCTGTGCCTCAGAAGTCCAAACAAATGCCCCCTTCTTCAGTAAATCTCTCATCGGGGCTACATGTCGTGAATAACCATTCACGAATCTATGGTAGAATCCACACAAACCGAGAAACCCTCTCAACTGTGTCAGGTTTGCCGGTGTAGGCCAATCAATAATGGCGCGGATCTTTTCAGGATCCATACGCACTCCATCTGCACTGATAATGTGACCTAGGTATAGCAATTCGGTCATTACCAAGTCACACTTGGATTCCTTGGCGTACAAGGTATCCCTCTCATGAATACTCAATACGGTCTCCAGGTGAGCCAAATGCTCCTGCCAAGTCCTGCTGTATATAAGGATATCATCAAAAAAGACCAACACAAACCTCCTCAGTAATGAATGAAATACCCTGTTCATCGTAGACTGAAAAGTGGCTGGCGCATTAGTGAGCCCAAATGGCATCACTACGAACTCGAAGTGCCCACAATGACATCGGAAGGTAGTCTTCTCTATGTCCTGCTCACGGACTCTGATTTGATGATACCCTGACCGTAAATCAATTTTTGTAAAGTAGCATGCTCCATGGAGCTCATCAATAAGCTCGTCAATCCTCGGTATCGGGTACCTGTTCTTGATTGTCCTCTTATTCAGGACTCTATAATCGATACACATGCGCAATGTTCCATCCTTCTTCTTAACCAATACAACTGAAGAAGCAAACGGTGACTTGCTAGGCCGAATGTGACCCATAGCAAGTAACTCCTTGATCGTTTTCTCGATCTCATCCTTCAGCCGTTTAGGATGTCTGTATGGTGTAATCATCACGGGCTTAGCGCCCTCCTCAAGCTCAATAATATGCTCTATGCCCCTGTCTGGAGGTCTACCGGTGGAATATCACTGAACACCTTATCGTGCTTGACTCTCAACTGCTGAATGTCCGGATGATATTCTGTCTTTTGCTGTCCCTCCTGTATAGGTGCTAAATGACACTCGGCAGCCCACTCTACCATGTCGTGACGCATGAGCCTCTCCATCCGGCGAAAAGAAATTGTTTTGATGTTGCTGTCCCGAATTGCTTTTAGTATGTGTGTCTTCCCGTCAACATCAAAACGGATCTCCATGTCCTTGAGACGAAGAGTGACTTCCTCCAATGAATGAAGCCACTTCATTCCCAAGACCAAATCAATATCCCCCATATTAACAACATAGTAATCTGCCTTGAACTCATAATTGTTCAAGCGTAAAGGGAGATCCTTTATCATGCGCTCACATCTCAAAGTGTACCCATCGGCCACCTTGACTCTAATGCCCTCGAACTCCTCGGTGATGAGTCCGCGTTTCTCAACGAATCTAGCATCTATGAAGTTGTGTGTAGCTCCTGTATCAAGTAGGGTAATGACCCTCTGTCCTACCAACACACCACGAATCCTGAAAGAGCCCTCCTGCTGTATGCTAGATAAGCGTGCCTCCTGTAACTGAAGCTCTGGCCTCGTCTCTGCTCTAGGCTCTGAAGTCTCTGACTCTGAATCCTCGGAACTCTCCTGCTGTTCAGAATTTCCTGATTCTGAGTCCTCGTAGTATGCCCACATTACACGATTTGCCTTGCCCTTAGGTCTTAGAGGACAATCGTGATTGGCATCATAGAGTCCTTTGCAGTAGAAGCAAAGCTTCTTCCTGCTTAGGTCATTAAGGGCCTCTCGATCCAAAGGTGGAGCTGCTGATTTACCTTTTGAATCGTTCTTAAAATCTGATTTTTCTTTGTTAAAATCAGATTTGTCCCTGTTTTTGTTAAAGCTCTTATTATCCCTGAAAGATGAAGAACCTCTAGAGTTAAATCTACTAGAAGGTGCTGCTAACTCCATACTTCGAGCTTTCTTCATCGCCTCCTGTAACGACGGAGGATCAAAGGCTTTGATCCAGCCTCTCAATGGCTCTGTCAAGCCCTCCATGAAGAGTACTACCAAACGCCTCTCTAATATGTTTGGAACCATGACTGATAGCCTCTGAAAGTCACCGATCTAGGTCTCTAGACTGCCACTCTGCGTCAACTGAGCTAAATCTCTGAAGTAGGATTCCGGATCCTTCCTGTCAAAACGCTCTACCAACCTGTCAACAAACTCCTGGTAGGATGTGATCCAGTCATGCTGTAATGTCACCATCCCGTGGTGCCACCAGTCGTAAGCTACCCCCTCCAGATGCAGTGTAGCATATCTGATTGCATCCCTCTCCGCCATCGGATGCAATGTAAGAAATGTGTCCAACTTGCTAATCCAAGCCTGAGCTGTCACTTTTCCACTTCCATCGAACATCGCTAGGTTAAGCCTGTTTGTTGCATGTTTTAGGTCATTGTTCTGCTGTCTAGGTCTCCAATCCTGTCGACCTCTATGATGCTCTCGTCTCTGAGTGACAAAACGGTCAAAAGAAATCCTCTCTCTGACTGCAGGCGGTACCAACTCCCATTCCTCGTTCGCTGCCATGAGAGTATCGGCAAACAACTCCTCCTGCTCCTCTCCTGCCAAGACCTCCTCGGCCTCCTGTCTCACAAATGTAGGTCTGGTAGGCCTGTCTGTTGTCCGTGAGGCTGTCCTAGGTGCCCTGTGAGACCCCACTTCACTCCTCTCTTCGTCACGATGTGGTGACGGTCTCCTAGGAGTACCCAATCTCTCAAGTGCTACTACCAACTGCTGTAATACATCATCTGACCGCCGTTGACCTGCACGAAGATCTCTTAGTGCATGCAAAACCTCTGCATCGTCCTGATCTCTGTTATTATGTGGGATCTCTGTCCTAGGTATATCTGTTCTGTCATTCCTGTCATTCCTGTCAGTTCTGTCAGCCATGTTTCCCGGCTGCCTGCTCAAACTCCGTTGCCTGTCAATCAAGGCACGTCTGCGTGTATAATACCTGTATGGCTCAAACTCCTCTGGCTGCATAAGATGGCTAAACCCTCAAGATGGCAGGATTTAGCTCTGATACCACTGTAGAAACCCCTAGTTTCCCCTGTTTCTGAATCTGACTGAGTTTTTATTTGTTTTTGCAATTTTTGATTTTTTTGGGTTTTTGTGCAATAAATGAAGATTGCGATTTTGCAAATAATTGAAGATAAATTCAATAAAAATTAAATAGCTCTTGGAAATGATGAAATACGGATGCCAGTATATTTATTTCTCTTCTGAAACAATTACAATAAAAATCCAGATACATGCAAATAGAAAAGCAATGATTTTTGTTTGAAAAACCTGAAGATTGCAACTTGCTGATATATCACTTGAGATGGTACGGCTGGTGTGAGAAAGGCACTTTCTTCCTCTGGAAACAATCTCAAAAGATCTCCAATACCCTAGCGCCCACAAAGGAGAAGACTGGGACTCACAATGATAGGCATTTTCCTCAAAGACAAAAGACACGCCCTTTATGACAGTACGGCCAGGTACAGAAAAGTACGGCCTGATAATAGCTGCAACAATGATTAAAAAGTACGGCCTCCTCTGAAATCAATATCCAAACTCTGATAATGGTGCGCCTTGATTGATATATATTCTCTGGATGCAGACACTGATAAAAACTCTGAAGATAATTAATTCTCTGAAGCTCTGTGATTTCTCCTGGATGAAGAAATCTCTATCTGGCAATAAATCAGGTGTTATTTCACACCCTCTGAACTGCTTCCAATGGAGATGGCTCGTTCCCCAATGAATTTGAGACTGAAACCCTAAAGCTTCTTGCTCAGACCAAAGTTGATCAATTTTCAATTCACAATATGCATAATGGCTCGAATTCCAAGGCAAACTGCTTAATACCCTCAAAAGTACGAATTCCACAATAATAGGGTTCATTAAAATTCGACTTGAATAATTTATCAATATTTCAATAGTCTCCAGCCAAATATTTTATTATAATTTTAATTGCCAATTGGCCCCTTCTGATGATGGCGACCCCCTTAACAGAAATCACTTAAGTTATAATTAAATATTATAACTTTATACTATAATCTCCAATTAATTAATATTTAATTAATTCAATCAAATATTAATATCTCTCTCATTATTCATCCGATGCCTGATCCGTCTGAAGCTGACGAACACAGAAGTGATTCTGAACACCAACAATCCATACTGCTAAAAATAGCAGGGGTCCCACGCTGACTGCCAAGAACTGCTAAAAATAGCAACTTCTGCAAGAAGTGTCCAAATGAGCAAGAACGAAAGCCAACTGATCAAAACTGCCAATCTGAAGCTGAGCCAAGCTCCAACGTGACCCTCTATCCAGTCTATCAGCCTACGAGGGTCGTATGATAAGCTAATCCTGTGCTCCGAGAGATGTCACTGAGAAGGGGACATGACAGAACTAGTTTCATCTTTTATTGCAGCTTTGGAAGGAATCATATAAAGTTTAAACCACCACTTCTGCAGATCATCTGCTACCTTCACATCCAACTTGCCCCACAACTCCTCAAATCATGGATGATTCCTCATAATTGGGTTATAGATTTCTGTGATGATCTCATTGTCTTCATGCAAAAATATTAATTCCTCGAACTTTTCCCTAAGATTTCACAATGTGTTAAACCAAGTAGATAGCACTTCTATCTATTCCATGTACCAATCTACAGCCACAATTCTCAAGGTGGTTGGAAATTACGTCCTCCAGTAGTTTTCATCTGTTTTCCCATCAGTTTTCCATATGGTGACGCAAGTCTACACTGTTGAATAGAATCCTCTTTACATTCACCATAAATGAAAAATATTTTCAGTCATGATTATTTGTACTTGCCACCCATTTTCTTCTTGCCTAAGCCCTATTCAGGTTCAAACAACCCTCATGGTACAAAACTTTATTCTATGAGTGTTCAAATTCTTGTGTCTTACCACTCCCCTTTCAGCTACAAGATTCTCCTTCAGAAGTCTACAAACACTTGTTGTTGTGTCAAATTCTTGTCCTTGACACCAACAAATATATTTGGTTCCTCCATTATGTCAACTTGGGCGATCCTTTTAGCTTGGGCCTCACATCTACACCCTTGGCACATTGTTCAGTCACTTTCCTGCATTCCCAGTCATCACCACTCTCTATGGCTTGGTCATCAAAAAAATGGAAACTGGCTGCACTCGAGGCACCTGGCATAGGAGGTGATGATCAAGATCCCTCATTTGCTTCACTTGTGCAAAACTACTCTTCTTCACCACTAATGGCTGTTGTTACCTTTTCACACATCACCCCATTCAAAATGGGGACCCCCTAATTTTTGCTCCATTCAGGTCTTTTGGCTTTGGTTTTGCGTTTGTCTCTCTCTGTTGGTTCTATCTGCCTAATGATGTACCTATCTTTTGATCCGGATTGGAAATTTGGTTAAGTCTGGAGAGCATTCTAATGGATTAGGGTTTACAACCTTCAGGCTACTTTGAGGTCGAATTGAGTTGGCTAATGGAAATCTGAGCTTAGCATTGCTGTTAGGATGCCTCAGGCACCTTCCCACTGAATTTTCACTGAATTTTGACAACTTACTATTTTTTAATAAGTACCTAATTTGGGGCCTATTTTCTAGGGTTTTTCAAATTCTGACTGCTACACTGTGCTTAGAACCTTTAGAACTCCCTGTTTGCAAAATCTGAGCGCGAACGAACAACTTTCTATTTTTAGCAGTTCTGGCTTCGGGAGTGATTTTTAGGGTTTGCATGTAGGATTTTCTATGCATGTCAACATAGTCTTTCTAGGTTTTTCAAGAGCTTCGCGATGATATGACATGCAAGTCAAACTAATGACTTTCTATTTTTAGTAGGCACCCACATGCAACCAAATTTTATGGGTTTTTTTGGGTTTTATCCTGTGCTCCACGGGGACGCGTCCCCTGCATTTTTTACCCGTTTCCCATACTGGGTACGAAACGGGGATGCGGGGACGGCTAGGAAACGTCCCCTAGCAGTACCCTTTTGGCCTCGAAGTACCCGGTACTTACCGGGTACTTTTTCTCACTGGCAGGGGATGTAGGGTACGGCTAGCCGTACCCGAAACGGCCCAGCCGTCCCTCGGCCGTACCCTACGGCCCAACAAAAAATCAAACGCTTTTTTAAAAAACTATAAAGTTTTTTAAATAAAAAGAAAGGTAGGGGGGCCCCACAAGGGACGCCCCAATGTGCTTAACCTAATTTGTGCCTTATATGTGGCCTAAAATGAGAAAAGCAACTCATTTTTATTTCTTGCCTTGTGAAGTGAAGCATAGCAAAAGGAGAGCAGCTAAGTGAAGGAGAGAACAGCAGTTTGAAGAGGAGCTTAGGGCATCATTTCCACCATATTAGAGGTATGTTTTTCATCTTTGTTTTGTATTTGCTATTTGTTTTTAATTTTTGCAAGATTTTTTAAGTTTTTCAACACATAGAAAGGGCATTTAGGGTTTACTTCTTTTTTTTAACTTGCAACTCTTTGAAATCAGAAACTTCATAAAAATTTAGAAAACAACCATGAGTAGCAGCAGTGATAGTGAAAGTGAGGATATTGAAATCCAAATGCAAGAAAGAACTCAAACGCAAAGAAGTGAAAGAACAAGAAATAGACATAGAGGTAGTGCAACTGCAAACATTGGGGGGTGTTCAGAGAGTGGGAGTGGAGTAGGGTCAGCAAGTTCAAACCCATTTGAATGTCCAATTGAAAGCCTCAAAAAATGGGCAAAAGGCCCATTTAACCCCAAAAAACCTCTACTACAATTTGCAACAAGAGTTGATAAAGATAAGAAAAAAAATTCGGGGGGTAGTAGAGTATGGGAGTGTCATTTGTGCCACAAACAATATAGGGGCAGCTATACGAGAGTTTATTGCCATCTTTTGTGGATTGGTGGTCAAGGGGTGAAAGGGTGTAGAAAAATAACCCAACAACAAAAAATTGAGGCAACTAAATTTCATATGGAGGGGGAGGCATTAAGTAAAGGGGTTTCAGTTGAGAGTTTGCAGCCTAGTACGGGAATGCCTACACCATCACTAGATGTTGCTTCAGCTTCTCACTCTCATGCGGGGGATGATTCTACTAGAGGAAAGAAAAGGAGTATGACTGTTGCTGATATGTTTAATGTTACAGCAAAAGATGGGGCTGATTCCTCTATTGCCAAGTTTTTTTATGCTAATGCCATACCATTTCATGTCTCACGTTCACCATATTTTAAACAAATGTGCAAAGATATTGTAGTTGCTGGTCCCTCATATGTTCCACCTGGAGAAACTAAGTTACGCACCACCCTTCTTGATAAAGAGTACTCCAAGGTGAGTATTTTGATGGAGGATATGAGACAAACATGGTTGACAGATGGCTGCTCCATAATCATGGATGGGTGGACCGATATCAAACATCGGCCACTCATCAATCTTATTGTCACTAGTACAGCAGGCTCTTATTTTCTTAGAGCTGTAGATTGTTCAGGCAAAAGGAAGGATGCAACCTTCCAATTTCAGATTTTGAGAGATGCTATAGAGGAGGTTGGAGCCTCTAATGTTGTGCAGGTATGATTTAATTTGATTTTCTTTCGTTCTTATTTTTTATTTTGATTTTCTTCATAGTTATTTAAAATTTTCATTTTGATATCTATATTCTATACTAATCTAGTAATCTCATATCAACTTGATGATATGCCATTGCCAGGTAGTGACCGATTCAGCCCGTGTGTGTAAATTAGCTGGATTGATGGTGGAGAGTGCTTATAAGCACATTTTTTGGACCCCTTGTTGCGTGCATGCATTGAACAATACCTTGAAGGACATTGGGAAGATAGATTGGGTGAAGGCAGTGGTTGCAGAGGCTAGAGAGGTGCAAATGTTCATTTGCAACCATCAGACTTCACTTGCTTTGTTTAGAACATTTTCGAGGAAGGAATTCCTCAAGCCCGTGGAGACTAGATATGCCAGCTACTTCATTTTATTAGAGAGGATGCTTGAGGTCCGAGAGGCTCTACAATTAATGATGGTCAATGTAGAATGGGGTAGATGGCAAGAGTCAAGCACAGCGGAGGGAAAAAGGGTGAAACAAAAAATCCTTGATGATGACTGGTGGTCCACAATGAGGTAAGAAAATTGGCATTGCTGATTTTATTATTTATTTGAATTATTAAATTTTATTATTGCTGATTTTCATTTTATTATTTAATATTTATAGGCTAGCAGCTTACCTGATTCTAATTTTTGTAACTTGTTTGCACTTGCAGTTATGTATGCTCCTTCATTCAGCCTATTGTGCAAGTGATTAGATATGCTGATACTGACTCTCCTAGCCTTGGAGAGATTTATGAGACCTTTGATAGTATGCTTGGACAGGTCAAACAAGCAATTTATAGCAAGGACCCTTCTTTGGCATTTTATGAGGAGCATCTTAGGCCCATTGTGACGCGACGGTGGGACATTATGAACACCCCGCTTCATATGGCAGCCTATGCTCTCAATCCGAAATGGTATGCACCGAGGCCTGGGAGAGTGGCTCCATCTCATGATGAAGAGGTGAAAGAAGGCTTCATGAGGGCCCTTACAAAAACGTATACTTCAGAGGAATCTACCATACTTCGCACACAATGGCTTGCATTTGCCAATCTTCATGGTCCAACCTTCGGCAAACCAGAGGCGAGGATGGATAGAGCTACATTGGCTCAAACCGACCCTATTGGATGGTGGACGTGGCATGGGAAGGATGCACCAGAGTTGAGATTACTTGCTGTTCGCCTTCTTTCACAGGTTGCCAGTTCCTCTGCTGCAGAGAGGAATTGGTCCACATATAGCTTCATCCAATCAGTCAAGAGGAACTGCCTTACCTCTAGACGATCGGAGAAGTTGGTGGCAGTACACAGTGCTTTGCGCTTACAGGATCGCCAGTCTAGTGAGTATCGTCAGACTCCAGCCTTACGTTGGGATGTTAATCCCGAAGATGCTACGCAGATTGAGGAGGAGGATGCACATGAGGGATTGGTGGGTGTTCCATTGGTTGAGACAGATCCTTCTATTGACATGGACACTGACACTGACTTAGACTCGTGCTCTGATGGCGAGGGCGATGCTGATTTAGACCTACCTTCTGCTGATTAGGGACCATGGACAGCGATATATTTTCTTAGTTTTATGTTTATCATGTCATTTCATAGTTGAGACTTGGAGCCTTTGGGCATTTTGGTTATAATTATCAGACTTTTATATGATATGTATGCACATTTATAATGAAAAGCATTTGAACTTTGTTAATTTGTTTGTCGATTCTCATGTGAAATCTCAATTCAAGTCTAATGATATGTATTAAGCTTATACAATGTCTAGAATGAATGCTTTATCAATGTTATGCTATGAACTTTTGAAATTTCTCTATATTTTTAAAAATTTCCCTATTTTTTTGTCATCCGTCCCTTGCCGTCCCCTAAAAAATGACCCAAAAGTACCCCCGTACCAGAAACTCGTCCCGGCGTACCGGGTACTCCCCGTCCCCGAAACCCCGTGGAGCATAGGTTTTATCAGATCTCTCGGGCGGTATTGCATGCAAACAAGTCCAGCAGTCGGTTGATCACTTTTTTAGGCACTTACTATTTTTGGCAGGTCTATTTTTAGCAGGCACGATGTCACCAGCACTTCAACTTTAAGAGCTGAGCAACATGCAACGAGAATGGTATCAAATGGAGGCCTATAGATGCACATGCAGAGAAATTAGGGTTTCCTAAAAAGTAGGGCAAAACGCGACTCTCTGAAATGTGGTATCCCTTCACGATCAACGTTCTTCAAGGAGTCTACTCATAAATTTGAGCACATTTTGAACACTTACTATTTTTAGTAAGTCATTAAAAATGGCAGGTGCATGCAAACAACACATGTCAACAGCTCGGTCACGTCACAAGGACCAGGGTGAGCGAAAATCAGGTCTTCAGAAGTGGAAAATCTCTAAAAATCATCAAGACTTCGAAACTTTCTAAAAATAGTAGACTAGAGCAAGCCAAGGAGAAAGCTTGAAATTTCCTCAGTCATGAAAAATGAGAAGCTCACACACTCAAATCCGCCCTAAGTTAGAGAAAGCAAGAGAAAAGTTTCTAAGTGTTTGGAAGTGAAACTAGACCCCCTAGAATGCGCCCTATGAGGATTGAGAAGGCTTGAGATTTTTCTAAGTGATGGAACTAGGAGCAAGGACCTCTAAATGCGCCCTAGGTATGGGGTGACTTGAAAAGCTTTCCAAGTGATTGAAAATGAAACCTCAACCTATCTTCTAAGGAATAGAAAATGAAACGTGAAGACTTCAAGTGCACCTAGCTCAAATACGCCCATGATGAATGAAGGCAAAGTTTGATGGAGAAAACGATGCAAAGATCAATCTAGCCTTCGAAATTAGAACATGGAGATGAGGTAAGTTAATTGAATTTACACTATAAGTGTTCTGATGCCCTTTCTTTTGCTTTGCAGGGTGAACGCCGGAACCAAAGCGTGATGACTTGAAGTGATTGAGCAAAAACTCTAGGACAACATTACAACCTTGGAAGGATAAAAGTTGCATGTTTAAAACTCCTCTATGATGTTTCATTAGCACCCAAACCATGAAGGGAGATGTTGGAAGAAAGGTCTAAGTGTTGGAATCCACAGAGCTCTAACATGCACTCATCTCAGAGAGGTAGATGGCGAGGAAGAAATGGTCGAGTCCAAGACAAGGAAATTCTTCAAGGTCAAGATGGCCCTCAAGCATTAAAACGTCCTCAAGGCTAAGGAGGAATGAGCAAAAGGCTTCAATGAGTGACAACAGGATGAACCGAAGAGCAAAGTAAAAGAAATCCTCTCAAGTGTAAAGTCCTTCACCGGCAATGACCCAGAAAATGTTTACACAACTCAAGATGCAGTGGCAGTGAGAAGGAAAATCATCATCAATCTCAATGTGGAAGTAGTGCTAGCCAAGTTCATTGAGAAGAACAATGGGAATGCATCTTCGGCAAGAATCTTCTAGATGGATAGTGGGCATTAATTGCCCATGGTGGTCAAAGGGAGAAGTTTGGCATTTTGTGCTCATTTATTGCACCACTCCACCTTTTGGCGGTTACTAGGGCAGAATCTTGATCAGGGCATGTGTGGCTCAATCTGAGCCCTCCATTGTAAATCAATCTGAGTCATCCATTGAAATGGGCCAGCTATAAAAGGGGCACTCCCCCTTCATTTGTACATCATAGAATAGATAGACTGAATAGCAGAGAGATATCTTAGTGTAGATCAATAGCTTAGCATAGCTTGGTATGGCATAGTTTGAAGAAGGAAAGTTTTTCCCATTGAAAGCTTTGTAAGAAGTTGTTGTGAACACTCTCTCAATAAAATGAGTTATCATTGATGGTGATTTCACCTTTTATTGTGAGTAGCTAGCAAGATTTCTTCGTCCTTCTGATTCACGTAGGACTTAAAGTAAAATAAATTTCATTTCATGCACGTAGTTAGTTGTGGATTGTGGTGTTTGATTCAAGCAAGCTTCCTCTAATCCATACCACTAGTGACCTTACTGATGGTGAGTTTGCCTTGTGTGGTCGACTAGAACACTTTTTAAGCTTAACTTTGATTATGATTCACATGCGGGCATGCGTCGTTGTGATGGTGTCCTTATGCTGGATTGTAATTTGAACACATCTTGCTATTCCCTTGAAGATTGCACCGACTTTGCGGAAGTTGTCCAACATGAGGCAAAGCAAAGTCTGGTTGAAGTTTGCCAAAGTTGATCCCACATCCCGCTCGTAGGATAGAACTTAGACTCTCTAAACCCTGCACTCATTTAATTCAACACATTTCTGGTTAGTATAGGAAGCTTGTACCTCATTTGTAAATCATCCGCATCACGTGAAAATCCCCTTTCATCATTAGTCTTCTGTCAGCTGCCGTGAACCAATGAACAATTGCGTAAGTCCCCTCGTGAAAACAGCAAATCACAACAAACCAACTGAGTGTACTCCACTGCATACAAGGAACCTTGGAGTTGAACGTATGATCTCTCTCGCAATCTTAGCATACAGAATACTTTGATCAAGAGAGAATAGAGTAGCCGTTGGACACTTTATTCTGCTGTTTGGTGTTGGTCACAAAAATCACATCAACAATGGCTATCTCTCCAATAGAAAATCTCTACTCATCTCAACAAAGTCCAGCCACACCTTTTTGTGGAAGAGGAATTCCATCATAAAAAGTGCACTCTTCAATCTTTGTACAGTCTACCACCCATGTTACTTGTTCAGTGGAGCCCAAACTTCATCATAAAAGAAGTAAATCACTGACCAACCCTATTAGTTGAAGCCACCGTGCACTTGGCACTACCATACTAGGCACTACAACTCTCTGCTAGAGGCAACCTCTAGAGGTGACAATCTCCTAGTGCCTCCACAAGCCTCACTGTACTTCTATCTTTCTCCTTCCACCATTTGTTTTCATGCCTCTATTGGTCCTAGGCATGGACTACCCTACAACCTTCTTTGAACTTCGCTACCCTGTCAATGATACCCTTTGTTTCAATGTTGTTTCTCTTAGATGGGTCTGTGCTCATACAGCTAAAGTGTCTATGTTCAATTGATGTCTAGTCATCACTCAGCATGCAAATCTTTCAAAATCAAGAAATCATATGCCAAGAATATGAGCAAGTGGGTAACAAGTATGTCTGTAGGTTCGCTGATTTTTAAAAAAAATTAACTGCAATGGTGTGACCTGTAAGTCTTCAGATTCTTGTTTGATGTAATCATGCCCAATATTCCACAATAAGGATTCTACCAGTAGGCAGTCTTCTCATACCTGATTGGACTGTGTACCATAGAATTCTCTGCCAATGCAATAGGTTGGTCATCCTTTAATTTCTGTCAAACAGATCTTCTACATATATGTTACCACACACAAGCTGGCTTGTATAGGCACCCGAAATGTAGGTTGCCTGACTAGAATATTCAGTGATTGCCAGAGAATTGTAGCATTATAAACAAACAATTGCAAAATAAAAAATGTCACATAGGATATTTGGAAAAATAATTATATTCATACACAGATACACAGGGACATGTCGCCAGGGCTTTCCTGGGCATCCCTGCCCCCTATCCATACAGTAAGCAAGGATAGCCAGGAAACATTCCCCGGGCCATTCCCAAATTTCTACAAACTGTCATATCCCAAAATCGTAGCACCAAAATAACACCTAAGTACAAATAGCAAAATCAAATAAATATCAAAATGGAAATATAAGTAATCTCAATTTAAATATTATTATTATAATTATAATATAATATAAACAAATTAATAATTTAAATATCATAAACATTATGATATAATAAGTATTAAAAATATATATAATTAAATAAACATCAAATAATATTGTAATTATAAGAATATATAAATAATAAAAATGACTTAAATATTATAAGGGATATTATATTATTAAGATATACAAAGATTAAAATGAAACAAAAACTGAGATAAAAATAAACATATAATAGTTTAATATAAAATTAATAAATAAACAGCAACAATTCCATACTAAAGACAATAATATTAATAAACTTATAAAAGAGAGCACCTATTCTTTTGGGATCGTAGGATGTGAAGGGGATAAAGGCAGCAATACTACGAATGAGAAGACAGCAGCGATCTAAATTTTGGAGTATTTACAAGCCAGCGCTCATACCTAGTATGCAGCGATTATAATTGTAAGTGAGGCTGAGACATCGATTAAAGACAAGCAGAGGTGTTTTGTTTAGAGAATAAAAGTTACTAAGGTAGGCTTGTTAATTAAGGGACACGTCCTTTTGGAAGGATGTCTCGCTTTAAAGAGACATAAAGATATAAATAAAGGGGAGGAAGAGTAGTATCGGGGAAAAAAGGGGGGTATCTCCTCATAGAGATATATATATATATATATATATATAAAATAATATATGGAGCAGATGGAGTAAAATAGAAACAAATACAAGTCTGGGATAGAGACAGCAAGGAAGATAAAGTATAACAAAGAGATACATGCAGATCTGAAAATAGTAAATAACAGGTTTGGAAAGAGTTATGGAATGAGCAAGTAAGTATTGTCATATATATTTGAATAAAAGTTCATAATCACTATGTATGAAAAAAGGTAAGAATAGTAGATTTAGGTATTTTGTTAATGTAAATCTCAGTTAATACTTATAAATATATTTAAGTATATTATGATTTATGAATATATTTAAAGATATATTGATGGGAAAATATAATGAGAAATTGAATGACATGTTAATAATTGATGAATATATATATATTGTGTAATGATTGACAAATACAATGCATATATATGTACGATCATTGCAATTATTGGGCCTTATAAGTAATATTGACTCTATTCATTCACTATGATGTTAAATGGTATAATAGAATTCCATCTATGGGATTTTGAAAGATGTTTAATATCTAATGTACTTATGGAATATATTATAGAAGAATCATTCATAGTGAGTGATAAGGAGGAAATGAATAATCCTTTGAAAAGAATGAAATATTTATATCATCTTTGATCTTAAAATTTATTATTACATAAATTTATTGATCTCTAACGTTTCTAATGTCTCTTTGAGAAACACTTTGAATGCATGATTCAGGTTTAAGTACTTCCACCAATAAGGGGACATTACACAAACACCCAAGACATATTGGGAATGTCTCAGAAATCCCTCGGCTATCCCAGGGATGGGCAGATGTCCCAACAACAGTCTTTAAAAATTAAAAATTAAAAAATAGAAAAGAGGTGAGTGGAGAGCCCACAAGGCGTACATCTTGTTTGAAAACCTAACCTCAACCTAAAAATCAGTGTCCACTTTCATTTGCAAACCACAACTGAATTTCAGTACAATAATTGTGAAGGAGAGGAAAGAAGAGAAAAGAGAGAGCATAAAGGAGCATCAACATTCATAATCATTGGCAAAAGTGAGCAGATGAGCATGTGCCCTCAATATTTGTCATTAATTATTGGAGGTAAGCTACTATGGCATCCTAATGTGAATTTTTGAAAGTGTTTTTCCTAATTTTGTCCAGCTCCTAGGGCAAGTTTTTTTTCAATCTGTTGTGTATTTCATCACAAGCAAAAGAGAGCAGCAATATAGGTGATGATTATGAGAATAGAAGAAGTGAATGAAAAAGGTGTTGTGGGTCATCTGGCTTGCAAGTGCTATAGGAAGTGGAGCACGAAATCAAAATCCTTTTCAAATCCCATATTCCATTATGAAATCTTATGGAAAAGGGCCAAGACCCATTCAAAATCGGAAAACCCCTATAGGCTATTACAATATTTGAATCTTTTGGACCAAACCGAGACCAATAAGTTAAGGGGGAGTAAATATGAGTCATGATGTATATGCAGGAGAGTTCAAAGGGAGTTATACTAGGGTTTCTCACCATTTACTATGTGTGATAGGAATGGTGATCACACTGGAAGAACCAAAATCCATCCCTTCTATAAAATTGAATATCCACTCACCCAATTTGATTAAACCAACACAAATTCCGTGCCCTTAGAAAGGGCATTAGGAGTTGTAAAAAAATAACCCTCAAAGAGAAAGCTGAAATAGCTACGTTTATGAATGGTGAGGCAAGAGCTAAATGAGTACCTATAGAATCTGTCAGTAATCATTCTAACCTGTCATCTACTACTAGGATGGATGTTTTGAAGGGAGAGGGTTCCAATAAAGAGTAGAGTAAGGCCACAAATGATGGGCAAGGTACAATTGCAAGGTTGTGCCAATTATGCTCCAGCCACAAAAAAAATTGTGTGCATGCCATTATGTTTCATGCGGCACATTCTCCTTACTTCAAGGATATATTCAAGAAGACAAACACAATTGGATCCTCATATGGCCCCCTAGAGAATCTGAATTATATATCACCCTCCCTAACAAACAATAGCCAGGGATGAACTTGATGATGGAGGACATGAGGCAGTACCTAATTAGGATGAGCTGCTTCAATATCATGGATGGGCAGACTGACATTAGATATCATGCACTCATCAATATTGTTGTTATCATTGTAGCTGGCTCATGGTTTCTTAGAGCTATTGATTGGTCAACAAAGTGTAAAGATGCAAGCTTTCAATTGCAACTTTTGAGGGGGCCATAGAGAATGTAGGGGCCCAAATGTTGTGCAAGTTGTCACATATTCAACCTATGTTCATAAATTAGCTAGTATGATGGCGGAGAGTGCTTGAAAACACATTTTTGAACCCCATGTTGTGTTTATTCATTGAAAGAGAATGGGAAGATAACTTGGAAGAAGATGGTGGGTGTAAATTTTAGTGAACAGATTATATGCACAGAAAATTAATTCAAAATCAGACACAATAACACAGCAGATACCCTGGGAAAACCCTCCTCTTGAGGGAGAAAAACCCAGCAACAAAAATTCTCTCTTATAAAAGTAATGGCAACAATTCTCTTTACAATGAGGCCAATCACAAGGCCAATATTCAGCACCTATACCAGATGCAATAACAGATGAAGATCTGCACTTCCTTGGACTGCTAAATCTGCCCTTAAGAAATTCGCAATTCTGCTCTTGAAGAAATTCGCACTTCTGCTCTTGAAGAAATTCGCACCTTAATGAGAGAATGAATAGAACTTGCTTGATGATAAAGAGATGAAGGTGACCTTGTATATATACAAGTGAGAGAGGTCGCACCTCTTCATATTACAAGGTCGGACAGAATACAATAATATAATTACAAATAATAAATACAAATCATAAGGAAGGTCGGCCCAAGAGAAATAATATTGTTGCCAAGAGAAGCGCATATTCTCATTAAATGATACATATAAATAAATAGCCGATAGGCTACATTTATTTATGTCTTCACTCGTGGCTGGAAGGATGAACCCGAAGCTGCTCAATAACATTAACACTCCCTCTCAGCTAGGGAGAGAACTTCCAGCTACTCAAGACAAATCACCTCAACATGATGTTAGATATCGCCTCAACATGATATCAACCATAATGGCTACAACCATACTATGGTGTGTACAAGTGTTCATCACTTGCAAGATGTTGTCACCTCAACGTGACATTCACAAGTACAAAATGTGTCATGGAGTCTCACACATGACATCCACCATGACTTAGGCTCAGAGGGTGGAAACAAGGGCTTACACCTCGAATTCCTCCGTCTCAGAGGAAAATGCATTAACAAGGGCTTACACCTCAAATTCCTCCGTCTCAGAGGAAAATGCATTAACAAGGGCTTACACCTCAAATTCCTCCGTCTCGAGGAAAATGCATTAACTTACACCTCAAATTCCTCCGTCGGAGGAAAATGCATTAACAAGGGATTTCACCTCGAACTTCTCTCTGAGAAGAACTCATTAAACAAGGCTCACGATCACGAGACTCTTACTCATCAAGGCTGGATTCTCCACCATACCAAGCTTATCTCGAAAGTACACAAACTTTATCCCGGCGAGAGGCTTGGTGAGAATATCTGCCGCTGCTCATCAGTGCTAATGTACCTCAACTGTACAGCCTTCCTCAGTACCATATCCCTAATGTAGTGGTACTTGATCTCAACATGCTTGGTTCGTCATGAAACACAGGATTGACAGAAAGCTTCACACAACTCTGATTATCACAATGAATGATAGTAGGCTCCATTGATTGTCGAACAATCCTGCAAGGAGCTTACGAAGCCATACTGCTTCTCGAGTTGCCATACAAGCTGCAATGTACTTCGACCTCTGTACTTAAAGCTACAGATGACTGCTTCCTACTGCACCAGGAAATCATAGCAGAACCCAAACTGAAGCAACAACCAGAGGTGCTCTTCCGATCTGTGACACAACCTGCCCAATCAGAATCAGAAAAACCATGTAACTCCAAGTCTGCATCTGAAGAAAACCTCAACCCATATCCAACTGTGCCATGCAAGTATCTCAGGATATGTTTGGCTGCAACAAGATGTATCTATCTCGGATCACACATAAACTAGCTAAGTGCACTCACTGCATAGCAAATATCAGGTCTAGTGTTAACTAGATACATCAAGGATCCAATCAGCTGTCTGTACAATGTAGGATCCACCAAATTTGAACTAGCTGCAACCTCCTTCAATTTATGTAGATTGGTCTCCATAGGTGTAGACATGGATTTGCAATCCATCATGCCAAATCTCTTAAGTATATCAATGGTGTACTTTCCTTGACTTAGAATCATCTCATCTAGTTTCTGCCAAACTTCTAATCCAAGGAAGTAACGCATGAGCCCAAGGTCCTTCATCTCAAATTCCGAAGTCAACTCCTTCTTACACTCGAGAATCAGGTGATCTTCTCCAATAAGGATCAGATCGTCAACATATAAAACCAAAATTAATGCATCACCATTGATTACCTTGAAGTAGAGATTCGAATCAGCATCATTCTTTAAGAAGCCCAAACTTGACAGGTACCGATCAATCCTTTCGTACCATGCACGAGGAGCCTGCTTAAGACCATACAAGGCCTTCTTCAGCTTGCAAACATGTGACTCTTTCTCATGAACCTCAAATCCATCAGGTTGCTCTATATAAACCTCCTCAATTACTCCATTGAGAAAAGCTGTCTTCACATCCATCTGGTGAATCTTCCATCCTCTAGATGCAGCAATAGCAATGATGGTTCTGACTGAAGTGTAGCGAGCAACAGGAGCAAATGTTTCATCATAATCAACTCCCTCTTTCTGAGAAAACCCACGAGCCACAAATTTTCCTTGTACTTCTCAATGCTTCCATTTGCAGCATGCTTAATCTTGAATAGCCATTTAGAAGATACCACAGACTTGCCCTCGGGTCTAGGAACAATATCCCAAACGTCATTTTTAAGAATTGACTGATACTCCTCTGTCATAGCATCTCTCCAAACTTGAAGACTAGATGCTTCCTCAACACAGGTAGGCTCAGATTCTATAATCTGACTCATCAAGGCAACATAACTGGAGAACTTATGTGGCCTTTTGCTTTCTTTGAATGTGCCTCTAGGAGCTGCAAAGCTTTCAGCCTCTTGCATAGTACGACTGGCCCATAGAGGTCTCTTTCTCCCAATAACAATGTCAGTAGGCCCATCAGTAGGTTCCAAGGGTTCAACAGGATCAATATCTTCTTTTGGTTCTGAAGTCTCCCTCTGAATCTCAGGAGTATGGTCAACTTCCATATCTTGAGGAGACTCTTCATTATCAATCTCTGTATGAATCCCCCTAGATCTCCTGAATGCAATATCTTCCTCGAATGTGACATCCCTACTGATCTCGATCATATTCTGACCTAGAATGTAAATTTTGTAGGCTTTTGATGTCTCACTGTAGCCCACAAATATTCCCTTCTTGCCAGAAGGCTCCAACTTGGTTCTCTTTTCCTTGGGAACATGAATATAGACCGGACATCCAAAGATCCTCAAATGACTGACTTCAGGCTTCTTCCCTATAAAGGCTTCTTCTGGAGTCATATTCTCCAAGATCTTATGAGGACTTCTGTTCTAAACATACACAGCTGTCCTGGAGGCTTCTGCCCATAGGAGGGTTTGCAAATCTTGATCATGCATCATGGCCTTCGCTGCTTCCACAATCGTTATGTTCTTTCTTTCTGCAACACCGTTTTGTTGAGGATTATAGGGAACACAGAACTCCCTCTTAATCCCTGCATCAATACAAAAATTCTGAAAACTACCAGAGGTGTATTCTCCACCATTTTCAGATTTGAGGACCTTAATTCTTTTACCAGAAAGATTTTCTACCAAGGCTTTAAACTCTTTAAACCTATCCAACACTTCCTCAGACTCTTTAGATTTCAAAAAATAAATCCATGTCTTCCTAGAGTGATCATCAATGAAAAGAACATAATACAAGAAACCACTCAAAGAAGGAACAGACATAGGTCCACATAAATCAAAATGAATAAGGTCTAAAATACACTTAGATCTATTTTCTCTACTATGAAAAGGGGATTTTATATTCTTACCCAATGCGCAGCCCTTGCAAGTACCTTCGTGCTCCTGGTTGAACTTAGGAAGGCCCGTCACCATCTTCTCCATGATAGGTAAGGCTCGAAAGTGTAAGTGAGCCAATCTCCAATGCCAAAGATCGCAAAGACTTGAAGAGTCATGAATCAAAGCTTGTAAAGAACGTGTGCAAAACTTGTAAAGGTTTTCGTGTCTAACTCCAATTACTTGAGCATCCTTGAATCTAGAGTTCTCCATCCACACTAGAACTTTGCCTTTCGAGAAGGCAACTTGATATCCTTTATCTTCCAAAGCTGATATAGAAATAAGATTGCGCTTGATTTCAGGAACATAAAGAACATTACCCAATTGAAGTGATATGCCGGAATCCAAACGAAGTGTAGAGGTCCCAATTCCTTTCACGGAGTAGCTAGCATCATCTCCAATGATGACTTGTTCAAAAGACTCCTTTTCCACCAAACTTGATAAGTGCTCCATAAAGTCGGTGATGTGTCGTGAAGCACCACTGTCGATTATCCAAGTGTTGGTGTCGGAAGGTACACTACTTGATAATGCTGAATAGAACAAATATTCACTTGAATCCTTTTGAGGAGAGGCATCATCAACATCCGCAACGGTGACCTGTTGCTTAGGTCTAGTTGGACAATACTTGGCAAAGTGCCCAAACTTATCACACCTAAAACATTGAATCTTGGACATATCCCTCTTCTTCTTAAATGGAGGTGCATCATCATTTCCCTTGTCCCGATTCCTCTTGAAGAATCCTTTCCTTCCATCTTTTCCTTTTCTTCTTTTAAGTATGGGAGGCGAGAACACGAATATCTTCATTCTTTGAACTTTGACCAACGCCTCTTGCCACCAACCTTGATTCTTCTTGAATGCAATCAGATCTTAGGCGATCAAACTTAGGCAATTTTGACCTTGCATTGATTCCCTGAATGTATGATTCCCAAGACAAAGGCAGCCCATTGAGAGCAAGCATAGTCAGATCCTTGTCATCAACCATATGCCCAATTGTAGAGAGCTGATCTCTCAAATCTGCAATCCTCATAAAGTATGCAATCACTGATTCACCTTTCGCCATCTTCACATGATGAAGTTGTTGCTTCAATGCAAGTGTCGGATTGGTATTGTTGATTTCATACATCTCTTCCAAGGTCTTGAGCATATCTCTCGTTGTCTTCAACTTAGAGATGATAGGAAGAATGTGATCCTTTACGGAATCAACCAATATCTTCATTGCTTTAATGTCTTTCTTCAGCCACTGCAACTTTTCTTCTTCCTCCTCAAGTTCAGAAACGCTAGACTCCACGAACTCACCCAAGTCATTTTCACGCAAGGTAAGCATGATCCTGAATCTCCATGATGTGAAGTTGGATGCACCTTCGAGTCTATCCTCAACCTTCAAACCATTCACCATCTTGATTAAGTGAACAATAGGGTATGCTAATTAGCAATAATCTGATCACGATCCTCTCAAACCCGCTCTGATACCATGTAAATTTTAGAGAGCAGGTTATATGCACAAAAAATTAATTCAAAATCAGACACAATAACACAGCAGATACCCTGGGAAAACCCTCCTCTTGAGGGAGAAAAACCCAGCAACAAAAGTTCTCTCTTATAAAAGTAATGGCAACAATTCTCTTACAATGAGGCCAATCACAAGGCCAATATTCAGCACCTATACCAGATGCAATAACAGATGAAGATCTGCACTTCCTTGGACTGCTAAATCTGCCCTTAAGAAATTCGCAATTCTGCTCTTGAAGAAATTCGCACTTCTGCTCTTGAAGAAATTCGCACCGTAATGAGAGAATGAATAGAACTTGCTTGATGATAAAGAGATGAAGGTGACCTTGTTTGTGTACAAGTGTGAGAGAGGTCACACCTCTTCATATTACAAGGTCGGCCAGAATACAATAATATAATTACAAATAATAAATACAAATCATAAGGAAGGTCGGCCCAAGAGAAATTATATTGTTGCCAAGAGAAGCGCATATTCTCATTAAATGATACATATAAATAAATAGCCAATAGGCTACATTTATTTATGTCTTCACTCGTGGCTGGAAGGATGAACCCGAAGCTGCTCAATAACATTAACAGTGGGCATAGAAGCTAGAGACATAAATGTCTATTTGCAACAACACACGTCATTTTCTCTCTTTGGGATGTTTTCAAAGAAGGAAGAATCAATCTATGGTTTGTAGTGAGTGGAAAAACTGTAAGGCTAAGAGAAAGGAAGGGACGAAGGTTAAGCAAAAGGTCCTAACTGATGCTTGGCAATCCACTGAGGTATGAAATTAAAAAAGATTTTTTTTCAAGCTCTACAATACATGGTGGTTATAGTGAGGGGAAAAAGTTAAGGCTAAAACAAAGGAAGGGAAGAAGGTTATGCAAAAGGTTCTACATGATGCTTGGCAATCCACTATGAGCTAAAAAATTAAAAAAGTTTTCAACTTTTTTATATTTTATATGTTATTTTTCAGTTGTACTTTACCTTTGATTTTAATTTTAAAAGAATTAGCATTCTCTTTCTCTTGAAATTTTCCTTGCAAATATATGTGTTCTATCATCTTGCCTATTGTGCAAGTACTTAGATATGCTCATACAAATTAGCCTTGCGTCAAAGAGATTCATGAGACATTTAATAGCAGGCTTGACCAAATGAAGCAAGCAATTTGTAGCAAGGTGCTTGATTTGGAATTTTATGAGCACATTAAGCCTATTGTGACACAAAGGTAGAACACAATGAACACCACACTTCATTAGCAGCCTATGATTTGAACCCCAAGTGGTATGCACATAAGGCTTGGAGCATGCATCTTTCTAATGATGAAAAGGTGAAGGAAGTATTTATTAAGGCCCTTTTGAAGATGTTCAATAGTGAGGACTGTAATGTCCCATTCTAAAATTTGCCTTAATTTCTTTAAATATTATAAACCCTAGCTCAATAAGAGTTGCATAATTAATTATAAGTATGAGTTTAACTTAATAACTTATTAAATAATTATATTTAATGCTTAGAATATATTTTAGAAAATGTGGAACCTATCCTCTTAGTTCTGCTGTAAATCTTCCTTTGATCTGCAGCAATTTATCTTCAATAAAATGTCAAAAATGTCTCTAAAGTCTGCCTAAGTAAAATGTCAAAAATGTCTCTAAAGTCTGCCTAAGTTAGGGGTTTTCATCCACTAACTCAGTTGTAGGAATTAAGGGGTTTCGTCCTTAATCCTTAATTTCAATCCTAACTGGATTTCATCCTTAGGCTTTCAGAAACTTGGTTCATATTCCACAAGGGAAATAATACAATAATATGTCTTGATCAATTGATGTCCTTCCTCTTCATTTTTTCCTTCCTTTATATACCTTATTTATTTAATTGACATGATTTTTCATTCATGCCCTTTGACCCTTTCATTAACTTAATTAATTTTCAGTTTTGATAATATTGCTTATTTCTGCTTGATTGCTTCTTTTGTTAGTGATAATTAAATTCTTTATTGTATGTTAGTCAGCAACTCATTTTTGGGTGAGGCACCGTCCCAAGACTACTTGTCCTCAAGCAATAACTACTAGGATGCTAAGTAATGTCTTCTCCACTTGACTGAATCTTTTTGCAGTTACCAAGATCCCAAATCAACCTTGTAGATTTGGAACGCCTAGACATTGCTCCTCCTTGTTGTAATGCCCCCAATTTCACAAGCATCAGAGTTCGATAGATTTAGCCTATTCCTGGCCCTCGTAGGCTAATATGTTTGGTTAGAGGGCCCCTTTTGGCAGTGATCAGTAGTTTTTTCTCCTTCAACGTCTCGTGTGGGTTCAAGCTTAGCCTTCAATTGACTCAGTTTCACACACTTACTATTTATAGTAAGTCAGCCGGCCAACATTTCTATTTATAGCAAGGTACCTGAAGATCATATGTTGGCAATGTCGATTCTCGAATTCAGTTGAATTGGTGAAATAAGAAGTTTTGCCTAAGTTATAACGTTTAATTATTATCTTTAATAATAATTAATATTTTAATATTATATTATAATGTTATATTTGCACTTTATGACTTGAGGGTCCATTCATCGTTAAAAAAGGGGCCATTTTAATTAATTACTTGGGTGCCAATTTCAAGGACATATTTTAATATTCCAAAGTGCAAACATTATATTATTTTAAATGATTTTAAAGGGAAAAATGGAGGGAATCAACCTATTGGAAAAAGATATCTTTTATCCCACATTGGTGAGAAAAGTCTGAGCTCCTCCAGGAAAAGAATAAAAGAATATTAAGGGGCTCATTTATGAACATCCACGATTTGATATTTGTTTGAGGATTTCTCTTTGGCGTTTGGGGAAGGGAGCCCTAGGGTTTTTCTGCCAAAGTATCGACATTGGAGAGCGTAGATGCTTCATTGCAACAGCATGTTGAGGTTGTGAAATATTAGCTAAAGGTGCTCACTGTTGGCTTCATTCAGAGGTCAAGTTTTTGTTTCATCGGATTTCAGAATAAGGGTTTCAACATCTTTTCAACATCAAAATATTGTATTCCGGGTATGCCCTATTGTAAAAATTTTCGAAGTAAATCAATAAAATTATCCATTTGCTGCAATAGGGTTTAATAATTTCATTCCAGTATTTTATTTTTATACCTGGCTGCTTTATTGAAAAAATACACAAAAAGGGCAAATATATAGACAAACACAGATAAATTCATAAACCCTAGTCAGTAAAACCATAGCTGGAAAACTCGCCCCAACAAAAAACTCGCCAATGGAAAAATTGGAGAGTTTTTTAAAACTTGCCAAAAACTCAGAAAAAACTTGGAAAAACTCGGGAACTTAAAAAATTGCTTAATAAACATCAAAAAAGACATTTTCAGCTTTAAGTTCTGCATAGCCGAGTTTTTCAAAAAACTCAGCAAAAACTCGTCTGAGAAAAAACTCGCGAGTTAAACTCAAAAAAACTCGTTTTTTAAAAAAACTTGCGAGTTTTCTGCGAGTCTGCCAACTATGAGTAAAACAAAGTCACAAAAGTTGAAGGAAGACGAGTTCTTACACTTGTGATGTGATTAGCATTTGCTTCAATATTTTGATATAATTAGGAATTGAAAACTCTACTCCAAGTGATGCTTCTCTTATTATCTTGGTTAAATCTAACTCTGTACTACAATGAGGTCCCTGAACAATGCTGCCAATATAGTTCTTTAATGTCCTAAGGTGGATACCATCCTCTAAAGTATGAAGAAAATTTGTTGTCCAATATACTTTTGGTTCATGTACTTGTATTTCTCAATAACACTTAACAACAGAACCTACAGTTGGAAATTGGCAAGGTTCATAATTTAAGATAAATTTTCTCTTATCCTCAAAGAGAAGAAACAAAAAGACATCTTCCAATAGTATAGTTTGAAACCAAGTAAGGGTAGCATCAATCCAAAAATCAATTTCCCCTTTAGCATCAACTGCATCTGCAAAGAACTGCTTGCATTGGCCCAACCTTTGCACATTTTCATAGATATTTCTTTGAGGCAAAGTAGGAAAATAAGATTTCCATATATTAAGATGAGAATTAGAAGCATGACACACCTCTATGACCTTAAATGTAATGTTTTTTTCTGAAATGATTTTATATCTTTTTGGTCCACTTTCGACATTCTGACATTCTATAACTAGACCAATCAGAGAGTTACTAGAAATGTCCCAAAATTCTTCTCTCCTTTCATTGGGCAACTCAAGATCCATTGGGTGGTTATCATAAAATTGGTTGCTTATTCTAGTAATTTCATTTGTTGTATTCTCCAATTCTAAATATTGCTCTTCAAAATGATCACCGCGAGTTTCAAGAGTAGAACCATCCCTTTCACCAACTAAAATATGGACAAACTTAAACAAAGATTGTCTATTGGGTGGTCCACTTCTCTGTAAATATTGAATTGTATGAGAAATTTTGATTTACTTTCCCTAAATTCTTTGGGTGTCTACGCATTCCATTTCAGCCTCATGAAGTTGGCGGATTGTGATTGGATTAGTGTGAAGTATAGCTTTCATTTGATTTTTATTAGCCCAAACAACCTTGTAGGTGAATTTTTGGTCAGCAATTGATTGACTCCTTTTTGTAAAAACCAATTTGATGTTTTCTACCAATGCTTGACTTCATCCCCAATTATCCAAAATGTAAAACATAGGAGCATTATAGTTATGCAATATATACATACATATATATATATAAGATAAGAAGGAAAACAATGAAATTGGGTAATTACTATTACTCGCAGTGAAGAATTTCATTTATTTATAGAAAGCTTTGATATCCATTTTTTTTTTTTCTAATCTCATACTTGTACTTCTACATTTGTTGAAGTTCATCTAATAAATAAAATAAATAATGTTTCCGTGTCCATCGGTGGTGTAACATTAGAAATTACATAAACGACTCTAATATCTCTCATATGAGCATGGGGAGATTTGAAATGATTATAGGAATCATTTTTGGGGTCTCCCATGAAAATAAATCGATATTAGTTATCGCTTGGTACTAGCTGCCTTAGAATAGTGGTGAAGATAAATTCCTCTTCTTCATTACTAATGATAAAATAAAGGTCTCCATTTGGTAATAGAGCCCCTTCATAGATAGGTGGTAGGAATATGTTCTTATTATAATCCAATCAATTAATTGCCCTTTTTTGTATGAGCTTAAATGCACTAGTGTGAGTTTTTTGGTTTATGTTACAAAGGTCCATCCAATGAATACAATAATAAGATGGAAAATTGTGTATCATTGTCATTTCCTATAGCAGCTAGGGAGCTTTCCCAAGTTACTCCTTGCTTACTAAAATTCATTCTCATGCGCCATCCTCTCTCTAGTGCTAGATGTAGGTTATGAAATAATATACTCTACTTAACAAAGTCCTATAAAAATTCTGCTCATTCATATATCTTGCATTATGTATGTCTTTTAACTACCGTCAGAAAACACCTATAAGAGCATATGTATTATGTATTATCTTTAGTAGATTTGGGCCTTGAAAAGAAAAAAGAAATATTGGCATGATCACATCGAATGAGATCATACGTTGTCATGATCTTCTACTCTCTCATTTCATTTTTACCCAAGATCTCAAGCAATGAATACAAACTCTTGATTGTCATTGCTGACATCCAAAATGATAGCAAAATGTTGCATCCTTTGTTATGATGAATTGCAGGAGTGTCATGAATACCTACATCCCACTACTTCATGCAAAGCCAATTTTACATTTGAGTGAAGGAATATAGGCGTCCTTTACTATAAGTTGTATCTTTCACTTCATTTAGCATCAAGCTCCCCGAGGTGACTATCTCCATTTTTTCTTCAAGAGTGGTGGGATGACAACTTGGTGAATGCATCCACTATCCTTCAATATCCATGTTGGTCTCTCCTAGACCCATCATGTGCAAGTCAAAAGTCTCCTCATGACCACAATCTAAACCATCAATGTGCTCATCGATCTTGAAACCAAAGAATTCAAATGTTTCAGGGTCAACCTTCATGTAGTCAGTGTGTATTATCATGGAATTTTCTTGATAAATTTGTGATTCCTCCTCACAGGGGTCGATCTTAGACAAATCATTCTTCACAATAACATAACTAATATTTTGCACATCATCATCACATGGTCCAATCATTTTCATACCTTGCAAACCATTTTTACATAGATCAATTACTTCCATACCTAAAATTGGACGGATGTTTCTTGGACATCATTTGCAATTATTGACACTTCTTCGACACACAATATGGCTCTTCTTCTTCTTTGGTTTTAGCAACTTCTTGTGATTTTGATTCTAACTTCTCTTCTTCTGTAATTAATGATTCTCTTGGATCTTGCTACTTGATCTCCTCCTTAGCCTTTTTTTTTTTATGTATTCATACAGACCTCTTTTGTTGGGAAACCGGTACCTGAGTGCCTCCAAGTACTCATCAAAGGGAGCACAAGCTTTTGCATGATTAGAAAACTATGATATCGGTTAATAATTTTAGGGGCCTCGAGTTTGTACAATAATTTTTGCATAAGATCCATGTTTTCTTCCTTTTGTAGACCTTCAAGTCTTTTAGTAAAATGTATCCAACATTTTAGCTTTACCTCACAGGCTGGCAGGATCAATGCTCCAATACCATTTGTAATGTCCCATTCTAAAATTTGCCTTAATTTCTTTAAGTATAATAAACTCTAGCTCAATAAGAGTTGAATAATTAATTATAAGTATGAATTTAACTTAATAACTTATTAAATACTTTATATTTAATGCTTAGAATATATTTTTTTTAATGTAGAACTTATCCTCTTAGTTCTGCTGTAAATCTTCCTCTGATATGCAGTGATTTATCTTCAATAAAATGCCTAAAATGTCTCTAAAATCTGCCTAAGTTAGGGGTTTTCACCCACTAACTCAGTTATAGGAATTAAGGGGTTTCGTCCTTAATTGTAAGCCTAAAGGGGTTTCATCTTTAGGCTGTTAGAAAACTTGGCTCATATTCCACAAGGGAAATAATAAAATAATATGTCTTGATCAATTGAAGTCCTTCCTCTTCATTTTCTCATTCCTTTATATACCTTTTTTATTTAATTGACATGACTTTTCATTACATGCCCTTTGACCCTTTCATCAACTTAATTAATTTTCAGTTTTGATAATAATGCTTATTTCTCCTTGATTGCTCCTTTTGGTAGTTATAATTAAATTCTCTATCATATGTTAGACAGCCATTCATTTTTGGGTAGGGCATTACAAGGATGCATCTAGACTTGGGAGCAATTAATTGCATTGTAAATGATTCCAACATTCAATAAACTAGAGGCTAGGATGAATAGGGCTCAAATAGACCCTATTTGATGGTGGGCATGCCATGGACAAAATACCATGGAGCTAAGCATCCTGGCCACTCACCTTCTCTCATAGGTTGCTAATATCTCTACTACAAAGAAGATTGACCCACATACGTTTTCATTTAATCTATACAGAGGAATAGATTTACCTCTAAACAATCAAAGCAATTGGTTGCCATAAATAGTGTCATGTGACTTCAGGTTTGATACTTCTGAGTCTCGACTCTCAACAGACTCCCCACTACACATTAGGATGTTGATCCAGAAGACATTAAACAGATTGATGAGGAGGCATGGTAAAGATTGGTTGGGATCTCATTGGATGAGCCAAAATTTGTTATTGGGAGCAACTCGAAATCAAAAGCCAACTTTGATACAAATATCCCAAATGAGGCACAGCCATAGGAGGTCCAATTGTTGTATTTTTTTCATTTTAATGATATGCCCATGATTGGACATTCTGCAGCCTTTGGGCGTTTTGACATTATATATTTAATATTTGTAATGAAAAGAAAGGAACTTTGAATTTTCATGCACTGCTATACTTCAATCAATGAAAATTTTAATTTTCATGTATTGCCATGCTTGTTTTAACTTTAAAGTGTTGTTATAATTTCTTGTATTTTGAATTTTATTAATTATAATTTATCCCTATTTATATTAAAAAAGTTAATGTATTGGCATCCACTGCTGTCCTCAAAAATGGCCTCTTGTCACTATCATCCCCAAAACATGTCCTCATGTTTCAAGCCAGCCCCCATCCCAGAAATTTTGCGGAACATAGTAGTCATATGAACACAAGTACATCAAAGGACAGGCAGAACACTAGGGAGAATGCAGATGAGAGCTCTACATCTCTAACCAAGACTTGATCAAGAGACAACTAACAAATAGATGTGGTCAGTGCATTACCTAAACATCAAACACGAACTTAGACAACCTTCTCCCAACATAGAATCTTTATTTAAAACCATTGCTGACTTAGTACATAATGTTGGGCCATGTACTACGAGGCAAACTCTAAGTAATTAGTAGACACCTAAGATAGATTGCCCAGCATTACAAAATAGTGAGGATGTTTTACCAAGGAACAATCAAACCTTACCAGGTTACTACTAGTGCAATTTTTACATATCTATCCTAATATAAGGAGATTTTTGTGCTAGCGAACACGTTCTTCATAGGGAATTTAATGGAAATAGAACACAGAAATGACATTACAAAAATACCCATACAGTAGCATAGGACCAAAAAGTGCAGACCTTTAGCCAGATTTTTTGCCTATTCAGTGATCCACCATCTAGTAGAGACATGACATTGATAGACTCCTTGTTAGCCAGTCCAACATTCTTGGGATAGCTTGCTGCAAGCAAACGGGCTGCTTTTGTAACCTGTAAAGGGAGTGAGTGAAGTAGATCAAAGAACATAAGAAAAAAATTTAAAAATTAACTGCACAACCAATTATCTATAGATCTAAGTCAGCTAAATCTGTAATCTGACCTGCATTCCAAGTTCCCTTGTTGGTACAACAATAAGTGCTTGCACAGCTGTTCGACGTGCATCAATAACAGCAAAAATTGCCAGCAAGTAAGCAAGAGTCTTTCCAGATCCAGTCTACAGAAGCACATCAACCATCCATTTAACATTAATCTGGATGCTGGCCCAATTTTAAGCATCACATAGCTCAATCCATGAAATATTCCGAGCCAAATTTTTTCGATTTTTTACAATTTCAAATTACAAGCACCCGTTAAGGTTAGATGATAAACCAAAACGTACTGAAGCAACTCTAACCAGTATGTACACCAGGATCCCGATGTGGGCAAGGTGTGAGCATTGGTCAGAGGATCTTAATCAAACTGCTTATGCAAAAAGCAACTCTAACCAAGAATGGCGCCGATGATGGCGAGCATATGGTCAGAGGATCTACTCTAAATACTGAAAGGGAACTCAACGTCAAGTATGTGCTACCCAATCCAATGCGGAGTGAGGGGCGACCATATGACGGAGTGATTACAATAACAATGCTTGAAAGAGAAACGCTGAAAGCTGAAAACACTCAACACCCAGAATGTGCTTGCTAACCTAGAATGGGAGAGTAGCTACCATAGGGCGGAGATTTATCTATTACAACAAGAACTGAAGGAAGAATAAGTATTACAATAACGATGAGCAATAATAAGAACAACTGGTCAGTACTACTGCCAGCTTACAAAGATGTCATTGCCTGCAATATCAAGACTTAAGATGCTCTTTCAAATGATGCATTCAACAAGGAAGCTTCTGCAAAGTATACAATGAAATCTCAACACCAACCAGATAAGGAAGATGCAGATTTCTTAAACTGTCATACAAATCTGCACTTTTTGTCATAAAACCAGCAACCTATGAATTTACTCATATGCTCATAACTCTCTCATTTCTCACCCAAATGATCTCAAATCTGATGCAATAGACCCTCAAAATGATGGCGCCTAACTTAGTAATAAGAAATGGCATCTAAAAATGGTTATTAATTACTGACACGAATCCCAATGCACTCTAGAAAGTTCGGCCTTCAAGGAATGACGGATTTGCATTATAAAATCATAAGCTTCGTATTAAAATCTGCAAATATTCATGAAGGGGCGCCCTTACCAATAAGATGCAATGACACAATACCCAGAACGAGATTATTTTTGTTTTCTGATTTACAAATGAAAACACGGATCTGCTGTAGCTTAAAATGCAAAATGCTGAAACCCACTAATATGCAAAACAGATCTAATAATGCACAAGCTGAAACAATGCTCAAAACTAAATGCAAACTCACAAATCTATCTTAAATCACCACTAGTCGCTGTCTTTCAAGCGAGAAGCAATGCCCAAGCTAGGAGGCCTTCATTCCTCGAAGCAATCCCAAAGCCAATCCGGCAGCATAACATTCCTGTAGATAAAAGATACCCAAATGATGATCCAAGTCTTCCTTTTATAATTTCAGGTTGACTTCTCGAAACCCTAAACTCCTCTCAAAGTCAAAAACCCTAATCTCCTCAAAGATGGCGTCCTTTTCCTTCAAGTTGAATATTCACTTTTAAAATAAATTCAATACTTTAATAAATGCGCCCACCTTATATCTTGATTTGACTTTGGATAAAATATAAAATAATCCTTAATGAGGCGCCACCCTCAAAAAGACCACTTTTCAAAACAACATAAAGTCAATAGACTAGGCCAAGGGGTCAACGTTCGAATAAAATATTAAAACGTGACTTTTAATTAAATATATCAACTTATCTCTCCAATTGTGCCCTGAAGCCAATAATGACCAAGTCAACTGACCAAACTGAAGTAGGAAGTCAACCAAGCCAAACCCAACTGAAAAACTGCCAGAAATAGAATTTACTAAAAATAGTAAATTCCTAAAGATGCTCAGAAAGCCGAGATGAACATACCACTGCGAAGCTCTCTGAAAACCCAGAAAGAATCCGCCATTGAATCCACTAACTCTGAGCAAGGACATCCTTAAAAATAGGAAACCCTAATTTTGCCTTCCGACTAGCCTTCGGGTTTCCAGAAAAAGGCCAACGGTCACTGGAAAGGTCAGGTTCAAGAAGGGGACATTACAATCCATAGCAAACAAATAGATAACACTCAAATTGGTAGGCATCAAATAGCAGCAAGATTAAATACTTGTGGAAAACAAAAAAATTGATCAATATCATCTAGTCCATAGAACAATGAAATTGAGAAAGGGATGGTAACAAATAGAATATGATGAGCTCAAGTGATAAATCATTAAAGCATTCATAGTGTAGTGCCATGTTCAAATCCCCAAGAGACATGTTACAAGGTTAAATGTATAAATGCTGAACATTGAATGGGTGAACTATCACATCCAATCCTAGGTTTGGCATACCTAACAGACGAGGCCAAGTGCAAGTCTGAGGTGAATTTAACAAAAGACGCCCCTATAAGGGGATATGAATGCAAGATGATATACTTGGTAGCATCTCACATACCTGCAAAAGATCCAAACTCTGAAGAGGGACGCTGAAGGGGAGAATGCAAGATGATGACACTTGTCAGCACCTTCAATCACCACAATGTAACCCTATTTTCTCAGATTAAAACAAAAGGAGTGGAGCTGCAAGATGATGCCACTTTGCAACAGTCCACTAACCTGCAAGGCATTGACAACCAGAACTAAAGGTACAAAATACAAATAATTAAAACAAAGAGCAAGTCAATATAAAACAAATAATTCTTCTTGGTTTTGTCTGCATTCACTGATTTCTTTTGGCTTCTACAAAATATACAGTCTTTATCATTTCATGATCCCCCATTTTCCAATGTAATAGACCTCCATTTGGAGAATGTACACCTGCTAATATCTGAGAATTCATCTGAATATAAGGTGACTGGTACATAATCATTTTCTGAATCAGTCCCACTAAACAAATTGGAATACCGTTTACTACCAACTCTCTAAGAGTATTCCATTATTATTCCTGCTCTTCCAACTTTCACTACAATGATTTTATGTTCCCAATCATGAATCACTTTTGCTCATTCCAGCCATGGTTGTAACTTGTCCTAATATAGCAACATAATGATGCAATACTTTTTCCATTCTTATGATGACGAATACTGCAATGAACTTTTTCCTAACTGGTACAATTTTTTAATCTAATAAAATACCCATGAGAATAATTCTCTCCTCATTTGCTAATTTCAGTCTGAAATCTTCTACACTCAATATTGGTTTCCCTGGTTTCTTGCATACCCTTTTAGAAGGGGTATTTACAACTGATCCTCCATCAACTGATGCATTTGAAAAATTATTCCTACTATTTCCGTGGTAATTTTTGGTAGGCCATCTTTTACCAAAATTAGTCTATCTGTCTTCCAGTTTTTTGGGTGTCACTTGCAGTTGTGCCAACATTTGGGAGTGAGCTATCTCAGGTTGATAGTCCATTAATAACTTAAAAGGAACTGTCACCATGATACCAATATTAGAGTGTACTGCTTGTAATGGATGCTGCTTCTCTATTTCCAATGTTGTGATCTCTTTTGACTCTTGATCTGTCCATTCTTGCTTCTTGTACCGGTTGCAACAGTGTTGCCTTTGGACCCAACCTATGCCACTGATTGATCATTAGTATTCTTGAAAGTTTCAATCAAATCTTGCATGTGTTGTTGTTCAACTAATATATAATCCAACTCTTTCTTTTTGGTTTCGCTTGTGACTGCAAATAAATACTTAACCTCTTCTTCACTTTCTATTCCAACCATATTTGTTGGTTTTCATTTCATCGGTAGGACCACATTCTATACATAACTTGGACCCTAGTACACTGGGATATTATTTTGCAAATGTCCACATTTGCTGCATTTTCTGAATTTACATTATAGGTCAGTCTTTCTTATCTTGCATGAGAGGAGTTCTTGGACATTTGCTACCACTGGTATTGTCACTTGCCAACCTTAAATTTCTTTTATTGCAAAACCCTCTACTCGAAAGTGCTTGCAGCATCACCATGCATTCTTTTTCTGCTGTGTTTTGCATATTGAAAGGATATTAACTAATATCACGTGCTCCTCCATTTCAGATGGACACCAATGGGCTAGGCCTAACACAACTCCTTAGCCTCTCAAATTTGGCCCCAAACTAACTCCCAATTCCTAATGGTATCCTAGCATAAACAACATCCATTCCTTATACTAAAATAGGCACCTATATAATTTTTGGGTTCTACTGCCATGTTAATTCTAGCTTGCAACCATATTGCCCTTACTTATGGTCACACTAAACTCTGAAATGTCCCCTTTTGGGATTGCCATAATCTTTCCCTAGAATCACAAGCTTAATGTAGTTAGGGTTATAACTTACCACTTAAATACTTCAAGATAAATCTTGGTTTAGGTCTTGCAATCATGTTAGATAATATTGGAAATATAATTCATATGATTAGAACATACTAAATGCCTTATCTATTAAGCTATACAAAAATACATAATTATTTCAAGATTATCTAAACTACCAATATCCATAATACATAGTGGAAGTGTTAATCATAATAGGACTTGGATGAGAAACACGATAAGTCTGCCTGAAGCTACCCATCTAAGCCCAAGAGCACGAGTGTCTAACCAAGACAACCCACCCCTTGGCCCCAAGCGGCAAGAACGTCTGAACCAAAACAATTCCACCCTTGGAGTGACCTACTTAGTGGATACACTTGTATCTGCTTTTCCTATCCATGTTGTTAAAATATTTTGTCATTGATGTCAAAGTGTTTGAAGTGGTCAAGCTGGTTTTTGTTCATGATCTTCAACATAATTGAAATGTCGATTATTTGTGGCGGACCGTTTATGTCAATAGTTTTGTTTCTAAAGTGCCAAGTCAGAATTGAATGTCAATGCCAAATCAGCTTTGACAGGTCAAAGGGTCAAGTCAAGAGGCTTGTAACATCTTGATTAAATGATGATGGCTTGAGTTATCTTTTTTGTGGTCTAACGATTTCTTTGTGAATGGGGCGGCTCATCTATTTTGAGCAACGACTTCTATATTCGTGGAGTTTTCTATTTCTGGCGTCGGCTTATTCTATGAGAGCTGTGTGAGTTTGGAAATCTGACAAATTTATCTTTTTTTGATGCCTTTCATTTGCACAATGACGGTTTTGAATATTAATTACCAAGTCTTCTTTGAGGGCGGCTTATTGCTTCATGACAAGTTTTTCAATGAAAATATTCTTGTGTTGAGGTCGCGTAAGTCTTTGCATGAAAAGGATTTCCTGGCACTATCGATATTGGTGGAAGAGGTAATAGATGGCCTTCGTGGCATTTGTAATGGCAAACCATACCTTATCCGCAAGTTGTTAAAAATAAACTATAATTGTTCCGTATATGATTATTGAGCTATTACGAATTAGCGTGGGTATGTCATGTGACATGGATTCAAGTATGTAGGTCCATCGTTTTTCTTTTAAAAAACGCAATCTTTAAAGTTTCATGATGTCGTCGCTACCATTTTGGCCTGGGATATACAAAAGCGTATAACTGACTTATGTGAAGTCATGAGCATTAAAGGTGCTATCACCATCTCCACCATTTTGGTACAGTCTGTAGGTAATGGGTGTTGCATGAGTCATTTCAAGCCTCTGTGCATGTGGAGTAAAAACGTTTTGAAGAGTATGGTGAGATTTCTATGCACCATTGATTCTGACGGGTGATGTTTGTCGGTTTCATCTAACTGCCATGATTCATACTAGCAAGTGTGTTTAGTTCTAGAAGAATACGTGATGCATGAAGAAATTGTGGGTTCATGGAGTAAGTTGTTTCCTTCTTTGGAGTAAACACCTTTCCTAAATCTAGCCAATTGATATCCAAAACTGTAGCTAGTTTAAAGTCTGAAATTAATATTCGTGCTTGAATCGCTAAGGGGAGGACGTGTATTTGTAAATATGCAGCAGTATGGAAATTTTGTTGTGTGTGGGAAGCAGCAAGGGTAGTTAGAATACACCAAATGAGTCAGTGTAGGATTGAAACTGCAATAAGCGACTTGGAGATATTGCAGTCCACAAGAGTGTGAGAAGTTGAATTATGCTGTTCTAGTTTTGGTGCATAGCTACTTCAGTTTTGAAGAGATCTTAACTGGTATTCATTAGAAATCATGAAGGTCTGTTTATGAAATGATGCATGTATTGGTTATGTGAGGATATGCGAATCTTCATGAAGGCTCAATTGCATATGAAGTTGAGATTTTGAATAAAAAGGTTTTCTGAGATTGGACAGTGATTTTGCAAACATGTATTTGGAATCAATATAATTAAGAAGGAGAAGTAGACCTTGAAGCAAAACTTATAAGTGCTCTAAGTGAAATCAAAAAACTCAGGAAGAGAAATCAGAACTTGAAGTTGAAGCTACAGGAAGAAAATGAAACAAAAACTAAGACATCTCAAACACTTGAAGAAGCTGAAAAATTGATTGTTGACTTGAAGGTTCAGATCGAACAGGCAAAGAGGATCGAGGAAGAAATCAGAAATCAGCTAAGGATAACAGAAGAGAATGAAGAGAGACTTGAAGCTGAAATCGTTTCTCTCAGAAAATTAGACAAATCAATGTTACAGCTGAATCATGAGATGAAAAATCAGAAAAGTTCTATGTCATTGGACAAGATCATTAGCTCACAGAAGTCTTCTGCTGATAAAGGTGGAGTTGGATTTGAAGGTCAAAGTTCCAAGCCAGCAAACAAAGAAAAGCAAAAGAGCAACTTTGATAGCACAAAAGGTTCGCAATCAAAAATCAGAAATAGCACTTTCAGAAGACCTCCTATTTCAAGGCAACCTCACATGACCAAGTTTAACAATTCTTTCTTTTATGGGTATTGTTTTTCATGCAATCATTTTGGTCACAAGGCAACGAACTGTAGAGTTTATGCAAGAAATGATTTCAGATTTATGAATAGTTACTCTTTTGCTCCTTTGATGAATTACAATGTTATATGTTACAAATGCAATAACTTTGGTCATGCTGCAAAGACTTGTAGAAGCAATTTTGCATAATCTTTCAAGCAAAGTAAAAAGGAAGAGCAATAGGTGACTGAAAAAGAAGTTAATAAGAAGGTTTAGAGGAAGAAAAAGAGAAATCTATGATTGTGCAAACAGTCCTACTTGCACAAAATGAGAGTGATCAATGGTACATTGATAGTGGCTGCTTCAGACATATGACAAGAGACAAAAGCAAGTTTTTCACGTTGGAGAAACAAATAGTGGTACAATAAGGTTTGGAGACGATGCATGTGCAAAAATTTCAGGTCAAGGAACTCTTATGTTGAATGAAGGAAGAACAAAGGTAGAGAATGTTTTGTATGTTGAAGGTCTAAAACATAATTTACTGAGTGTAAGTCAAATATGTGACCAAGGGCACACTCTTGTTTTCAATTCTGATAGTGGTGAAATTAGTCAGGATGGTAGACATGTTGCTGAAGCTAGTAGAGCTGCTAACAATCTTTATATTCTTGATGACATCAAAAGTGAGAAGTGTTGTTTTAGTTAGGAAGATGGATGGTTATGGCACAAAAGGATGGAACACTTGAATTTTGATAATCTTGTTCAGATCAACAGAAAGGAAATGTTTGAATACTTGCGGGAGAAGTTAGGAGTGATTTCACTCCATCTTTGACTAGATGTCTATTCTCAGGGGGAGCTTTCATTGTCATATTTTATCAGCCCCGTTTCAGTTATGTAGGTCGTTTCAATTATGCAAGTTGTTCAATTTGTCATTGATGTCAAAGGGGGAGTAGTGAGTCAGGGGGAGGAACATTGGTTTCAGAGTAATTTGGTTTCAGAAGGTGTTGCCATCAATGACAAAGGGGGAGATTGTTGAAATATTTTGTCATTGATGTCAAATTGTTTGAAGTGGTCGAGTTCGTTTGTGTTCATGATCTTTAACATAATTGAAATGTCGATTATTTGTGGTGGACCTTTTATGTCAACAATTTTGTTTCTGAAGTGCCAAGTCAGAATTGAATGTTAGTGCCAAATCAGCTTTGACAGATCAAAGGGTTGAGTCAAGAGGCTTGTAACTTATTGATTAAATGATTACGGCTTGAGTTATCCTTTTTTGTGGTCTAACAATTTCATTGTGAATGGGTCGGCTCATCTATTTTGAGCGACGACTTCTATATTCGTGGAGTTTTCTATTTTTGGCATCAGCTTATTCTATGAGAGCCTATGAGCTTGGAAATTTGACGAATTTATCTTTTCCTAATGCCTTTCATTTGCACGATGGTTTTGAATATTAATTACCGAGATTCTTTGAGAGCGAGTTATTGCTTCATGACGAGTTTTTGCATGAAGACAAAAATCTTCAATGAAAATATTCTTGTGTTGAAGTTGTGTAAGTCTTTGCATAAAAAGGATTTCCTGGCACTATCGATATTGGTGAAAGAGGTAATAGATGGCCTTCGTGGCATTTTTAATGGCAAACTATACCTTATCCACAAGTCGTTAAAAATAAGCTATAATTGTTTCGTAAATGATTATTGAGCTATTAAGAATTAGCGTGGGTATGCCGGGTGACATGGATTCAAATATGCAGGTCCATTGTTTTTCTTTTAAAAAAGGCAATCTTTAAAGTTTCATGATGTCGTCACTACCATTTTGGCATGGGATATACAAAAATGTATAATCGACTTATGTGAAGTCGTGAGCATTAAAGGTGCTATCGCCATCTCCACCATTTTGGTATAGGTTGTAGGTAATGGGTGTTGCATGAGTCATTTCGAGCCTCTGTTCGTGTGGAGTAAAAACATTTTGAAGAGTATGATGAGATTTCTATGCACTATTGATTTTGACGGGTGATGTTTGTTGGTTTCATCTAACCACTACGATTCATACTAGCAGGTGTGTTTAGTTCTAGAAGAATATGTGATGCATGAAGAGACAGTGGGTTCATGGAGTAAGTTGTTTCCTTCTTTCGAGTAGATACCTTTCCTAAATCTAGTTGATTGATAGCCAAGACTGTAGCTAGTTTAAAGTTTAATGTTTGAAATTAATATTCATGCTTGAGTCGTTGAGGGGAGGACGTGTATTTCTAAATATGCAGCAATTTGGAAATTGTGTTGTGTGTGTAGGAAGCAGCAAGGGCAGCTAGAATACACCAAATGAGTCAGTGTAGGATTGAAACTACAATAAGTGACTTGGAGATATTGTAGTCTACAAGAGTGTGAGAAGTCGAATTATGTTGTTCTGGCTTTTGTGCATAGCCACTTCCGTTTTGAAGAGATCTTAATTGGTATTCATCAGAAATCATGAAGGCCTGTTTATGAAATGATGCATGTATTGGTTATGTGAGGATATGTGAATCTTCATGGAAGGCTCAGTTGCAGATGAAGTTGAGATTTTGAATAAAAAGGTTTTCTAAGATTGGACAGTGATTTTGCAAACATGTATTTGGAATCAAGAATGCTATCTCAGTGAGTCGGTGCTCTTACTAAAGTTGGTGCTTCAGCAGCCTAAAGTTGGTGCTTCAGCAATTCGGAGTTGGTGCTTCAGTGAGTCAGTGCTCACTTTTGTAATCTGGGTTGATGCCCTTTGAAGTAAATAAAAGCATAGTTTTGTTGTGGTTTTTTACCCGAAAGGGTTTTCCACGTGATATCAGTGTTCTTCCTATTGATGTTTGCTCTTACAGTTTTCATTGTTGAATCTTATGATTTCATGTGTTAAAGTTTTAAAATACTAATTCACCCCCCCTCCCCCCTCTCAGTACTTTTTGTGTCCTCTTCAGTTGTCTTATCCATCCTCCTTATGGTTGAGATTCCATCCTAACAATCAATCATAGTTTGGCTTGATAAGGGAGCCTTGAAAGGGGTGCTTGTAAACAACTCAACCCATCTAAGCCCAAGAGCACGAGTGTCTAACCAAGACAACCAACCCCTTGGCCCCAAGCGGCAGGAACGTTCGACCCAAGACAATTCCACCCTCGAAGTGGCATGCTTAGCATGGGAGGCCTATAAACAACATCCTCCTAACTTGCTTCCTTCAACCTTACATTTGATTGATCATAGGATAAAGACATACATAAATATATATATAATCTATTTCTTATAATCTAAGTATCGATCCATTACAGTAGTACTATCATATATGCATGTAAGAGAAATCAAAAACTTATTCATAAAATAGTTATTGCACATTTTCTCTATAATTCATACCAGATTGTATTTACTATGTTAACTTTTTGTATGCCTGCAATTTTAGTACTAAATCTGATCCTTCTAATATTCTGTAATATTGGTTACCAGAATAGTAAATGTATTTCTGCAGGATATCGATGATTGAATAGTTAGAAGTTATTACTTTTCTGCTGATTCGATGCCCCTCCTCTTGGTATATGTCCTCCTTTTATATCCCCGTATCTCTAAAGAGACGTATCCCTTTGGAAGGACGTAATCTTTTGAATGTACATGGCTTTTGTTTGGTCATTGCTTTTTAATTAATTGTTGCTTTGTTTTGGTTTGATTGCTGCCTCATCAATTACATTTGATGCTTTTAATATTTTGCTTCCTTTATTAAATACTCATCGCTGCCCATAATCTTATATCATATGGATTTAATCATTGTTGTTGCCTATCAATATTTTATATATTTTATTATTATTTTTATATGTACATTTTATTATAAGAATTATAATATTAATTGTTAATTTTGCTATTTATTTTATTTATTTCAATTTTAGGGAGGCATGCCAATCCGCCCTTCCCAAGATTGCTTGTCCTCAAGCAATTTTAAATTGGGATGATCAAAGATCTCGGCTCCTTCCCAAGTGGCATCCTCTTCGAGTAGTCCCTTCAATTTAACCAAATATTTGGGAATAGTCTTGTTCCTTAATCTCTTCTCACGCATATTAAGAATGATTTTTGGCTCCAAAATCAATTTGCCCTCATCATCCAATGGTGGCAATTTCAGACATGGGGAAATGTGTTGCCCTAATACCATCTTGAGGCGAGATATGTGGACAACAATGTGAATTTTGCTATTTGCGGGCAGCAACAACTCATAAGCAACTTCTCCTATTTTCCTCAAAATTTTGTATGGCCCATAAAATCTAGGCTTAAGTTTCTTGGCCCCACTTATCTTGATTGATAATTTTTATATGGCTGCAACCTTAAGAAGACCAAGTCCCCAATCTTGAATGTTCGTTCGCTCCTCTTTTTATCCATGTACACTTTATGTTGGTTTTGTGCTTGGCATAGGTTGTCCTTAAGTGTATTCACGATATCCACACTTTGTTGTATAAAATCTTTCGCTCCTAACACACAACTTTTTGAATGGATCAAATCTCCAAAAGATGTTGTTGAATACCCATATAGTGCTTGGAAAGGGCTCATCCCTATAGACATATGGTGGGTGGTGTTGTAGCAATATCTCCCAAATGTAGCCATTTAATCCATGCATTTTGTTGCCTGGTGACGTAGTTCCTTAAATACCCCTCTTACCATTTATTTACAATCTCCGTTTTCCCATCTGTTTGCGAATGATAACTAGTGCTAGGGGTAAATTTTGTTCCCACTAATTTGAATAGTTCCTACCAAAATAGGCTAAGGAAGCGACTATCTCGATCGCTCACAATGTTTCAGGGGAGACCGTGTAATCAGAAGACTTCTTTAAAGAAAACTTCTGCCACTTGTGGGGTTCTAAAATCTGTTGTTATGGCCATTAAGTGAGCATATTTGGTTATGCGGTCTACCACCACATAGATGCAGTCTTTGCTTTGTACCTTAGGTAATACTATTATGAAATCCATAGAAATGCTTTCCCACTTCTAATTGGGTATGGGGGGTTGGAGAAGTTCTATTGGATATGTTTGTTCCTTTTTATTCCTTTGGTACACCATGCATTCTCTAATATGCTTTAGTACATCTCCTTTGAGGCTCTTCCAAGAGAATCTTTCCCTGATTTGTTTGCAAGTCTTGTAGTATCCTTGGTGTCCGGATGATGGGTTGTCATGGTATGCCTTTAAAATTTATTTCTTTAACTTTGACCTTGGAGTGATGTATATCCTATTCTTGTAAAGAATGAGGTCATCAATAACTCGATATCTTTCATCTTGTACCTTTCCTTCTATTATGTCATTTGAGAATGCTTCCTTGGCATATTCTATAAGTATGGAAGTCTTCCATTCTGTGGATACTATTGTCATGGTCCCAAGATGAGGCCTACGTGATAAGGCATCAGCTACAACATTGTTTTTTCCCTTCATGTACTTGATGTCGAAATCATATGCTTGTAATTTGCTTACCCATTTTTGTTGTCTATCATTTAAGTCTTTTTGATTTAGAAAGAACCTCAAACTATTATGGTCAGTCTTTACTGCAAATCTGATTGCTAGCATTTCTTTATCGTAGATGAAATATGTTCTTTCTATTTATTTGATTTTTCTACTCTTGAAGGCTATGGGGTGCTTGTTTTGTATCAATACTACCCCAATACCTTCCCCTAAAGCATCACAATATAACTCAAAAGGTGAAGAATAATCCAATCTTGTCAAAACAAGATAGGAACTCATCACCTCTTTGAGTCTTTCAAAGGTTGCTTATGCTTCATTCCAGGTAAATGCTCCTTTCTTGGTCAAATTAGTTAGGGGAGCGGTAATTTTGAGAAGTTCTTGACAAATCTCCGATAATAGCTGCAAAGTCCCGAGAAACCCCTAAGGTGTGTTAAGGTTCTAGGTTTTGGCCAACTCCTTATGGCATCAATCTTCTCTTCATCTACACTAACTCCTTGAGCACTGATTTTGTGCCCCGGTTCCCCATTTTCTTTGCATTTGTAACAAAAATTTCTCCTTTTTAGGTCACTTTGATTACAAGTATGTCCAATCCTCCATTCCCCTTTGCATTTGTAACACGATTTCCTATTTCTACCATCTTCTTGTTTACAAATGTGACCCCACTCCCACTTTTCCTTACAATTGAAGCATAATCCGTCCCTTTGAAACCTATCATGGTCGTTTTTAGAAAGAAAGTCATTTTTATGTTGGTCTTTCTTAAAGGGAAGTTTTGTGTGTGCAACCCTTATTTTATCTTTTGGGGTTGTGTCTTCTAGTTTGAGGGCTCTATCAATTGCATCCTCAAGGGAGGTGGGGTTTAAAGCACTTACCAATCCTCGAATTGAATCTTTTAACCCTTCTACCAAAAGGTAGGTAAGTCGATCCTCATCAACCCCTAAAATCCTAACCGAGATCCTTTGGAATTCTGCTATGTAATCCTGAACTGATCCATGTTGCCTAAGACAGGTTAATTCTATAAAGTCTTTTTGTGGATGCTTTTTGTCAAACCGTTTTATAAGTTTTTGTGTGAATTCATCATAGAATGTTACATTCTGGTGCTCTTGGGTGTGGATACCATGATGCCACCACTCGTGGGCCAAACCTTCTAGATGTAGGATAGCAAATTGTACATCTTGTTCTATCATGGGGCTAAGGTTCAAATAGGTGTTTAATTTTTGAATCTAGGAATGTGTTGTGATTTTTCCAGACCCATCAAAATTGGGTAGGGTTAGTTTATTTACTTTTTGTCTTAAGTTCTTACTAGGCTATCTCCTACAATTTTTTGTTACCTCTTGTTTCTTGGCTTCACAAAAGTCCCTAAATGGGATATGTCTCCTAACTTCAGGATCCAAATTTATGTAAGTTGTAGCAATTTCCTCTGTGTTAGAAGGGGGTGGATTATTTTCTTCTTCCTCCACCAGTGTTTCCTCCCTAGGTAGGAACGAGGGTCTTGGTAACTTAAAGACATAAGACAAGTCAATATTTTTTGAATGATTAGAATTTATATCTTTTCCATTTGTATGGTCGGATCTACAAGTATTACCCATGTTTTGTATGGCTTGGAGAAGGGCTTGGGATGTTCTTTTATTTTGTTCCATCAATGCTTTAGTTGTCATTTCCATGAATGATCTTAATTCATTTCCTACTGGCTCACCCATGTTATTGTTTTGGGTGAGGTTGGATTTTGTTACAAGTTTCCTCTTTTCCCTTTCCAAAGCTCTTTGAGCTCTTTGATTTAATTGCATATATTGCTCCTAACCCTCAGGATGGCAGGAAAGTTGCTTTGATACCAATTGTAATGTCCGCTTTTGGGATTGCCCTAAATCTTTCCCTAGAATCACAAGCTTAATGTAGTTAGGGTTATAACTTACCACTTAAATGCTTCAAGATAAATCTTGGTTTAGGTCTTGCAATCATGTTGGAAAATATTGAAAATATAATTCATATGATCAGAACATAATAAATGCCTTATCTATTAAGCTATACAAAAATACATTATTATTTCAAGACTATCTAAACTACCAATATCCATAATGCATAGTGGAAGTCTTAATCATAATAGGACTTGGATGAGAAACATGATAAGTCCGCCTGAAGCTACCCATCTAAGCCCAAGAGAACGAGCGTCTAACCAAGACAACCCACCTCTTGGCTCCAAGCGGCAGAAACGTCCAAACCAAGACAATTCCACCCTTGGAGTGGCCTACTTAGTAGATACACTTGTATCTGCTTTTCCTATCCATGTTGTCTTATCCATCCTCCTTATGATTGAGATTCCATCCTAACAATCAGTCATAGTTTGGCTTGATAGGCGAGCCTTGAAAGGGGTGCTTGTAAGCTATTCAACCCATCTAAGCCCAAGAGCACGAGTGTCTAACCAAAACAACCCACCCCTTGGCCCCAAGCGGAAGGAATGTTCAAACCAAGACAAGTGGCATGCTTAGCATGGGAGGCCCATAAACAGCATCCTCTAACTTGCTTCCTTCAACCTTACATTTGACTGATCATAGGATAAAGACACACACATATATATATATATAATCTATTTCTTATAATCTAAGTATCGATCCATTACAGCAGTACTATGATATATGCATGTGAGAGAAATCAAAAACTTATTCATAAAATAATTATTGCACATATCTCTATAATTCATACCAAATTGTATTTACTGTGTTAACTTTCTGTATGCCTGCAATTTTAGTACTAAATCTGATCCTTCTAATATTCTGTAATATTGGTTGCCAGACTAGTAAATGTATTTCTAAAGGAGATTGATGATTGAATAGTTATAAGTTATTACTTTTCTGCTGATTCGATGCCCCCTCCTCTTGGTATCTGTCCTTTTATATCCCTGTATCTCTAAAAAGACATCCCTTTGGAAGGACGTAATCTTTTGCATGGACGTGGCTTTTTGTTTGGTCGCTGCTTTGTTTTGGTTTGACCGCTGCCTCATCAATTATATTCGATGCTTTTAATATTTTGCTTCCTTTATTAAATACTCATCGCTGCCCATAATCTTATATCATATGGATTTACTCGCTGCTCAATATTTTATATATTTTATTATTATTTTTATATGTACATTTTATTATAAGAATTATAATATTAATTGTTAATTTTGCTATTTATGTCAATTTTACAGGGGCATGACAGTGGTAGCACACCAAAGCCTAAATCTAACATAAGAGAACATGAGAGTTGTTCATCGCAAAATAAGCCGATTGTCAACCAAAAGCTTAGATAACAAAAAGCACTTAAATATATCCAAGCCCAAGCATTTAAATATAGCTGTCATACATAACAAGTAGAAATTTTACCATATAAATCATAAATGTAAATTGGGACAGGTGTAAGAAAAAAATCTTTACCAAATATGTTTTAAATACTTTAATCCTAAAGCCTAAAGTGTTACAATCGATTACTTCTTTCATTAATATAACTATAATTACATATTAGTTAAAAGGAAGTTTAACCACATCAACAAAAACCCATTATTATGTATGAAAGATGAGAATACGACAAGAGACTAAAAGCTTAGACTCGCTCTAAGAGGTTATGAAAGCTAACCGCACCAGCTTCAAGCCTTTTGTGTGTTTTTTGGTATTTGAATACAGCTGCATTCTTAGCATGTTTGTATTTACATGGATTTATTCTATGCTTCTAGTGGTTAAACATATGAATAAAGCAAGAGACATATCAAGGCTGAAAATCAAATTAAATGGAAAAAAGAACCACCTGAGCATGTATAATACAGTCCACTCCAGACAGGACTACCGGTAATGCCTGCTCCTGAACATCAGTAGGGACTACAAAGCCAACCTCCTCTAACCTGAAAGGGGATAAGGAAAATAAGTAAACTCCTTGAATTTCAATAAGAATTTCAGCTATGTTATGATTTTTCCCCATATCCAAAGAAGTTAGCCAAGGTGCAAGACCTGTAGCTTTTCTCAAGTGTCCTAACCAACCCAAGGTATTAAACATACATACAAGTAGTCATGTGATGTAAGTGTCAGAGATCCAAGGATTAGCCTTTGGAACTTTTGAGAGCTAAAGAGTTTATTTATGGCCTCACTGCTAATAGTTCATTGAAAATTGCCAGGTGAGAACTTTACTAACATAACAACCTAACTACTAACTGAAATCAGGAAGGTGAATCACAAACAGCTGTTATACTCTATAAAACACTACTGCAGCAAAAACTCACCATAAATCTGCACACATCCATTTTTAAGTGTCCTTATTTACATGAATTCAACAATAATTGATGTTTAAATCGTGGTGATAATGGCTGGTAAAGTGAGTGTTATCAGAAGTTCAAGAATTTAAATTAATTTCACAAGTTTTCAAGTTTATGCTTACAAGATCTTGTAATACCTGCCTTAATCCATGCTTTCACTATATCATTTCACCAACAATACATACAAACTTACAAAATAAGTTAAATAACTCCTATACCAATTTACGACTACTCATTTAAAATAGAAATTCCAGCCTTTGCATGGATGATTCCCTCTCATCTTCTTTAATTATTTTGATCACCAAGAAATGCACAGTTAGGGCCTGGTCCCGTGGGGGGTCCTTCCACTCCATTTATTCTGCAACATATGGCTCCATGCAATGTTATAGTTCTGCAACAAGAAGTATGACAATCTCTTTCACTCAAGACTGAATGGCAAGTTTTTTGGTAGACGCCAGAGAGGAGAGGCTGAAGATTTCATTCACCTGCTTAAAAAGTTTGTTGCCAACTGGTGATTCCCATTGGGTTTAGAATCTAGGTGCTCATAAAATTCGTAATTGAAATATTTAATGCTAGTTTCGAATTCCATTTCCTGGCAAATTGCATCTGAGTGGAATGATGTAGATTCGTTGAGAATAGCCCTCTTCCATGGGCATGTAACCTCAAAATAGTTAGTGCCTTTTAAGGTCAATGATTACTTGCACCCCAGCACCTAACCATTCTTAGAATACAACGTGTACATGCCCCACTACCCCACTACCCTTTGGAATCAACCATGTGCCTCCAAGGTGGAAACATAGGTATTTCACCGTTAGGCCAACTCAAGTGCATACAAGTCCAAATATAATGACAGTGAAGCTCCTCTTAAGACTGTGATCCATTGTCAAATCCCCCAAATGCAATGAGGCAGCCCATAACTCTAGTGACATGGCTATCACGTAATGGTTAGAGAGTGAGTTGTGATGCCCATCTCTCCTCTGTAGAAGAAAACACATAACTCAGCAAGTTATTTCTTTATGCAAGTTTTTTCTTCTTCTGTTGATTTGAATTTAAAATTCCTCAAGATTCCTTTTTCTTGTCTTTTCAATATTCTTGTGTCTTCAACGAGTTGCACCATGGTGTTCATTCCTAATGCCTCCGTATGCCTAACCCAAATATCATTGTATGATCGCCATTCCATTTTTAAAATTTCTGTGGTGCAGATATTCTGTCTTCGCATACTTCCTTGGGCATGGCCCATCTACCTGTGTTATACACAAGCGGCTAGCCCATGAGAACTTAGTCCTTATCCTTATCCTTATTTGGGCTACATGTATATTTTCCCTCCATTTGAATTCTGCCACTGTATATACATCCATACACAGTTTCTCGTAATATTCAGAAATGACATTAAATATGGTCTTGTTTTCTTAACATTAGGAATATATGGGCAGATATCAAAAAGAAGGATAAGATTCTCATAAATTAAATAAGTACCAATTCATGTAACATTAAGTGTGAAACAGGTAGAGGAAAACACCTAAGAAAGATTGTGAAAAGAGTGCATGTGTAATATGTAACACAGGCACGGTAAAAATAAAGAAGCGTTTCATCATGGGATGTCCCGCCTACAATGACATTCAGATTTGCCATATGGAAATTTTAAGAGTAAAATCCATACAAGAACTCTTCAAAGAGGCAAGATTTAAAAAGCTTGTGAAATTTATAATCCACGTAAGGACAAAACTGAATCGTAAGGAAGCAGCATTGTCCCAATTTAATCCCTTCAATACAGTTGTAATAATCTTGGTCCCATAACCGGCCCGTTCGGTCTCGTGAACATAATTGAAACCATTTCGTTTCACATTAATATCCTCGTTTTTATGAAGGCAGCCCATAACCTCAATTTATTGAGAGGCAACAAATGTCAAATACAATTCCTGATATATTTAGTATTTCTTTTCCATGTTGTTTGTTGGGAAGATAATATCTCTCCCTACACTTTTTGCAGCTCATAGGCATTGGATACACCAATTATCCATCTCCTTCAACGTAGTGCGAAGGGCTATCCGATCTTCCAAATTCGTCAAAACTATTTTCTTAATACTTACAAAAAGTGAAATGGGTTTTTAATCCCGCCAAAAGCCCTAGACCCTAGGCGGCGCATAAGCTTACCCAAGCAACATAATAATAATAACAATAAAATTATACATTCTTTTTATAATAAATATCTAACACAGATAAAACAGAGTTGTACCTGTCCAGAATGTAACGAGGAACTGCACTGCCACACAGCTCTCTTAATGTCTTACTCTGTGATTTATGCACCCCGCAGTCATTTTCAATTGGAGGCTTTTCAATTGGAACAGAATTACACATAAATATTTTCACTCTTTCATGTCTTTTTGAGGTAATGAGGCGCCATGAGGGGATCTTAATAAGGAAATTGGAAAGATTAGCATGAAGATTTAAATTGCCTATAGAAGTAGTAGTTAATGAAGGCCGCCATAGAAGTCCCTGTACATGTGAGGCGCTTAAAACTGCCCAGTTCGCCATTAAAGTCCTTTTTTTCGCATTGGCAGGATGAGCTTGCAGGATAAGCAGTAGGGAACTCCATGTGAAAAGTATTAGTCCAATTTCAAAATCATAACACGGATAAATATTTTGTTTTAGAATAGAATATAGAAAAAAAAATAATAAATATAATATAGAAAAAAAAATAATAAATATTACTATCATACAAATATGAATATCTCTATCAAAGCCAATATTCCTATCATGCATATATGTCGTATGTTCTATCCATATAGGAATATTTATATATATATGTTTATTGATCTGTAAAATGATTTTATTTTAATATAATTTATTAAGATGGATAATTATTGTAAAGATGTCAAAAATAAGTGCAATAAATTTCAATCATAAGAATTTTTATTTTATTTTTTATTATCATATATAAGAAATCATTATTATCACACTCTTTTCTTTGAAATATGATTGTATATTTAGTTGGTTGCAATCATGTTTCTAGGATAGACATATTATTTGACTCCTCTATGAAGGAAGAAGAATGGACAAAAAAATGAGGCTTCTCTTAAAACTTCTTAAATCGGATTTTGGTTCAAATCTTATAAGACATCTTGGAGTTTGGGATGACTTCTTTTACTCTCAAAAGGATTAATAAAAATTAATAAAACATAGTAATAATTATCAAAATGATCGTTGTAATCATCACATAAAACCTAAACTTATGGCTATTATTGTATTATATATGCAATTGCTTACCAATCAATGGAAGCAAGGTTTTAATAATTAGATCTTTCATTTCTTATATGTTGAGATTCTAAATTTCATTTAATTGTAATCACCATGTGATGTGGGTAAAGGCATAGAATGGGCCCAACCCCTATATTCTCATTAGTTAGGGGTAATGTACTAAACACATCACATTCACAAATATACATCAATATTTGATATTAGAATTTTTGTAGTCCATAATAAATCATTTAATGCATTACTTCTATAATTGAGCATCCTCGAAAGCTTGAAGGTTTACAAAGCTTAATGTTGTGAAAATATTATATTATTTTTGGTATGTTTGTAAGAGTTAGGACAATTGACAAAGAAATGCTAAGTGTCTTCAATTTTTTTGATGTCATGGTATTTACATGTACATTACTTTCACAATAACCAGACATTTTTCTAAATGAGTTTCTATATGTGGGCGATACATAGTATCCTAAGGAGCTTGATATCATTAGGTATGCAAAAATAAATTTATCAACAAGATATCATTATTAAAAATTCCTCTAGTACATAGTATTTAACAAGACATCATTGTTAAAAGTCCTCTAGTACACAATATATATAACTAAAAGGATTTTATTTTGAGCATAACCTACGAATACTACATAAAAGATAAATTCTAATTTCATGATTGTCTAACTTTGTAAGGTTCAAAACCCTAAACAATCTCACAAAAAAAAATAGTAAATCATTTTTACATAAATATACAAATGAAATGAAACATCTTCAACGTATACAAATGACATATTACATCTCTCATGTAAAAGTGTTTAATCTAGAATATTAATTACAAGAAATAAGGTACATCATCACATGAAGTACTATCTAGTCAAGTATTGTAGAGTACAAGATATAATTTATGCAATAATATGACTTAGGCTCTCATGCCCATCTAGTCATAACAATACAAGTAAAGATATAAAATAAACATAATCATTGGAGGGTCTCTAGTTGCCACTAACCCAACGGTCATCGCAAAACCAAGAGATGAGAACATGGCTTAGGCGTTTTTCCACCAAACCACAAAGCTTATGCTTCCCTGAAATTCTTCCTAACATGAAGAATACTCAACCCTACACAATAAGCCTAGCAACCTTGAAATAGTTGGCAAGATGGAATCCTATGCAACCTGTTATATCTACATGCATTTCACATATGAACATGATATGCCCTACTATTAGGATATGGCAAAGAGAATAAAATAACATTCATTTATTTTAATGGTACACATAGATTTGGCCAAAGCAATTAAACTATAAATGGTAGGTAGATCTAGAAAAAGAAAATCTACTCCCCTCTGTTAGTCCATATTCAACACGCATCCTAGAAGGTAAAGAAAATAACATGCATGTATCCAATTATCATAAAAAAAAAAACTTTTTTTCATGCAAAATGATTATATGGTCTTTTGTTATTTCGATCCTTTCATGCATAGTGATGATTAAATGCATAATTGATATTAAACTTAATTATTGACATGCAATTTGATTATTGACATTTAATTTGGTCTCTAACTAATGATATTTTTCAATTTAATACAAAATTTAACAAACATGCAATACTAACTAATCTTGATGTTGTTGGGTGAATATTTTGTAATCACTTGATTAATTATAATAAAATGGTGATTTCAACCACAGCTATGATGAGATGTTAATCTCTCCTCTCAAAAGGGGAAGGCTCCCTTCTTATTACTCTCTAAACTAACTAGTAACTAAACTAGATTATGTACACTAAATTTATCCATTGGGTGTTACAATCATCCTTTTTTATTTTTAAAAAAAAATGTTTTAACTTTTATAACAATACTATTACGAAAAGTAATCCACTTTAAAGTATCATTTAGAGCAGTAATAACCAATATCCAACTTGACTAAATGTAAGAGTAATCAAAAGAGATACTAGTGAGTTTCGTAGCTTGAAAACCCATAAAAGCTCAAAGACTTTTGTTGTTTCCAATGATGTTTCTTAAAGATAAAAGTGTGAAGCATGTTGCAACTCAAAGACTTCAACATACACCACCAATGCATCCACAAACTGTAGCAAATAACTGCAGCTCAAATTCTCCAAGTTATTCGTAAAGTTCACACACTAACACATAAACTCCAAATATAATGTTGTAGCACAAAGCCTATCAAGATCATATTTGAATTCCCTTTCAAATATGAAACATAAAGCTACTTTACCAACCAATTGCAAGAAAATGTAGTAAGAAGGACATAAGAACAATCTTACACAAAACCAATAAGATCTAAAACAAAGGTTGGATGCAAAATTTACCTCTTTTATTAATTGATTTTTGATATGCACATTAAACAAAAATTCTCAATAAGTTTCTCAAATGGGCAGCGCATTGCTTCAAAAGATCAAAGGTCCTCAATACAAAAAAACTCCCTCATCTATATAAAGGAGAGTTGAGAGCTAATCTAGGAAAAGTTAAACTAATTTGACTTATTCAACAACACAATCCAATTTGATTTAGGACTTGTGTTGTTTTTACATGTAATTACATATGTATAAAATACATGTAATATGTCATCAACTAATTACATAAAGCAAAATGATTGAAAATAAACTAAGTGTAAAAAAGGCACATCCATCATTCTCCACCACCTTTCTCTAAGAAGTCTTCATATTTCTTCATGGCCACTTGGAATTCTTCATCATTAGGACCTGAGGTATGCCTTGAGATGGAAATAACTCGTGTGATTGAGTCCTTGATGGTGTTGCAATCCTTTCAATGCCTTTCTAAAACAACCTTCAGATTATCCAAAGTGAGTTGAATATCCATCAACTTGTCAATTGAAGCTATTAAGAAAGCTTCATCTTCAAATTCCTTTTGTACCATTGATGTATACTCCTAGATAATTGAATCAAAGGGAATTATTTTCTCATTATCATCAAACAATTTGCACGGTAGCTCCTTGATTCTGGTAGCAAGATGTGAACCATTATCTTCATTGATTTCTGAAGTTTCCTTCAAATCTCATATAAGATCCTTGATGACACTTATTTTATGTTTCATTATTGACTTAACCTCAATGAAAATCTCTCTATTGGGAATGATCCCAATATCCACTAACACATTTAGCTTAAGTTCCTTCATTTTTGTCTAAGCTCCTAGACTATTTTCTATATCTTGTAAATCTTCAAAAAATGTGTCAATGCTTTTATCCAGCTCTTCCTTGACACTTTCCATGTTATTGATTCTTTCTACAGCTGATTTCAAAAGTTATGTTCCCTATTCCAATATTCTATCAAGAAACTCACCAACTAATTTTCCTCTTGAATGAGTTTTCTCAACCTTCTGAATCATAGGATCTTCAATGCTTATGGCCATAGGTTCAACAAATTCTAAAGATTGGGTAATCTTCTAGAGTACTAAAGTCAATTGTTCAACTCTAGTCTTGTATTCATCCTTGACTTTCTTCTCTTGATCATACTTCTTAATAAGAGAATCCAATGTCGACTATGCATCTGCCTTAGTAGATTCATGAGTTCTTTTGCCAAGCTCAATCCTGGTGATTAAATATTCAAAAATATCAATATCTTCAACAACTTTTCTAAGAGGAGGTTGTGCAACCTCTGCATACTTGTATCCGACCTTGTCTACCAACACCCTAGAAAGAGTCTTTAGCTTCTTCGTGGATTTTGTCTTCACTGGCACTAATTGACTGAAGTCGAAGTTGTCAAGAAAGATGGCTTGCTTCTTTCTCTTGGGTGTCTAACTTTGTAACCAAGGGGGGAGAGGATAAGAACTTTCTTTTGGACTTGCAATCATGGTATGAGAAGAAGGGCTTGCACTCACAATAGTAGTAGTAACAATTTGTAGGGTGTTAGTCAAAACCACTTCAAGAGTTTTCACACTTTTTGTATTTTGCACAGTCTTTGCTATAAACCTATCTAACTCTGATTGTGAAGTTACATCAAAATAAGGAGAAGATAAACTTGGAAAACTGGAAGGAGAACCAAAAACATTCTCAAACTCATTCCTAGGACTATCAAAAAGGGACCCCAAGGTTGGGGATGAATGAATTAAAATAAAATGCATAACAAAAATAGTGACATTAGTAATAATAGTGGCAATAGGAGTAAGAGTGGCAGATGGAAAAGGTTGTTCAATAGAAGTAGTGGGAGGAGTAGGGGTAGACGCGATAGAAAGAATAGGGGAAGAAGTAACATGAGCATCTTCTAGAATTTTATCATGTGGAGACACTTGCACTTCTTCATTTGGACCTTCCTCTCCTTGTTCTTCCTCCCGAACTGATACTTCCTATGTAATGGTGGATGGCCCTTTAGTAGTATGACTCTTACTTCCTTTCACTATGAACTTGATCTTTGGTTTAGGGGTTTCACTTGAGCCAGGAACATCTCCCTTGTCCTTTTCCTTAGTTAGACTTTCTCACCTACATGTCCTTCAAGCTCATCCTTTTCATATCTAGTGTTGAAGTGTTTCAACCTTATCCCTTTGTCCTATAGCCAAACATTAGTATTAGCAAGTATAGGTTGAAATCTTTCCTTGATTGAAGTCATCTCCTTCTTAGACCACTGGATTGAAAGAAGAGGAGTCCTAGCAATGTTTTTTCTCTCATACATGGGATCCAAGATATCATCGTCATCCTACATATCCTCTGGGATATCCGCCAAGTCAAGGTTCTCAATTTGTTCCAAAGTCAATCAACAATAATCTAATTTCTTTATGTCTTCTTATGTTCTACAATTAGCCCATACATCTTCAACCCAATGTACATGGGTGTAGACCTTTTTAATTCTATCCTTCATCCTGTGTAGTCAAATTCAGGCCTTCTTCTATAGGTCTTCATTGTGACCCATTGCATTTATGATTCCATTTCATTTGCTTTAGGAGATGTGAGGATTGAATACTTGCCTATGGAGAGAGGAAATTTGAACCCTGACTTGTGTGATTCTGCCTATTTACTATGAACAACCATTATCTATTTGCAGATCTCCATGAGGATGATTTTATCACTTGGGTATCTTGGAAGCATGTGAGGATATCCAACAAAAAAACCAACTCTGATGTAAGTAAATTTGGGAAACTGCAAATATAGGCAACCAAATCTATTGATTATTGACCATGCCTCATCTGAGACTCTCTTATTCTCCAATTCCCTATCAAACATACATAGAAATGTGGCAATAAATACATCATTGACCCTCCTGAAGTGATGGATGACCTTATTCAAGATCAACTATGAATATTATTGATACATTGGAATATGTCTCATATCTCCCTAGGATGTAAGTCCTAGAAAATTCCTCATTGATGTTGCAACATAAACCAAATATGACATCATGTAGAATTTCAAAGAAGTAGGCAGCTTTACAAGTTGCTCATGAATAGAATTACTAATCTGTTATCCCCATTAAATCTATTGTTTCCTCTTCTTGATAACATGAATGTACAAGTACATCATTCCTAAAAGGTAGAAGAGGTAGGCATACCTTTAACCTTGTTGAGAAGGGTAATTAGGTCATTAACTTCCTTGATAAAGTCACTACGAGGAAAGCTCTTTGGCCACCTTGAAATACTTTTCCTTGGGTTTTTCAACCACCTTGTGTTAATTGCCCTCTTGCAATAATCTAGATCCTTATCATAGTGAGCTTGTGTCTTTTCAATTGTTAGGTTTGCAAATGAATCAATGCTAGGACACTAAAAAATCAAGTCAAAGAATTTTGCATCAAGCCTTATGACCACATTCCCATCAAGATCTCTCACACTCCTATCATCCTTGTTGTAATCAAAAGCCACTGCAAGAACAAACTTGGGGTTGTGTGCGGCTACTAGAAATGAAGCCACCAACTAAATATTGCTTTCTATAATGTATCTCATCCCCTCATCCAAAGGTTGCTTCTTAGTATGCTCCAAAAATTTAGTCCTTTATTTCATCATTATTGGAAGAAACTAAGGTTGTCAAGAAAACCCCTTAATACTTGTACTTCATTGCTTTTTTTCTTGAAGACGAATCATACATTGGTAAAGCAGTTGTAGGGAGAGTAAAATGCTCGTAATCTTTCAAAAACTCGAGCACAAATGTCCAAAATAGCATACAAGGGAAACTACAACAAGAAATTTAGATCTTCTAGTGTTAGAGAAAAATTGAGGTTATATGCACAGGTGGGAAAATTTTGAGCTTTTGCATATGCTCGGTGGTTCAAATGCAATGGCGCTAAGAAAATAAGTAGATGCAAGTGGATTGATAGATTGAATACAAAGGCAAAAAAAAATTGAGTGTTTGCATGAAATTTTGCATTTGAGTGTAATAGTGTTAAAATTTAGTGCTTCTACATGTGCTTTGCTTGATTTGGGACTTGAGTGTAGTAGCACTGAAAAACTACACTCCTATGCTTTGCTTAGTATGGATTGATGCAGTAACAAAAAAATTCAACACCACTACATCTAGGTAAAACAAATTGATGCAAGGTCGAGAAATTTTGCTGACCCTACATGAGGTCAAACTCATAAGTTTCCAAGAGGGAAAATTTTATGTGCTTACTCTTAGTACCTTTGGGAGCACTTGATCATACAAGTTTGGTTTTAAAGACTGACTTATGTGGTAGTCATAATTCACATGCATCAACGGAGAATTTTCACGCGACTGCATGTTTGATTTGGAAGGTTTGTGTTGGTCGAGGTTTGAACCCTGACCTACACAAAGGTTATGTTCACCATGCATAGGCGGAGAATTTTTGTGCTTATGTATGTGAGGTTAAACAGTGGGATACAAGTCGGGGAAAAATACTTGCCTTGCATCCTTGGTTAAATGTTGGTTTGGGTGTTGGTCAGGGTTTAAAACCCGACCAACATGGGAACATCACATATGCATGATATGCAATAGCAGTAAAATTCACCATCGTTACATATTGTGATGGAATCATTTGGCTCATCTGTGCTACACGAGGTTTAAAACCCATGATGCACAGAGTCACTGTGTAGGTGTTCATTGGCAAGCAAAACTAGAATCTCAATTGAAAGTTTTCATAGGTAATGCAAGACTTAAAACCTACATCACTCATGATGAGTCTCGATAGAAAATAGGGTAGGATCGATGTTTCTAATAACCCGCAACACACAAACATGAGGGTAATACAAAATCCATGGATCTTAAACCAAAGTAATGGCACAAGAAAAAAATAAAACTAGGAAACACGCAAACCCTAAATAAGCTTATACACACAAAGTAATAAATAAAAATAAAGTGGAAACTATACATACTCGTTAATGGCGGCAAAAAATCCTAGGTGAATATAATCAAAATTCACTCAAAATCGTGAATAATCCAAGGGGAAATTCACCAAAAGTCACAAGCACAAAGATGAATCAAGCAAACAAGAGAAATAGATAAAATGAGAATAAAATGGACTAAAACCAATTAAAACCCACTAAAACTTGCATTAAAAACTTGCAATTAATGCACTCGTGTGAAGGTCGAGATGCAGTGGCAAAGAAAAATAGCGCCTATACACTTGGTTAAATATTTTGCAAAAGACATGCAGTGGCATTGAAATTTAGTGCTCCTGCATGTTTTTTTTTGTCAAAGAAGTGCAAGGGCGTTGAATTTCAATGCTCCTACATGTATAAGAAAAAACAACTAACTCAGTAAACTAAAATTTTGCAACTTTCAACCTTTTACAATTTTTTGAAAGGCGAAAAGACTAGACACTCAAAATGACTTTTCAAGGCTTGAGACCATGCACGAGGGAAAGTGAGGTTTGCCTCATTGTTCATGCTTAGAGAATGTAAGCTATGAAATGGAAAAAAATTGTAAGGGTTATCCCGTGAATTGAGTGTAGCTAAATTCAAGGATAATAATTGGCTCTAACTGGGGATCTTCCTTTGATCATCCTTTGAAACAATCAAAGGGAGAAAAATCCCACACTCTAAGTGCCTTCATCCATCCATTGGTCTATAGAGTCATGCAACACAAAAAGACACAAGAAGATAATGAAAAAGACACAAAGACTGTACAAATATTTACAAACTTATATGATGCCTCACTAAGTGAAAAGCTTCAGATGTTGTCCACTATGAGGTAGCAAAAAATGATTCCTATCCTGGTATGCCAACAAAAATTTTTTTTTACCACAAAGTTGGTGAATCGTGAATGGTCTATTAGGATATGTGACATTGAAATTGCTATCCTATGTTGATTTATGTTTCTCCGCATTCTTTGGAAAGTGTTCTTGAGGACATGAGGGAAAAATATTTATTATTTATTTTCCTATGAAAAATTGTAATTTCATTCAAAGAGGTGGATCCTTCACAGTGGTGGTTACAAGGCATCCTAGGAGAATATTCTTCCTAGGCGTCCAAATTTTAAGGTTGGGACCACTTGAGTGTGCATGTCCTTGCATGTTTTGCATGCTCTTGAATGGTTGGGCATGCAAGTTTGCATGGTGGTGCATGAGCTTGCATGTAGCCATCAGAGTTGATAGAGATCTATGGAGCACTCAGGTTTGACTCATTTTGATTGGATGTGGATTAGACGCCCATGTGAAGGCCATGTGATTATTGAATATTTTATTCCATGTTCATGGGTTGTCCACTAAGTGGGTTGTGGATTTTTCTAGGTGGTTTTGCTTGTTGTTTTGGGATACCATTTGTGGTATTCTCTCCCACAAACTTCTATATATTGAAGCCTTGGGATGGTGGTTTAGTATGAGTTCTTTGCAGGTTGTCAGGATGACAAAGTGCTATCGGATTGTAGAGAGGATTGTTGTATTGATGTAATTCCTTGAAGATTAATACAAACATTGGATCTCTTTGGGTGTGGAGTTTTTTCCCACAAGGGTTTCTCCGCATATATCTTGTGTCACTTGTGCTGATGACTTGTGGTATTTTAGATTTTTATTTCATTGTTGCATTTATCAATCACTTAATCTTGTTACGATTATCTTGAACATATAATTTCAAGTTTGCAACCACATATTTAAGTTCGTATTACTGCAATGTATACCTTGATTTCCAACATTTGGTATTAGAGCTAACACTTATGTTTTAAGAGAGGGACGCCTTTCTTGTGAGTGTTGAAAGATTTTTGGTTGTAGTGGGAGCTTGTGCATTGTGGGTTTTGTAGATTTGTGAAGAATATTGAAAACCATGGCCTCTACCTCTTGTCTAAATATTGAGAAATTTAATGGCACTAGCTACGAGATGTGGAAGTTGAAAATGGAGGATCCCCTTGAAGAGAGAGATCAGTAGTTGGCAATTTCGAACCAAACAAAACCAGAGAAAATGTCTGATGAAGATTGGAAGAAAATGGATAAGAAGGAATTTGGAACCATTCAGTTGTGTCTTGTGGATTTTGTCCTCTTGAATGTTTTAGAAGAGCTACCACATACAATTTTTAGAAGAGGTCAGGTGATATCTATCAAACTAAAAGTTTTACTAATAAGGTGTATCTCAAAAGATGTTTGTATTCTCTAAAAATGAAGGATGGTGATTCTATTGCAAAACATTTAAATGCTTTTAATATGATTTTAAGTTAGCTTGCATCAATAGATGTTAAGTTAGAAGAAGACAAATGTATTTTTTTGCTTTTCTCTTTACCTGAATCTTGGTAAAATCTAATTGTTGTCATAAGTGGTGGTGGTACAGAACCGAAGATGGATAGTCTCATTGCAATACTTTTTTTAGAAGAGATGAGGAGAAAGTCCATGAATGCGGGCTCCTAAGATTCCTTGCATGTGTGAGGAAGGTCCAAATAAAAGGGAAGTCCTAAAGGGGACAAGAAGAGAGACAAGTCTAAAGGACATTCTAAAACCCCCAAGAAGAGTAGAGTAAAGTGTTGGAATTGTGGTAAAAGAGGGCATGTGAAAAAGGAGTGTAGGAACAAGAAAAAGAGTTTAGATGCTTCCATAGAAAAGTCCTCTGAAGATGATGATTTTGATGCTTTGTTTATTACTGCTAACACTAATAGTAATGATACTTGGCTTATTGATTCATGTGCCTCCTACCATATGACTCCTCACAAGGGGTGGTTTACTTCATATTCAACTTATGATGGGGGAGAGGTTTTCCTTGGTGATGACACCACAAAGAAGATTATTGGTAAGGGAAAGGTAAAGCTATTTTTTAGTGATGGGAGGGTTAAAACCCTTGATCATACTTTACATATTCCAAGACTTTCAAGAAATTTAATTTCAATATCCAAGTTGAATGATTATGAAATGCATGTGACATTTGACAAGTCTAGTTGCAAGTTGGTAAGAGGGAGTTTGGTGATTGCTAAAGGATCTTGGATAGGGACTTTATTTAGGCTTAATGCCTCCAATTTTTGTAATTCTACCAATGTAACTAGCACTAAAAATGCATGTATGTTGTGGAACCATAGATTGGGTTACATAAGTGAAAAAGGTATTAAGACTATTTTGAATAAAAAGTTGGTTGACAGTCTTTTTGATTATTTTGTTGGTAAAAATGATTTTTGTGAGCATTGTGTGTTTGGTAAACATAATAGATCATCATTTCCTAATGGGACTAATAAAGCTAAGAGATTATTAGAGATCATTCATTCAGATGTGTTTGGACTAGTGAATGTTGACTCTTTTGGAAAATATCGTTATTATGTTACTTTCATTGATGATGTGCCAAGATACACCTGGATTTATTTTATGCATACAAAATTTGAATTTTTCACTAAGTTTAAGGAATTTAAAGCCTTAGCTGAGAAGCAAACAGATTATAAGATAAGGGCGTTGAGATCTAACAATGGGGGTGAAAATTGTTGTAGGGAATTTGATGAGTTTTATAAGCATGTAGGTATTGTTAAGAAAAAATAATACACCTCAAAAAAATGGGGTAGCAGAAAGAATGAACCGAACCTTAATGGAAAGAGCTAGGATCATGGTGAGTGGTGCAAAGCATGATAGATGTTTTTGGGTAGAAGTTGTAAGTGCTACATGTTATTTGGTTAATATATCTCCTTGTTCAACTCTTGTTGATAAAACTCCTTATGAAGTGTGGATAGGTAGAAATTATTTTGTTTCACATTAAAGGGTCTTTGGTTGTGAGGCTTTTGTACATGTTCCTCAAGAGAAGCATTCTAAGTTGGATTCAAAAGCATATAACTGCATCTTTATTGGTTACGGTGAGAATGTAAAAGGTTATAAGTTTGGAATCCATTAACTTGTAAAATGGTTTTCTCTAGAGATGTAATTTTTAGGGAGTTTAGAGCTTACTTAGGTGAAGAACAAACAAAGGAGAAAGATAACACAAAAATAGTACACTTTGAGACAAAGATTGAGAAGTAGGAAGATGCACATGTGGAAGAACAACCAGATGGATTTGAGGATGGAGAAGAAGACGAGGGTTCAGAGAGTTCAGAAAGTTCAAATGATGTGCAAGATGAGCATGAAGAAGAAGAGCAACAAGATCCCCTTACTCCTACCTTGAGAAGATCCATAGGGTAATAGAATCCAGTTGACAGGTATAGCCCACCTAATTTTCGTTATGTATTTGCTTTGTTGAGGACTGAAAAATGAACCTAGATCCTATAGGAAGGATCTTTCTTCAAAAGAAAGTGAGTTTTGGATGCAGGCCATGTAGGAGGAGACGATGGCTCTAGATAGTTGTGATACCTAGGATCTTGTGAGTTTTCCCAAAGGAAGGAATACCATTGGTTGCAAGTGGGTTTTTAAAAGTAAATTTGGAGCAAATGGTCTATTAGAGCGATACAAGGCTAGATAAGTGGCCAAGGGCTACTCCCAAAGAGGAGTTGATTTCAGTGAAATTTTCTCTCCTATTGCTAAGTTAACTCCTATTAGATTCCTATTATCTATTGATGTTGCTTATGATTTTGAAACAGAGCAAATGGATGTTAAAACTTGTTTCTTGCATGGGGATCTTGAGGAAGAAATTTATATGTGACAACCTAACAGTTTTGTTGTGAAAGGAAAAGAACGCTCGGTTTGCAGGTTAAAGAGATATTTATATGGTTTGAAATAGTCACCCAAGATGTGGTAATAGAAGTTTGATTCCTTTGCATTGAAGTTGGGTTTTTTTAGAAGTGAGGAGGATCATTTTGTTTATATTAAGGAACTATTGATGATTAGATTCTAATCATTGTCTTGTATGTTAATGACATGTTGTTTATGGGTAACAAAAAGGTGATGATTAAGGAGCTTAAGACTCAACTTTCTAACACATTTGATATGAAGGATTTGGGGGCTACAAAATATATTCTTGGGATGGAGATTAGTAGGGATCAAGTTCACAAAAATATTTTTTTAAGTCAGAGTAAGTATGTTGATATTATTTTGAAGAGGTTCAATATGCATGACTGTAAACCAGTAAATATTCCATTTCCAGTTGGTACTAAGTTGAGTTTAGACATGTGTCCTAATTTTGATGATGATTTTGAAGAGATGTCTAACGTTCCTTATTCTAGTCTCATCGATAGTTTAATGTATGCAATGGTTTGCACAAGACCAGATATAGCCCAAGTAGTGGGAGTTTTGAGTAGGTTTATGTCTAACCTTGGTAGAGAGCTTTGGACTTTTGTTAAGAGGGTTTTTAGATATTTGCATGGTACTTCTTATTACTATTTGGTTTATCATGGTATTGATGATGTGGACAATTCAATGGACATACAAGGTTTTGTTGATGTAGATTGGGTAAGTGACTTGGGTAGTCAAAGGTCCACTAGTGGCTATGTTTTTACTTTGTTTGGAGGTGCAATGAGTTGGATGAGTAAGAGGAAGCCTACAGTTGCTTCATCCACCACCAAAGTAGAATATATGGTAGCTACACATGCTTCTAAGGAGGTGGTTTGGTTACAGAGACTTGGTAATGACATTGGTTTTGATTACAGGACAACGAGGATTGGATATGATAGTCAAAGTGCTATATGTTTAGCTAAAAATCCTATGTATCATACTCATACTAAACATGTTCATGTGCAATATCACTTTGTGTGAGAAATGGTAGAGAATGGTAAGGTTTTGATTGAGAAGGTTGACACTTTGGATAATGTTGCAAATTCTCTCATGAAGCCAATGACCATGGATAAGTTCTCTTGGTGCAAGAAGGCCATGGGCCTTGATCACTATACTTGATTATATGTTTTATTTGTATCTCATGGATGTAATTGCAATGCATAATGTTAAGTGGGAGAATGTTAGGATAGGTGACATTAAAATTTCTATCCTATGTTGATTTATGTGTCTCCACATTCTTTGAAAAGTGTTCTTGAGGACATGAGGGACAAAATATTTATTATTTATTTTCCTATGAAAAATTGTAATTGCATTCAAAGAGGTGGATCCTTAATGGTGGCAATTACAAAGCATCCTGGGAGAATATTCTTCCTAAGTGTCCAACTTTCTAGGTTGGGACCAATTAAGTGTGCATGTCCTTGAATGTTATTTGCATGTGTTTGCATGCTCTTGCATGGTTGGGTTCCCAAGATTGCATGATGGTGTATGAGCTTGCATGTAGCCATTAGAGACTTATGGAGCACTCGGGTTTGAATCATTTTGATTGGATGTGGGTTAGGCACCCATGTGAAAGCCATGTGATTATTGAATATTTTATTCCATGTTTATGGGTTGTCCATTAAGTGGGCCATGGGTTTTTCCAGGTGGTTTTGCTTGTTTTTTTGGGATACCATTTGTGGTATTCTCTCCCACAAAATTCTAAATATTGGAGCCTTGGTATGGTGTTTTAGTATGAGTTCTTTGCAAGTTTTCAAGACGACGAAGTGTTGTCAGATTGTAGAGAGGATTGTTGTATTGATGTACTTCCTTGAAGATTAATACAAACATTGGATCTCTTTAGGTGTGGAGTCTTTTCTCGCAAGGGTTTCTCCACATATATCTTGTGTCACTTATGTTGATGACTTGTGGTATTGCAGATTTTTATTTCATTGTTGCATTTATCAATCACTTAATCTTGTTATGGTTATCTTGAAAATATAATTTCAGATCTACAACCACATATTTAGGTTCATATTGATGCAAGTTATACCTTGATTTCTAACATGGTCCTCTCCACAAGGAATCAAACTTTCCATGCATACCCTTAGGTTCTCTTCCTTTGTCCCACAGGAGGACTTGATCTCCAACTTGGAAATCATGAGACTTTGCCTTTTTGTCAAAAATCCTTTTGACTTGGCCTTAGTGTTTTGCAATGTGATCCAACACTTGAATGTGCTTCTCCTCCAATTCAATGAGGAACATGATGCACTTATCCATAGAGTTGTCAAATTTTGTGTCTTCGATGGCCTTGGCTAATTTCAAAGTAGACAATTCCAACATGATAGGAAATTATACATTCAACCCATATAAGAGTTGAAATGGTGACATACTAATTGCCCGTTTTGGGGTAATGTGATCTACCCACAACACATCATACAATGCCTTGTGCCAGGACTTTTGATTCTTGTCCACCAACTTCTTGATAACGGTGACCAATTTTTTGTTACTCGACTTTGCTTGACCATTACCTTAAGGGTAATAGTCTAAAGAATGAGAAAGTGTGATTCCATATTTGAAGTAAAATTTTGTTATCTCACTAGATGAGAAGGAAGTAGCATTGCTTGCTACAATCTTATTCATAATGCCAAACCTTGAAATGATGTTTTCCTTAAGAAACTTACATACCACTTCCGAAGTAGCATGGTTAACCGGAATAACTTCCACCCACTTAGTGAAATAGTTAGTTGTCATTAGAACATAAATATTCCCTACACTAGATGGTGGATTAATGGTGTTGATGAAATCAATACCCCACTGCTATAAGGGTTCTTCAATAATTGTCAGCTTGAGGGGAAGTGCTGCTAACTTGGGTTTCCCTATGAATTGTTAACACAACTCACACTTATGTACCCAATTGTACACATCTTGGAATAGTGTAGGCTAGTAGTATTTTTATTGCAAGATCTTTTGAGCTGTGACTGGTGCTAAGAAATATCCCCTGCACACAAAGTTGTGAAATGATTCCAATATCTTGCTTTGTTGTGCTTTATCTATGCAACATAGAAACGTGCCATCAAGACTCATTTTATACAAACTATTATCCCAAAGGAGAAAGTTCATAGCCTTGAGTTTGAATTTCCTCTTCTCTTTGAAATTCAGATGCTCTATACATTCTCCATAAGTGAGAAAGTGTACAATATTTGAATATCATTCATCAGTCATGCTAACAAACAAGATTCTAAAAACACCCTCAACATTTACTTCCCCATCATTTGATAGTTCTTCTAGTTTATTATCAAGGATGAGCTAATACACACCTTTCCCACGTATTCTTGAATCTTGGCAATCCAATTGCCTCTTTTGGTTCCAAACTCCTATTGAGTCAAGATGGACTTAACCATGGAATCTAAAACTAACACAGCATGAGAGTTAAGGATGTAAAAATGGAATGGTTAATTAACCATAGAAAAAGCATACTTTTCCATTAATGAGTATTTCAACTCATGATCCTTCAATACATAAATCATGAATTTTATAGGAGATTCAATCCCCTCATTGTTGTGGTGCACCAATATTGTAGATAGTGTATGTTCAGAAGTGTAATTGAAAGGAAAAATAAATTGAGCAAAGGAAAGAACTAATCAATGAGTATTGTTTGAAGGAAAAATATTACCAAAGAGAGAGTAGCCAAACCAAGCACCATCACCATCAAGAGGAGACACAAGAATTTGATAAGGGGCAAAAACAAGAAAAAACCCCAATATTATGAATGGAGGTAAAATCCCTAAGAATGATACAAAGAGAGAGAGAGAGCACTTAAGCCTTAAGCTTGATTGCTTGAATATGAAGAATGAGAGGAGAGGCACCTCAATAAATAGAGGTGAGAAGAGGAGTTATAATGTAACTCCCAACTCAATGAATGCCACCATTCATCTATGTGTGTGCAATGTGTCACCTCTTAAGGAGGTGGATACAAATATTCCTTAATAAAGGAATTAAAAATAAAACGAGTCATCCTCACACATGTGTGAGGAGACAAAAAAGACAAAAGACTTATAGGGATTCCTTTGGAATATTCCTACAAGTTAATAAATAATTACAATTAAAGAATAACCTTTACCAAGTAAAGATTAATCTTCTAACATTGCTTCTTACTATTCCATGAGATTGCATTGATCCAACTAAGAAAAAATAACCACAAGTGGATCTCTGATCATTGGGATCACTTCCTAAATCTAAATCAGTATAACCCTTTAAAGAAAAATCATAATTTACATCATAAAAAAGACCAAGATTAAGAGTACCTTTAACATATCTTAAAATTCTTTTTGCAACTTTAAAATGAGTTTATTGTGGTTTAGACATAAATCTAGAAACTAAACCAACACTATAAGAACTATCAGGTCTAGTAAGAGTTAGATAATTTAAACTTCCTACTAATTGCCTATATAAAGTAGGATCAACAAAAGGAGTTTCTATATCAACCATTAATTTAGTTCCTAATTCACAAGGAGTAGAAACACACTTTGCATCATTCATTGTAAATCTATCTAAGAGATCTTGAACATATTTTTGTTGAGAAAGAAAAATACCTTTAGGTGTTTGCCAAATTTGCATACCTAAAAAATAATGTAATAGGCCTAAATCAGTCATTTGAAATTGTTGATTGAGTTGAGACTTAACATCACTAATCAAATTGTTAGAACTAGAAGTGATAATTAAATCATCAACATATAAAATAATAATCACAATATCTTTTTCACTATGCTTAATATATAAATTTGGATCATTTTAACTTCTAATGAAACTTTGAGATAGAAAGAAAGCATTAATTTTGGAATACCATTCTCTAGGAGATTGTTTTAAACCATAAATTAATTTCTTGAATTTGCAAACAAGATGTTCATTACCTTCCTTAATGAAACCCAAAGGTTGAGACATATAAATTTCTTAATGTAAATCACCATTTAAAAATGCACTTTTAACATCCATTTGACAAATAGGCCAATGCATATGAGAAGCTAAAGCAATAATTAATTTAATAGTTGGCATCTTAGCTACTGGAGCAAATGTTTCATTATAATCCAAGCCTTCAACTTGAGAGAAGCCCCTAGCAACTAATTTAGCTTTAAACTTGCTAACTTCATTATTTGTATTAACCTTAGTTTTATACAACCATTTGCATGAAACAAGATTCTTACCTTGAGGTAAGGGAACTAAATCCCAAGTATTATTAGCAATTAAAGTATCATATTCTTCTTGCATAGCTAATATAAGAGTAATCCAATGTAGATAAAAATAACCTTAAGCCTTGAATAAGAGTGCCAAAAAAAATGTAGCACAAATCATGGCTTATAGCCCAAATTACAAAATGTCAATATATAGGCATAAAAATAAGAGTTCTAGGTTTCCTCTCACTACATCATTTGTTGTATTGTAAAGGGAAATTGTATCAGGATTAATAATAAAGGACTTTAAAAATTAGTCCTAAAGATGGTTTTAAAAAACCATAGTGCTTTAGTAAAAAAAAATCAATATCAATAGTCCTAATAATGGTATAAAAACTATATTGCCTTCAATGAAATAATGAAACATAGAAGTTTCAAGAACTTGATCCCCATCAATTAAGAAAATAGATCTAAGTTCATTATAAATAAGTGCATACCATCAAAGTGGATGGAAATATTTTCCATGGGTCCCAAAAAAACTCCAATGAGACTTGATAAAATATATGAATCATTATAGATAGGGCTCCCTATGCAACATTACTGCAAATGTGTCTAGTACACAAAATATATATATAAAGGCTCCATTGAGACTTGATAAAGTGATTAATTTGCAAAAAAAATAATATAGATGGAATAAATCCATCAAGAAGGCAAATACTCCAATGAGTGTTTAATTTTCAAAAATATATAGATGAAATAAATCCATAAAAAAGACAAATTTACCAATAAGGCACAATATCAAATTAATGAGACACAATAAAATATCAAATTCCCTTTATCAAAATAGCATAATTGTAGTTGAGAAGGAAACACTAGGTTTGTTTTAAATATTGTAATAGATCAAGACTTAGGTAGAGAGAATGATAATTTCTCAAGCCACAAATCAAGCCACCTTAAGTTATAAAAAAATAATATTAAAAAAATTGTGATGGAATAATGGGAAATGCATACTATGAAGAGAAGGATTATTAAGTATAAATAAGTCATTAAGACGATATTCATGCATTCATGACTACATGAATATCTCCTTCACAAAATTATTGGGAAAAAAAATTGTCTAGTTTTGGAAAGAAAATACAATTTTTTTTTTAAGAAAAAGCAATTTTATTTTTATTTTTAAAATGCCTTATTAAGGGAAAAAAATGTTTTGAATAAAAGTCTAATATTTTGAAAAATTTCCTAACTAAATAAATGGCTTAACAATATGAAATTTTTTAGGGAAAAAAACCTAAAATTGTTTTATTTTGAAAATAGCCTAATAAAAGGCAAAAAAATTTAAATGCCCTTTAAAAAATATATCATATTACAAAATATATTTTTTAAATATTTAAAAACAAAAAAATGCTTAAATAAAAGCATAAAAAAATATAAAGTGAAAGAAAAAAAAGCTTTCATATGCTCATGTGTTGAAATCCATAGCTTTTTGAATGATTCAAAAAGCTAACAATCTTTATAAAAAAAGTAATTTTTTTTTTGTTTGGAGATACCCCTAAGGGGGTCCCCTTTAGCTTAGAGCCAAGGACTGAGGGGTATCCATTCCACCAAAATCCGCTAGGGGCATGATCTTGGCCTCATCCCTTTTTAGGTGTCGAGGCTTTACACTCAGCAAGACTTGATCCCTAGTGGGCTCATTCTGAACCTTTCAACTTCACCAGTAGACCAAGGACCCATTGACAAAAAAACAAAAAAAGAAGAAGAAACTTTTAAACTTTAAATAAATTTTGAAAGAGGACTTTAAAAAAACTTTATTAATAAAAATAAGAATCTTTGCATATTTAAAGAGTAAAGAATAAATCTAAACTATGATTTTTTTAAAAATGGATGCACTTTCAACTATAAATCTAAACTTGAGAAAGGAAATAACATTGATTAAGCTTAAATTTTGGATGGGGACTACTCTGCAACTGTTGTGCTTAGGAGGGAATGAGCACAAAAGAGGAAATTTGAATTCCTCTGAGTTGAACGACAATGGGGAGGAAGATCCGAATGGGGATGAGTTGCATTCCTCCTCTGTGTTGGTTACTCTTGTGTGGAGTATGCTTGTTGGCGACTACTATGGGAGGTGAGGGTTGTTGCTTGTTTTTCCCTCCCATTTGCTTGCCCTGGCTGCTGTGTTTGGGGTCGATGGTTTTGTGGTGACTGTGATGGGGTCTCGTGCCTCAATGTTGACATTGGTGGTGTTGTCTGGGGCCTCTTGGCTTGTTTTCTTGACTATCATTTGGTCAATGTTCTGGTTGGCGCCACTACTATGGGGGGTCGTGCTTTTATGTTGGATGCCCTGGTTGAGTCCTTATTTTTCCTCTCTAGGTGGGGAGGGGGTTGTGATTTGCTGTGATGATGGGCTTCCCTCCAGAGAATTGGCTTGCATTGGCGGGAAGTGGTGTATCATTGGCTATGCTTTATGGCTCGGTGTTGTAAGCATAATGTGCATGATAAGGATGTGGGTGTCTTTGCAACTCAGTTGTAGGGGTTTCTTGTGTGCTTTGGAGTAGGGGGTGGTTGGGTGGGCCTCTCTCTTGGCTGTGTTTAGGGTTTCGGCGATGGTGCTACTTTTTGGTGTGTTTTTGGTGTAGAGGCTATGGCTTCTGTGTTTGGAGGGTCATTTTTGGCTTGTTACTTGGTGGGTACTCTCTTGAGTGCTCTATTGCCCCTTCGGTGGTTGTGGAGACCCTGCTTTGTTCTAGAGTGGTGGGCTTTGTGCTTATGGAAGGTTTCCAGGTTGATGGAAATGGCTGTGGTGGGGATTATGTTGGGTAATGGGGGGGCTCTATCCCTTGGTTTGTTGAAGGCTCATTGAGATGGATGGTGCTTGAACCTTTGTTGGAGCTATTGGTCATATGGTGTTTTGGGTTGGTTATGGTGTGGGTTGGGAGGCTATTTATGTCCTTCCTTTTGTTTCTTTCACCTGGATGCCTTGGGAGGACTTGTGGGCCTGTTCTACTGACACTCCTTCTTGCTACTTGTTTCTACAATCATGATGTTATATTGAGGTGAATACTGCTCCTATTGAGGTGGAGCTAGTGATTGTAGGCCTGGTGAGAGGTGCTTCTCTCCTTTGTTGGTTCCTATTGAGGTGGAATGTGTTTGCTTTGGAGGGAGTTTTTGTTGGTAGTCTTGATCTGCACTTCTTCCTTTCTTATAGAGGGGATCCCTAGCCTATTGAAGTGGTTTTGGGGTTGGTGTCGGGGTGGTGGAAGCTTCTGGAAGATTGTTCCTCTATTGTGATTGGTGATTCTTACCCCTTTGTGGTTGAGAATACGTTTGACTCTGGTTTGCCTTGAGTGGAAGATCTGCTGCAGGTTTGTTGTTACAGATGGTTTGTGGCCTTCTAAGTGGAAGGATTGTTACTGTACTGTTGTTGCAGGGTGATGGTTTTATGTGTTCGGTTACTCCTGGTTTCATGCCAGGAATGGGTTGTTAGTCTGTTTTTGGTTTAGACTGCTCTGGGTCCTTGGTTTCTACTATGTTTCTTTGTTAATGACCTGTAGGGCCTTGTTCTTTACGGATCACACCCTTGTTTGTTGTGGTGTTTTTTGTTTTTGATGGCTTGTAAGGCCTTGTTCTAAGGGTTCACACCCTTGTTTTGTTTCTCTTCTCGTTCTGTTGGCTCGCAGGGCCCTATTCTAAAGGGACAACACCTTTTATTTGCTGCTTTTAATTTCAAAAACACTGATTAAGCTTAACAAAAAATTAGTCTTTTTTGAGTAAAATTAACCTCTTAAAAAAAATTAAACCCCCTTAAATTAAATTATACTTAAAAAAACTTCTTTGAAGATTAAAACAAATTACTCAAAAAAAACTTCTTTAATAAAAAACAATATACTTAAATTGATTGACTATTACAAAACAAATAATCTAAAAAATAACTAATCAATTAATATTTAATATTCAATAAAACAAAAAAAAAACTTAATTTAAAAAAAAATAATTATTATATAAATAATTATTAAAAGATTTAATTAAAAGGCTTTAGTGAAAAGTAAAACTTCTTACTTCTTAAAAAGGCATGATAAAATTTTAAATTTTTTAATTAAAAGTAAAACTCCTTAATTTAAGTTAAAGATTTTTTTTTTTAAAAAGCTATGTGAAACAACTTTGGGTTGGGTTTATGGGCTAGTAAAAAAAAGGGTTAGAGGTTAAGATTTTTAATTTATTTCATATAAATATGAAAAAACATAAATATTTTTTAAGAAACTAAATTAAAATGAGGGTTTTGAAACATATTTTAAAAAAATATATAGATTTAACATATATTTGATTATTTTGATAGAATTTTTTTTGTTATAAAATGATTTTTTTTGGATTTAGTAAAGATTAATTTTGAGTTAAAATAGGGCTAGAGTCCTAAAAAAAATTGAATTTTTTTACAAAATGCAAAATGTAGTGAATTTTTTTACAGATTAATCTTTTTTTAAAAATAATTTCTAAACTAGGGTTAGAACTCTAAAAAAATTGATTTTATTTTTAATAAATGCAAATTATAACATGCAAATAATGATTTTTTTAAAAAAAACTTGAACTAGAACCCTTTATTTGAGGGTTTCTAAAACATGCATGCAAATTATATTGCATAGATTTGAAATTTGAAAAAGTTAAAAATATTTAGATAAAATATCTTGCACAAAAGGTTAGAAAGCTTTGAAATTTGAAAAGCAAGATAAACTCTTATTAGATTTTAAAAAAAAATTACACTAAATGCTTGTAGATTAAAACTATAGAAACCTACACAATAAAACTAGTTAAAAAAAAAATATTAAACAAGAAGCAAAATAGAATTTGACTCTTCTCCTCCTATCTGAGAGTGCCTCTGATACCATGAAAGGAAAAATAAATTGAGCAAAAGAAAGAACTAATCAATGAGTATTGTTTGAAGGAAAAATATTACCAAAGAGAGAGTAGCCAAACCAAGCACCATCACCATCAAAAGGAGAAACAAGAATTTGATAAGGGGAAAATAAATAAATCCCAATATTATGAATGGAGGCAAAATGCCTAAGAATGATACAATGATAGAGAGATAGCACTTAAGCCTTAAGCTTGCTTTCTTGAATATGAAGAATGAGAGGAGAGGCACCTCAATAAATAGAGGTGAGAAGAAGAGTTAGAATGTAAGTCCCAACTCAATGAATGCCCTCATTCATCTATGTGTGTGTAATGTGTCACCTCTTAAGGAGGTGGATACAAATATTCCTTAATAAAGGAATTAAAAATAAAATGAGTCATCCTCACACATGTGTGAGGAGACAAAAAAGACAAAAGACTTATAGGGATTCCTTTGGAATATTCCTACAAGTTAATAAATACTTACAATTAAAGAATAACCTTTACCAAGTAAAGATTAATCTTCTAACAGTAACTATACATGATAAAATCCTTTGTGTAGTCTAGATAGACTAGGATTGGAGTATGTGCTATGGACTCCTTGATATCATTGAATGCAACTTTTCATTTTGTACTCCAACGGAAGATAGATTTACCTTTCATCGTATCAATGATATGACATGTCTTTTATGCAAAGTCTAGAACAAACCTCTGCAAGAAATTCACCTTCCCAAAGGAGGAGTCGACGACTATCTTACTTGAAGGTAAAGTAAGACCTTGGATTGACTTGACCTATTCTGGATTAATCTTGATACCTTCCTTAGACACAATGTGACCAAGGAGTTTATCTTCGATAACCCCAAAAAATTGATTTCTTGGGATTGAGGGAAATATCATTCCGTTGACACCTTTCAAGAACTTGTTACAAGTGATGAAAATAGTCTTGATGCTTCTTTGAAAAGATGGTCAAGTGATCAAGATAGACCACAATGAACTTAACCATCACATCATGAAAGTCCAAGTCCATTTCTCTTTGAAATGTAGCGTCAATGTTGATCAAACCAAAAGGCATTATGCAGTAAGAAAAAGTGCCCCATGGCATACTAAAGGCAATTTTATCTTGGTCTTCCTCACTTACCTCCACTTGATTGTATTCGAAAAAACCATCCAACATAGATAGCATTTCGAATCTCGTCACTGTTTGCAATACTTGGTCCATTACTGATAGGATGTAATTTTCCTTTAGTGACAATTGATTCAAGTTTATGAAATCCACCCAAATGTGGATTTCCCCATTCTTTTATGTACAAGAACAATATTTTCTATACAAGTTGAATGATGAATAGGAAAGATAATTCTTACATTAAGCATTTTCTAAATCTTTGAAACAATAGTACCTAAAATATTTGGATTGTATTATTTATGTTTTTGCTCGTGAGGCATAAAACCTACCTTAAGGGGAATTTCACGTTGGACCTCTTTCAGACGGAAATATTTTAAGTCTTCACAAGAATAAGAAATTACATCCATGTATTGCCATAATAACTCTACAAACTTATCTTTCTCCTCTGGCATGCAATATTTGTTGATGTTCACCATTTTGGGATCTTCCTTAGTTCCCAAGTTAACTTGCTCAACTTCATTCGACGATTTAGAACTGAATTGTTGCTTCTTGACATAGCGATCATGCTTGTCAAATTTTTTTTCCAAAGATACCAAACCTTTTGGAATCTTATTCCCTTTAAGCTGCAAGATTTCTTTGTCGGTATCTTGATCTACCTCAAAGATTGACTCTTGAGGAGGAGATTCACTTCCTTCAAAATACAACTCATTGAATATTTCAGCCTTTTTCAAGAAAGATAGCAATTTGATGATCATAATTGAATATCTTCCAATGATCTAAGTTATTTGGAACACTTGGTTGGAAAAATAGCTCAATAGTATATGTAGTCCCTTTGAAGTCTTTATGCGGAATTAGGAGAGTAGCTGACATTGCTAAAGAATCAACTTTATCATTATACTCCCTTGGTACTACAGATATATCAAATGCATTAAAACCCTCAATACAATCCTAAATGAGATTGTGGTAATGCCTTAATCATTCATTTTTTGTTTAATATAGTTTCCTTACTGGAAAAAACACTAACTTAGCATCAACTTAAGCATGAAGCTTTTTTTATTCCCTTCTTGCATGCAACCTCCATTCATAACAACAACTCCTCATATTTTGTAGTGTTGTTAGTATTATCAAATTGCGGTTTGAAAGAGAAGGGAATATTTTTCCTCGTGGGGATATGAAAACAATTCCCACTCTAGTTCTTATAGAAAAGCAACTACCATCAAATTCCATAGTCCAAACATCATTTGGATCTCCTAAACTAGAAGTCTCAAAATTGGAGGTATCTTCATTTGAAGAAGTTTCATCATCTGAAGAAGACACTCTATCTGAAGATGATTCTCTTTCTAAAGAAAATGAGCCATCAACTACTTGATCTTTACTTGAAACTTTATTTGAAGACTCAAAAACTTCGTCATTTTATAAATAATATGTACCCCTTCCTAAAGACTCAAAGAGGATCTAGGCTCTTGGGTCATCATACTTTGTTACAGAAAACATAGAATCCCTTTCTAGAAGCAATTTTTGCATAACACCCTTGACAAGTATTCTAGCCTCAAACTAGTCCATATTGATTTCTCCCCCAACATCCTTGAAAAAGTTACATCCCAACAATATCCCATATGAGGTTGGGACATCAACTACCAAGACAGTCATTTTGATTAAGTCTCATTTGGAAATGTAGCAAATGCAAATTGTGCATCTTTTATTTTCCCAATAAGAGGCACTTGCTTGTTTTCCATTTAGAAACATCAACCAAATGTTTTAATTAAATTCAAACCCAAAGTAGTAGCCACTTTGGTCGGCATCACATTGTCAAAGAGACTTGAATCAATGACACGATTACTTAACTTAAAACCATTAACCAACAAGGAAATATAAAAAGGATCAATTTTTCCAGGGACAGGCGAGGGAATGAAAACCGAGTTACTTTGTGAAAACCTTGGTTTGGGAACAATTGGGGTGTTCTGGGAAAATTCTCGGTTAGGATGAGTACCTTTATCCTTGACAAAATTAACAAGTCTGTCAAACTGATCTAGGTTAGCCTGAAGGTACTCAACTTCTGACATTTGAACTTTAGTGTTCTTGGCATGGTCTATATTGTCGCTTGATAGGTATTTGCTAAAGAAGATGGGATATTCTCATTTTGGGATTTGGAAATTGGAGCACTGGTCTTAAAAGTAGAAGAAGATGGAGTACTTACTTGTTTATTCCTTGTTGTATCTCTTAGTTGAACTTGAAAGGGAGTCCCTCTCTTGGAAATTATAATTTCCAGATGTGAGTTATTCTTTGATTTGGCTACATCACCTTTTTGATGAATCAAGTTAATTTTGTGAACGAGTAATATCAGCATAAGCATTAGCAAAAGGTTCATCCTCTTGGTCGTACTCTTCTTCATAGTTCAAATACCCAATGTTAGAGTCTCTAGTTGGATATTCTTCATCCTCTTGGAAGAGATTGGCATTATCTTTTGAGTGATATTTCAGCTGCAGAAAATCTTCTTGCTCAGCTTCATAGTATCCCATAGCCGCATTTGTAGGTGGGGCTTCAAGCACAAGCCTTCCTTATGGTTCAGGAAGTCTATTCAAATTCCTTTAAGCATTGCCAAGATAATTCAAAGCATTAGGATAAGTTCTCCTTGGAACATATTTATATGAAGGATAAGACGATCCTTGAGAAATTTTCTTCTTAATAGCTAGCAATTCATTTGCTAAATTTTGCACCATAGGATTTGTGGTGCTTGTGGAAGTTTGGGCTGAAAAAATTTGTCATTTTTTCCTATTTAATTCCTTTCTTATATTTCCAGCAAGAATCAAATCATCTTCAACCTCAGTAGCAATGCTTAAGCTACCACAAGATTAGCCAGGTTAGCTCTTTGCAATAAGAAACTTACCTTCGACAACTATGTATTAATGAAGAAGCACTTCAAATTGTGAGGTGTTGGCTGAGCATTGGCTAGAATACTAGTTGTCAACTTATTAAATTTTACCACGAACTCACATGTGGGTTCATGTGATCCTTTCCTCATTGTTGTAAGTTGAGCTAGTAAGGTGTGAGCATCTTCAATAGTCTTGAATCTTTCTCAAGCTTGGTTTGAAGAGTAGTCCAATTTGTGATAGTTTTGACAACAAGATTGTAGAACCAATTAGCTGCCACTCCTTGTAAAGTTTCAACTAGAAACGTTATTGATGCATCCTCATGTTTCACACCAAGAATCTCGCATACAATATAGAACACAACAATATGATCCTTTGGGTGTTTCTTTCCATCTCCATAGAACTGGGGATGTTCTTGTGTGAATTCCGAGGAAGTTCATGTAAAGGTGCCATCAATCTCAAAGGACCAAAGGCAATACCCCAAGGACTGTGAGGTGGTTGAGCTGCTATTCTAGCTTGATTGAATGGAGGGATAATATACCTTTGAACCAATGTAATAGAAAAATCTCTTTGAATACTAGAAGCTTCACTTGGAATAGGTGACCTTACACATTGAGGAGGGAAGCTCCCCATGCTCTACAAAGGAAATCTCATCCTTCAAGGAAGAATATCAAAGTTATGTTTCCTTAGCAGTTCAAATGCAGGATCAACTTGACCTTGTTCCCTCTAACAATGTGTGTATCTTCTTTCTACCAAAATGCACTCTTTTATAGAAGAATAAAATCAAAAATAAAGAAATAATTACAATCACAATAAGACACCGCTATACTTGTATACTTTGACCGAAAGCATGAGGCTTTGGTTGCATATTCATTTCCCTAGTAGAGTCACCAAAATATTATTGGGTGAATATTTTGTAATCCCTTGATTAATTACAAAATGGTGATTTCAACCACAGCTACATGATGAGATGTTAATCTCTTCTCTCAGAAAGGGGAGGCTCCCTTCCTACTGCTCTCTAAACTAACTAGTAACTAAACTAGATTATGTACACTCAATTTATCCATTGGGTGTTATAGTCATCCTTTTTTATTTTTTCAAAAAAGATGTTTTTCCTTTTACAACAATACTATTACGAAAAGTAATCCACTTCAAAGTATCATTTAGAGCAATAATAACTACTATTCAACTTGACTAAATGTAAGAGTAATCAAAAGGGATATTAGTGAGTTTTGTAGCTTGAAAACCCACAAAAGCTCAAAGACTTTTGTTGTTTCTAATGATGTTTCTTAAAGATAAAAGTGTGAAGCACATTGCAGCTCAAAGACTTCAACATACACCACTAATAGATCCACAAAATATGGCAAATAATTGTAGCTCAAGTCTTCGAGTTATCAACAATGTTCACACACTAAAACATAAACTCCAAATATAATATTGTAGCACAAAGACTATCAAGATCAGATTTGAATTCCCTTTCAAATATGAAATATAATACTACTTTATCAACCAATTGCAAGAAAATGTAGTAAGAAGGATGTAAGAAAAATATAACACATAACCAATAAGATCCAAAACAAAGGTTGGATGCAAAATTTGCCTCTTTTATTGATTCATTTTTTATATGCACATTAAACACAAAGTCTTAATATGTTTCTCAAATGGTCAGCGCTTCACTTCAAAAGATCCAAGGTCTTTAATACAAAGAAACTCCCTCATATATAGAGGATAGTTGAGAGATAATCTAGGAAAAGCTAAACTAATTTGACTTATTTAACAACATAGTTTGATTTGAAAATAAACTAAGTGTAACAAAGGAACATCCATCATTCTCTACCATCTTTCTCCAAGAAGTTTTCATATTTCTTCATGGCCACTTGGAGTTCTTCATCATTAGGACCCAAGGTATGCCTGAAGATGGAAATAACTCATGTGACTATGTTGCAAGCATTTTGATGCCTTTCTAAAACAACCTTTAGATTATCCAAAGTGAGCTAAGTATCCATCAACTTGATAATTGAAGCTATTGAGAAAGCTTTATCTTCAAATTCCTTTTGTACCATTGATGTATACTCTTAGATAACTGAATCAGAGGGAAGTATTTTCTCATTGTCATTAAAAAATTTGCATAGAAGCTCCTTGATTATGGTAGAAAGATGCAAACTATTGTCTTCATTGATTTCTCGAGCTTCCTTCAAATCTTAGATAATATCCTTGATGATACTTATTATATGTTTCATTTTTGACTTAACCTCAATGAACATCTCTCTATTGGGAACCATCCAAATATCCACTAGCATCCTAAGCTTAAGTTCCTTCATTTTTGTCCAATCTCATAGACTATTTTCCATCTCTTGCAAATCTTCAGAAAATGTGTCAATGGTTTTATCTAACTTTTCCTTGACACTTTCCATGTTATGGATTCTTTCCACAACTGATTTCAAAAGTTGTGTTCCCTATTCCAACATTCTATCAAGAAACTCACCAACTTCTCTACCTCTTGAATGAGGTTTCTTAGCATTCAGAATCACAATATCTTCAATGTTGGTAGCCATAGGTTCAATAGATTCTGAAGATTGGGTAATCTTCTAGAGTACTAAAGTCAATTGTTCAACTCTCATCTTGTATTCATCCTTGACTTTGTTCTCTTGATCATACTTCTCGATAAGAGAAGCCAATGCTGACTGTGCATCTTCCTTGGCAGATTCATGATTTCTTTTTCCAAGCTCAATCCTAGTGATGAATATTCAGAAATATCAATATCTTCAGTAGCTTTTCCAAGAGGAGGTTGTGCAACATTTGCATACTTGTATCTGACCTTGTCTACCAACACCCTAGAAAGACTCTTTAGCTTCTTTGTGGATTTTGTCTTTATTGGCACTAATTGACCAAAGTTGAAGTTATCTAGAGAGATGACTTGCTTCTTTCTTTTGGGTGTTTGACTTTGTAACCATGGGGGAAGAGGATAAAAAATTTCTTTTGGACCTGTAGTCACGGTCTGAGAAGAAGGGGATACACTCACAATAGTAATAGTAACAAGTGGTAGGGTGTTAGTCAAAATCACTTCAGGAGTTTCCGCACTTGTTGTATTTTACACAGTCTCAGCTATAAAATTATTTAACTTCAATTGTAAAGTTCTACATGAAAAGGAGAAGATAAACTTGAAAAACTAGAAGGAGAACCAAAAATATTCTCAAAATCATTCCTAGGACTATAAAAAATGGACTCCAAGGTTGGGGATGAATGAATTAAATGAATCGAAATAGAAGGCATAACAAAAATAGTGGCATTAGTAAAAACAATGGCAGTAGGAGTAACAATGGCAGATGACAAAGGTTGTTCAACAGAAGCAGTGAGAGTAGGGGAAGACACGGTAACAACAATATGTGAAGAAGTAACATGAGCATCTTATGGTTTTTATCATGTTAGACACCTGCACTTATTCATTAGGACCTTCCTCTCCTTGTTCTTCCTCTTGAACTGATACTTCCTTTGTAATGGTGGATGGCCCTTCAGTAGTCTAACTCTTACTCCTTTTCACTATGAACTTGATCTTTGGTTTAGGGGTTCCACTTGAGCTAGACACATCTCCCTTATTCTTTGTCTTTAGTTTTGGTTTCTTGCCTGTATGTCCTTCAGGCTCCTCCTCTTCAAATCCAATGTTGAAGTGTTTCAACCTTATTCCTTTCTCCTATAGCCAAACATTAGTATTATAAAGGATATGTTGAAATATTTCATTGATTGAAGTCATCACCTTCTTAGACCACTGGATTGAAAGGAGAGGATTCCCAAAAATGTTGTTTCTCTCATATGCATGATGCAAGATATCATCATTGTCCTCCATGTCCTCTAGGATATCCACCAAGTCAAGGTTCTCAATTTGTTCCAAAGTCAATCGACAGTAATCCAATTTCCTTATGTCCTCTTCTATTTTACAATCAACCCATACATCTTCCACCCGTTGTACATGGGTGTATACCTTTTCTATTCTATCCTTCATCCCCTTGTAGTCAAAGTCGGGCCTTCTTTTGTAGGTCTTCATTATGACCCATTGTATTTCTGATTCCATGACCTCTGCTTTAGGATATGTGAACCATGGCTTATGAGATTTCATCTATTTACTATAAACAACCATTATTTGTTTGCAAAGCTCCATGAGGATGATTTTATCACTTGGGTATCTTGGGAGCATGTGAAAATATCCAACAAAACAACCAAATCTGATGTAAGTAAAAGTGGGAAACTGCAAGTATAGAAAACCAAATCTATTGACCATTGATCACGCCTCATCTGAGACTCTTTTATTCTCAAATTTCTTATCAAAAAAACATAGAAATGTGGAAAATAATGCGTCATTGACCCTTCTAAAGTGATTGATTCTCTTATTCAAGGTCAACTATGAATAGTATTGATACACTGAAATACGTCTCCTATCTCCCTCAAATATAAGTACTGGAAAATTCCTCCTTGATGCTTCAACATAAACCAAATATGAGGTCATGAAAAATTTCAATGAAGTGGGCACCTTTACAAGTTGCTCATGAATAGCATCACTAAACTATTGTCCCCATTAAATCTATTGTTTCCTCTTATTGATAACATGAATGTACAAGTACATCCATTCCTGAAAGGTAGAAGAGGTAGGCAAACCTTTAACCCTGTTGAGAAGGGTAATTAGGTCATTAATTTCCTTGAAAAAGTCACTATGAGGAAATCTCTTTGGCCACCTTGAATAATTTTCCTTGGGATTTTCAACCACATTGTGTTAATTTCCCTCTTGCAATAATCTAGATCCTTATCACAGTGAGCTTTTGCCTTTTCAATTGTTAGATTTGAAAATGAATGAATGCTAGGACATTGAAAAATCAAGTCAAATAATTATGCATCAAGCCTTATGACCACATTCCCATCAGGATATCTCACACACCTATCATCCTTGTTATAATGAGAAGCCACTGCAAGAACAAACTCGGGGTTGTGTGCAACTACTGGAAATGAAGCCACCAATTGAATGTTTCTTTCTACAATGTATCTCATCCCCTCATCCAAAGGTTTCTTCTTAGTACGCTCCAAAAATTCAAACATGTCAACATGTCCTCTCTTTGTGTCCTTTATTTCATCAATATTGGAAGAAACTGCTAGTTGTCGAGAAAACCCCTTGATACTTGTACTTCATTTCTTTTTTTATCAGAGACAGATCAAACATTGGTAAAGTAATTGTAGGCTGAGTAAAATGCTCATTATCTTTCAAAAACTCTATCGCAAATGTTCGAATCAACATACAATGGAAACTACAACAAGAAATTCATATCTTCTAGTGTAGAAAAATCAGGGTTATATGCACTGGTGGGAAATTTTTTGAGCTTTTGCATATGCTTGGTGGTTTAGATGCAATGGTGTTGAAAAATTAAGGAGATGCAAGTGGATTGGTAGCTTGAATACAAAGGTGGAAAATTTTTGAGCGTTTGCATGAAATTCTACATTTGAGTGTAATAGAGCTAAAATTTAGTGCTTCTACATGTGCTTTGCTTGATTTGGGACTCGAGTGTAGTAGTGCTGAAAAACTACACTCCTACACTTTGCTTAGTATGGATTGATGCAATAGCAGAAAAATTCAACGTGACTACATCTAGGTAAAATAAATTGATGCAAGGTCAGGAAAATTTTCCAACCTTGCATGAGGTAAAACTCATAAGTTTCCAAGAGGGAAAATTTTTCATGCTTACACTCAGCAACTTTGGGAGCACTTGATCATACAAGTCAGGTTTTAAAACTTGACTTACATGATAGTCATAATTCACATGCATCGACAAAGAATTTCCATGCAACTACATGTTTGATTTGGAAGGTCCGTGTTAGTTGGGGTTTAAACCCTGACCGGCACAAAGGTTATGTTCACCATGCATAGGTGGAGAATTTCTATGCTTATGTATGTGAGGTTAAATAGTAGGATGCAAGTCATGAAAAAATGCCCGCCTTGCATCCTTGGTTAAATGATGGTTTGGGTGTTGGTAGGGGTTTAAAACCTGACCAACATGGGAACATCACATATGCATCACATGCAATGATAGTAGAACTCACCATCATTACTTATTGTGATGGAATCATTTGGCTCATCTGTGCAACATGGGGTTTAAAACCCGCGATGCACATGTTGAACACCCAGAACACTGAGAGGGGGGGTGAATCAGTATTTTCTTAAGCCATTTAAACATTTAACATCCAATCACCAAAGCATATTCATCTTTAATAAAGAAAGAAAGCATGAAACATTCACAACATCACATAACACATGAACACTAGGATTTTTACATGGAAAACCAAAAATGGGAAAATCCACGGTAAGGATTAGCTCACAATATATTATAACCAGTTATAGTATATTTATAGAAGTGCTCATTGTAGGTGGACTCAATATCCAAGTGGACTCACTATCCATAGAGAAAAAGATAGAAGAGAGATGGTGGCTCACGACCTTTTTGAACTGTTACAATTTCATCTTTCATATGCTTGAAATATAGTTCCAATGAAGCTCAATGAACTGACTTTACACACTTCATCTGAATTAGATCTAACACTCTACTTTCCTTTGCATTCACATCACTTCAATCTTCTATTCAACATTCACAACTTAAATTCACATTTCTCAGATAATATCTACATGTAGGATCTTCACATTACATATTATATGTTTATGTCATACCTCAAAACACCAAAAATATCTAACATATATATCCGTGTCAACTCTAGCTTCAATTAAGTTGGCTTGATTAGATGTAACACCCAAAATATAACTTGTCGGCTCTAAAAATTTCATACATATCTTGTGCCACAATTCATGTCTCAAAATAAGTTAAAATAGGTCAACATGGACCTATAATAGATCCCACAATAGACTACAATGCTTATTTAACCTTTGCATACCCTTAAACTTGTTAGGTCGACACGACATAAGACCTAATAGAAAAATCCTTCAAATGTGTATCCACATCTTGACACGTGGACCTCAAAACTCAATACTAACTTGAATTCATACTATACAGCCATTTGGAAACTTATCCTCAAAAGTGCAAAGCAAAATACTCATTTGTGAAGAACTGTGAAATCTCCCACATAACTACGCTATGTTAAAAATAACTATAATTTGCCAGGACGAACTTTTATTACTCGTAAATTTCAATCCACTTGTCAAAACATGATGAAATCTTAGAATTAGATACAACTAAAATCCAACAAAATAATGTTAGAAGCACAAAGTGAAACCTTTATTTGTGGAATGGTGCAGACCCAAAAACAGATGCACGGTTACCGTAAATTAGCCAATTGACACTTAGTAAATTTCCCACAAGACTTATTTTTCCAAATCAAACCATCTTGCAAATATGTCTTCCTTAACAACTCAAAAACCCGTTAGAACTAATCAAAATAGTCTACAATCAAAATATTCACATAAGTTACAATGTTGAGATCACTGACACACTACAACACATCGTTATATACCTTTGCTTGTTCCTCATGAGAATGTTACCAAACAACATCATTAATGACATTCTTCCAGCAATCTCCCCAAACTTCCAACAATCTCCCTCTTTGTCATTGATGGAAACATGCCAAAAATTCTCCAAAGCATTCTCCAACCTTCTCCCCCTTTGAAATCAAGGGAAAAGAGCAGCTATACAATGGTTATGACTTTCACTGGAACTCCCCCTGAGAAATGTAAGCATATATACAAATTGAAAAGAATGGATTGACTCCCCTTGAGTCATGTATCAGAGCAAAAACCCAAAATTGTACTTGAAAACAACATTGTGTCATTCACATATGTACAAAGAATCTGGACATAAATACTAAAATGCATAAAAGTGAGAAATATGTCAACCAGAGGTGGTTGACACATGCAACTTTTGCAAATGGGTCTGCCATGTTGGACTACCTTCTTCCTATTCTCTCATTGCTTTCACAAGCAATCTACACTATGTTTCAAACTCTAGTAGTAATTCTTTTCCTTCTTCTAGAGTGTCAAGCACCAGATTCATCTACTTGGATTTTTTTGCACTCAAAGAGCTTTTGAAACAACTATAAATTTGGGATTGACCAAGTGTAACACCCGTCGTGCAAACCCCAGAGAAAAAACATTGCAACCAATTTTTTTTTTTTAGTAACACAAGGTAAACATACAACCCAACATTAAATACATTTACATTGCACATTAAAATCTTACGTTAAATCCTTTGGGGCACGCGGGGTTACATCACAAAACAACTATAACAAAAGTAAAAGATAACATTAAACAACTTATCCAATAACATTACAATAACCATCAATAAAAGTACATCTATGAACCAAGAGTGAAAGTATCACTACATCAAAAATTACAATCATAATGAATCTCTTACAATAATGTTACAAAGGATCCTAAATGTTACATCATCACTTTAGCATTACACTACATTACATGATCTCAATAATGAGTTACATTAAATTTCCCATACATGTGGGATGATACAAAGTACAATAATGAAAGAAGTACAAAGTGATCCACTGGTACAAATTCCAACTAAAGGACGCTGAGGAGACGATCATTGATGGGGAACCCAACGGGTGCGGAGCACGTTCCACCCAACCATGTGAGTTATAAATAACTCACCCCCCGTGCTTAGAGATGACAAGGAAGAGATCACAACCATGAATGCCAAACGACTCCAATAGAACAATATAGTACAAACTCAAGTACAACATCAAAGATTACAATGACATACCAACAACATTCACGAGTCAACATAATAACTTAAAGTCATAAATCTCATCACATCAAAACAAGGAAATAACCATTAACTAGGTAATGAAAGAACATTCATAAGACATTTACAAATGAAACTGAAACAATGAACATAATACAATTCTAGAAGAACTGATACAACATCCAAAATACAATCCCAGAGGCAATAAGAAAACAAGGCAAATGGGTGTCTAGTGGAGAGTGTCATCGCATAGCTCTCATGGGTTATCTTGGCCCTTCCTCCAACTTGACGCGCCAGTGCCCATCTATGGATATCCTGGCCCTTCCTCCTACATGAGGCATCAACACGATAGGGTAGCTCATGCCGAACCGATAACCTCTCATGGGGACGAGGTTACGACTTGCCGACCATGGCCTTCTCAGTCTATCATTAGTCTATGATAGCCCTAATGCATAGACGAGGTATCCAATATTTATTATCTTGTGTGTTTTACTACCCATCCCCCTAAGTTCTATTTTTAGGTTATCACTTGTTATACTACTCTTATGTGGGTTATCCTGTGCTCTTCTTCCTTTCGAGGCGCCGGCGCCCACGAAGAGCCACTCTCCCAAAAGATCCCAAACATAAACCAAAACATGACAAGGGTTGTACCATAAAGATTAAAGCATACAACTCAAACACTAACATGCGAGGCATTTCCCATCTCGCAATAACTCAATATCAAAAGACAACAATCTTGTACAACCCTTTCCAAGATAATACAATAAAACTCAACCTCAAGAATACAACAAAGCGAGGATCACATATAAATCATGCCTCTGGACTCAAGTTCACAATAACTAAAATTGGGTTCATAATTACAACAAGGTTCTCACATCCAAGGAAAACCAAAACAATAATAAAATGGTAAAAATAAAAAAAACCTCCCGACCATATAACTTGAGATACCATTCACAGAGCGTTTGCAACACAAAATAAACAACTAATTTAATTGCATATACCTTCTCTATTTTCCTCGATACCATTTGAAATAAAAACATATAACGATTTTCCCATCACATTTAATTTGTTTCATTTAATAAACCAATACAATCCAATTTTACAACTTTCACAATTAAAACCCAAATCAATAAATTCTAACACTTGTAATTTATCTATATATATATATACAATTTATTGCATATATATATATATATATAAACATAAAATATATATCTACAAACATTTACTTTTCTTATAATTCCCAAACTTATGCAAATAAACAAAACTAAATTTAATTATACTTAAGTTGTGCATATACATGCAATACATATGTGTTATATATATATATATATATAACATAATATAATATAATATAATAAAAATATATAAAAAAAAGTTTAAACATTAAGAAAAAGGAAAGCCACGCAGTATACACTGCCGATGGCGGACTACACAGCAGTCTACAGACTGCTGTCACAACCATCTGCGGCTGTGGGGAGAGGGGGAGGTACGACCTCCGTCGTCCTTCCCCTTGACCCAATGAAAATACTTTTTTAAAAATTCAATTTAATTCAATTTTTTTTTTTTATATGTATTTTTGATGAAACGCAACCTCAGCTAACGCACAGATAAAACATTTCAAAACTATAAATTTAATGTTTTAATATATATATATATATATATTCAATCAATCAGGAACAAGACTTTATGAAAAACAAAACATATTTATTTAAAGTAAAGAAAAGTATTTAAATTCATTTATCTCAAGGGAAAATATTCTTTAATCGTAAAAATTATAAATACACTAGACAATTTCAAGGGTTCAAAGAATAAATCTTTTCCATAATCAAATTGTAAAACACAAAACATTTTTCAGAAAAATAGTTTAACCTCTTCCATAAGTTTGCTATTCATTAAAATCTAAATCCCAAGAGTTTTCGTTCTCTTTCACAGAATATCATATTTAACTAAATCTTAGACACATGTTTCCTTTGCAAACACAGATTTATTCCGATCATATTTTACTATTTTATTTTATTTGAATCAGAAAGTTTAAGAATGAGAAATTGGAACCTGGAGTCCTGCGTTGTTGAAATTTTTGATGAAGTTTCACTTGATCCCAATAGCCTCTTTGAAGCACTCCCGTTCCTTCTTCAGAATCACTTCTCCAGAGTACCGTGCTCAATTTCAAATCTAATATTTTATTCTGAAAACTCTCTCCAGAATAATGCAAGCAAAAGAATGAAATAACTTTCTAGAAAACTTCAGAAAATCTAACAATACAGAACAATTATTTTCTTCCACTTCTGTCCAAATCTTCCTCCCCATCTCAACTTAGAATTCTGCAATTAAATAAAAGATACTTCTTTTCTTTTTCGAAAACTCTAAAAATCCAAAATAAAAGAAATTGTCTAATTAAATCAAGCTTTTCCGTCAACACTTAATTCTCATTCGTCCTTTTATCTTTTCTGTTCTTTTAGTTATTTATTTTTCCTTTTATCAATACTTTTCTACTTTATTTCAGATTTTGCAAGCTTTACTTGCAATGCACATAATTTAATTTATAATTATCCTCAACAAGATAATTTAATTAAATTAACAAAACACAATTTTAATATTTAATTAACATTTAATTAAAACACATGACTTTTAAACTAAAACTTTTAAATATTTAAATACAAATTAATCTAACATTATAATAAACAATTATTACCACCATTTAATTAAATAAATCACAACTTATAAAATACCAAAGCAAAATACATACGAACAAGACACTTACACAAAACACAGTAATAAAATACCGAAATGACAACACAATGACACACAATACCATTCAATCGGGACGGTTGACAACATGGGATGGGGTGGCTTCCTAGTCATCTCTATTTCAACATTATGCTGTTGGGTTATTGGTGCTCGCCCTGTCCTGCTGAAGCAGGTGGAATCGAGACTCTGTACCTACAATCCCTGCATCCAACAAGGTCGTGTACATGTACATATAGATATAAAATCAACGCATTACATTATGAGAAGGAATTGTAGCATAACAGGGCACTCGCGAATGTGTGATGCTACACTGTCCTTTCATCACATCTATTCTAAAAATTATAATATCAATGATGAAATAGCATTTCTAAACTACAGATCATATCATAAAATAAATTACTAAATCATTGCATCAATATTTTACTGAAATCCACTAACATCATCAAACCATAATGAGTACAATCACAGTCACAAAGCTTCAATAAAAACCACAAAAGTATCAAGCCCAAACTGTAGGATTATGTGTTCTTTTTGGGCTTGCAGTTGAAATAATTTATTGTGCATGTCTTCTATTACATTCCTTGTTTCTCTAGTTAGGTCAACTACCGGATCATAGGAACTTGTAGTATTTATTTGAGACTCAATAGAGTCCATCTCCTTCCTTTTTCTCTGTGTGGCTTTGGGCCACTTCATGCCATATTGATATAGAGCCTTTGCCTCATCAACACACCCATCAACATCCTTCAAAAAAATTGAAAACTTTTTTATGTGCAATGGCACATTTCTCAGTTATTTCCAACATTTTCTTGTCATTGATTCTCTTTTCCACTTCTTTCTCTGCTTCTTCTTTCAATCCTAATGCATAAACCTTAAAAGAATCAATTAGCAGTTTCAATTTTTCCATACTAGATAGTGATGTGTCAACATTTGCACTGGGTATGGCTTCTTCTAGTTCTTTCACTACTTCTTCCATTAGTTCACCTCTTTTCTAGTGTGACTTAATGATCTCTTTTCTTGCAGATGCATGAAACATATCTCCCATTTGTAGCTTATAAAGGGGAGAGATCTTATTCATGTCTACACTACCTTGTTGCATCAATAATTGTAGTAGTTGTGATGACATAACAGGTTGGAACTTGGGATATATACTCAATAGATTTTTCAAGGAATCTCCAGAGGAGCAAGAGGATTCACAAGAAACCTTTGTTGTTTTCACAACCTTTCCCTTTGATTCCTCAACATTTCTGGAGTCTTAGTTTTTTTGTTTTTGTTTATGCATCTCTGAATGCATCCTTATCTTTATCTCTCCTTTCATGCTCTCCTTCTTTCTCTACATTAGCATTATCATCCTTGTTTTCTTCCTCTGTAGTTTTTTCAATGTTAACCAAAGGAGTAACTTCTTGTACTAGAGGAGAAGTGATGTCTTCCTTTGCAATTTCTTCTCCAATCACTGCATCCATAGCATTTCTTTCTATCATGTTCTCCACTTTCGAAGGTGTGTTGTCTAGTGCAACTTCTTCACTTGCATCATGCTCATGTTGAGCATCATTTGTCTGTACATCTTCTTCATTATATTATTTCAAAATAGGGGTTTCAATATTCACTTCTTCCCTATCTTTTGGTATCATTCCCAACTTTTGTGCAATCTCCTCAACTTTTTCATTACTTTCCTTCTTAAGATTTTCAAGATCACTTTGATCTTTTCCCATAAGGGTAGTCACTCTTTGGTTTGTCCTTAGCTCCTTTCTGAATACTATGGCCAAGGTTGCTCTACCATCCTCAAAGAGAGGATCACTTATTCTTTAAAATGCTTCTTCCTTAAGCCTTGCTTCCTTTTCTACAACTTATTTTCTTCTTTCCATCAAAATGTTCCATAAATCTACATGAATATGTTTCTTGATATTCCTCATATCAACCTCAAGAACAAAAATGTACTTGACTATAGCTTCAATGATGGTGGCCTTATCCACCTCATTTTCATCTTTGTTAAGAGTTGTGGTCTCTCCTAGCATCTCATTCTGTAAAATACTATTAAACAATGCCTTTAATTTCATAAGTGAGTGAGGCCTTACTGGTTTTGTTTGTTCCTTTTCTTTGCTTTCACCCAGAGACTTCTTCTTTTGAATTGTTTCTTTTCCTTTCTTCTTCTTCGAAGAAGGCTTCTTGGTGGCTTCTTTATTCTTTTCCCTCATATGAATAATCAATTTATTCTTTTCTTCCTCGATCTCCTCTTCACTCTCGGTGTCAATAATGTCAAACCTTCTTCTTTTAGCACTGACTTCACCTTGTGAAGCATCATTTCTCCTTCTCCAGACCAACTGTGGTCCTTATTCTTCCAATTCTTCTTCTTCTTCTACAACATTGATGCATATACCCTTCTCTTTCATTTCCTTTTTCTTTACTCTTGTTTTGGCAGGGGCATCAGGGGTTGGAACACTAGTAGTTTTCTTCTTCTCAACTTTTGTGGTTTGCACAACCAGATGATGTTTCTCCTTTACTGATGGATTGATAGTTGTCTTCCTCTTTTCCCCAAAAAATGGTACAACCCCAAAGGACTTCTGGATAGTGGGAGGAGTAGTAGCTATTCTACCGGATCTTCTTGTGGTTGCTCCTGAACCACTTGACTCTGCCTTAGCTTTTTCTTCTCTTAAATGCCATATTTGTTCCTTTGATACACCCATTTTCTCTACAATCTCTTCCACCATCTTCTTGACCTTCTTTTGAATTAGTGGTTTCTTTTGCTCAATGTGCACCTCCATGGATTTCTCCTCATATGTGTCAAATATTTCCTTTGATGTGTCCTTAGGATTCTTCAACAAAACATGAACAAAACCAACAAGATATGCCTTTGGAACGTCATATCCTAATTCAAGAATCCATATAGTTCTTGGTTCCACTTCCTCCATGATACATCCGTCTAAAGACACCAAAAATGTGATGTCATTCTTGTATTTTTCAACTATTTTCTTTGGGATTCTTTCTCTTTCATGCATTCTCCTTTGAAATATAGCAAAGAAAGCAACAAGAGCATAATATTGTGCTTTAACATCTCCAAGACTTCTCATGAGTTTGCAATCTAGTGGGCAACTGGTCTTCCTTTCATCCAGATTACACTTCTAATTCTGAGAAGCTCCTTCAAGAAATAAAACAACAAACACATAACCAAAGTGTCATATTTAAATGCATACTTCTCCTTTGTTTTCTTCAGATTCTCCATCAATTTTTCCCTAAGAAACTCACAAAGATCATAATCCACACCCTTTTCAACCATTCATATGCCACATTTATTGTGGTGGTAGATACTGAGTTTTCCCTGTAAGTAAAATAGATGTTATATCCAATAACCATTGTAGCATACCTAATAGCAGGATTTATGATAGTGTTGATGGTTAGGGCTCTCTTGTCATAAGTAGCACTAGTAAGTTCCATAACCACTTCATTTTTGACAAATTTAAAAACAAGAATGGGTTTGGTGGAGCATAGATTGGTAACCTCTCTTATTACATCATTTGTTATCATGTTGGGCATATCATTCCAAACAAACTAATCATGAATTCTTCTAAGTGCCATTCTAACCCAATTGTTCTCATAGAAAAAGTTCAAAAACCATTGCCATACTTACAGTTTCTTTGCAACTAGGTTTTTATATTATGGTTTTAGGCTAAAATCTTCTCCAATTAGCTCATTTTTTCATAAGTTTCCTAGTTTAATGTGAGGGTATTGATCCATTTTCCCATGAATATAGATCTTAATATCCTCAGTCAATAAAACCCCATAAGGAATATGAGAAAATGCACCCAATGGGTCATCTTCTATGGATTTTATGATATATTTCTTGAATTTAGGTTATGGTTTCTCTGTTACCTCAAAAACCCTGGGTGTAGCCATTAGAAAATGGATTTAAACTAATTTTCCAACAAAGTTCTTCAAAAACTAGGGTAAACAGATTTGTAAATACCTTTTCCTTCGCTCACCAAACTAGGGTTTTGATGCACTGAATCTCAATTCACCTTGAACACTTTGAATTATTTCCTTGTTTCTCTACTCCTCGAATGCATTTGTGAAATGAATTTACCTTAGTGAAATCATTTATAATCCTTCAATTTGAATTAATTTTGCATTGAATTCTTTAAACAATAAAGTTTCCAACCCTTCATCTGTGTGCACAATCAACTTTTGAAGCTCCATAAACTTCTGCATTAAGATGTTTTCTTCCACAATCTTCACCAATAGATCATGCATGTTGATCTTCATCATATATCTTTGTTTTGAGGCATCAAAACCTCTTCTCTAGTAGGGGACAAAAGATGTTCATTAAATCTCCCCTAAGGCATAGCTCTTAACTTAGTTTCCAGAGGAAACTTTTGCACCAGAGGATGGTACATATTCTTCCTTGAATTTTGTCTCTTCCTTCTTTCTCCATATCTTTTCCATTTCCTTCTTCGTTTCTACCATATCAACCTTTTTAACTTGTTCATTCCTCTTTACCAAATTATCTTTCCTTGTATTTCTACTTCTACAAAACTTAGCAATGTGTCCAAGTCTATTGCAATTGTAATATACAACATTCATTTGAATATTATTCCTTCCTCTTACTCTAGATCTATATTGATTAGCTTTCTGTCCAAATCTATAGCATGTATACTATTAGCCATTGAAAGATTGAATCATTCTACCATTGTTATAGCCATTCATCATTTGACTTTTGCATTCACTAGCTTTATGACCAAATCTTGTACATGTAAAACATTGACCAGAAAAGGATGGGACATTCTAATTCATTTTGCTTCTACATTCCATTGCCTTATGTCCAAATTTATTGCAAGAATAACAAAAACCATTGAAATATGAGCAACTTTATTCATTTGGTTGTCTTATCAATGGTATTTTGGCTTCATTTCTTTGATTTTAGATCTACTTTCCATTTTTCTTCTTATCTTCAATATTCTTTGGTTCATTGATATTCTCTCCTGTATTTGAACTTTCTCCTATCTCAAAACCTAATCCACTTTTGTTTTTAGAGCCTTTCTAATTTGTAACCATCTCATCAAGCTTTGTAGCACTCATTTTGAATTTGTCTTTATGACTTCTTGCTTTCTCCAAATCTAATCTCAAATTTACCACTTCTTGTTCAAGTGTTGTACATTCCTCTGATTTTCTTTTCACCATTGCATTCAAACATTCTTCAATTCTTTTCTTTTCTTCAACTTGCAATTTTAGACTAGTGATGGATTCATTTGCTTGCTTCAATTGCTCATTGAATCCCTTGTTCCTTTCTCTGAACTTCTTGATTTTCTCTCTCAATTTTTTGATGCATTCATTTGCTTCTTTGATATTTTCTTTTAGATCTATGTTTTCATCTTTATTCTTTTCAATATCTTCAAGGGAAACTTTGAGTTCTCATCTTTGCAAGCGTGCAATCTTCTCCTATGAATCCAACTATTGGAATCTCTTCCGAAGGTGTAGGAAATTTTCTATCAACCATGTGTTCAACCTCCAAGATCTTCCCCAAGCGGTTAATCTCCTTCCAAGGAACCAAGCTCTGATACCAATTGTTGAACACCAAGAATACTGAGAGGGGGGGGTGAATCAGTGTTCTCTTATACCATTCAAACATTAAACATCCAATCACCAAAGTATATTCAATTGTAATAAAGAAAGAGAGAATGAAACATTCACAACATCACATAACACATGAACACCAAGATTTTTACTTGGAAAACCAAAAATGTGAAAACCATGGTGAGGATCAACTCACAATATATTATAACCAGTTATAGTATATTTATAGAAGTGCTCACTGCAGGTGGAATCACTGTCCATAGAGAAAAAGACATAAGATAGATGGTGGCTCACAACCTATTTTGAACTGTTACAATTGCATCTTTCATATGCATGAAATACAATTCCAATGAAGCTCAATAAATTGACATCACACACTTTATCTTAACCAAATATAACACTCTACATCCTCTGCATTCACATCACTTCAATCTTCTACTCAATATTCACAAATTAAATTCACACTAATTTGATAATATTCACATTTAGGATCTTCACATTACATATCATATGTTCATGTCATACCTCAAAACACCGAAAAGATATAACATATATATCCGCATCAACTCTAACATCAATTAGGTCGGCCAAATTAGATGCAACACCCAAAATATAACTTGGCTCCAAAAATTTCATACATATATCGTGCCACAATTCATGTCTCAAAATAACTTAAAATAGGTTGGCATGGATCTATAATAGATCCTATAAAAGAATACAATGCTTATTTAATCTTTGCATACCCTTAAACTTGTTAGGTTGGCACGACATAAGACCTAATAGAAAAATTCTTCAACTGTGTATCCACATCTCAACACGTGGACCTCAAAACTCAATGCCAACTTGAATTCATACTCTACTACCAACTGGAAACTTATCCTCAAAAGTGCAAAGCCAAAAACTCATTTGTGGGGAAGTATGAAATCTCCCACATAACTACACTACACAAAAAATAACTGTAATTTGCCAAGCCAAACTTCTGTTACTCATAACTTTCAATCCACTTGTCAAAACATGATGAAATATTGCAATTAGATACAACTAACATCTAGTAAAATAATGTTAGAAGCACAAAGTGAAACCTTTATTTTCTTGAGTGGTGTGGACCCAAAAATAGATGCACTAGTTCCCTAAATTAGCCAAATTGACAACTAGTCAATTTCCCATACAACTTATTTTCCAGATCAAACCATCATGCAAAGATGTCTTCCTCAACAACTCAAAAAATTGTTAGAACTAATCAAAATGGTATGTAACCAAAATATTCACATAAGTTACAATGTTGACATCAATGACAATATTGCAACACATTGTTATATTCCTTTGCTTGTTCTTCATGCTAATGTTGCCAAACAACATCATCAATGACATTCTTCCAACAATCTCCCCAAACTTCTAACAACACAGAGTCACTATGTAGGTGTCCATATATAAGCAAAACCAAAATCTCAATTGAAAGTTTTCATCTAGGTAACGTAAGATTTAAAAACTGCATCACTCATGATGAGTCTTGAAAAAAATAGGGAAGGATCGATGTTTTTAAGAACCCGCGACATACAAACATGAGGGTAATACAAAATCCACAAATCTTAAGCTAAAGTAAAGACATGAGAAAAAACAAAACCAGGAAACACAAAACCCTAAATAAGCTTATACACACAAAGTGATAAATAAAAATAAAGAAGAAACTAGACATAACCATTAATGGAGACAAAAAACCCTAGGTGAATATGATCAAAATTTACTCAAAATCATGAAGAATCCAAGGGGAAATTCACCAAAATCCGTGAGTAGAAAGATGAATCACGATAACAAGAGAAATAGATAAAATTAAATTAAAATGGACTAAAACCAATTAAAACCCACTAAAAATTGCATTAAAAACATATAATTAATGCACTTGTGTGAAGGTCGTGATGTTGCGGTGGGGAAAAATAACACCTATACACTTGGTTAAACATTCCTGCATGTTTTATTTGTTGCGAGGTGTGCACCCTTGGTGTCCTTATGTTGTGTAACGTAACACTTGGGTTCATGACATGGCTTAACTGCCTCTCATGGGTTCATTAACTTTGGTGGTTGTATCGGGCATTAACGGGTCGATCTTTTGATGCAACAACAACTGTCTATGCAAAAATTGGTATCAAAGCCTGGGTCACGGGTTCAAACCCCTCACTTGCACCAGGGGGGATTGTTGCAAGGTGTGTGCCTTTGGTCTCCTTGTGTTGTAAAATGCAATGCTTGGGTTCATGAAATGGCTTAACCGCTTCCTATGGATTGATTAACTCTTGCGGTTGTATCAGGCATTAACAGGTCGATCTTTTGGTGCAACGGTAATTGTCTGTGCAACATTATTTTTTTCCAAAGGAGTGCAAGGGCGTTGAATTTTAGCGCTCTTGCATGTGCAAGAAAAAATCACTAACTCTAAAAATTAGAATTTTATAACTTTCAACCTTTTGCAAATTTTTGAAAGGCAAAAAGACTAGACACTCAAAATGAAATTTCAAGGCTTGGGACCATGCATGAGGGCAAGTGAGATTTTCCTTGTTTTGTGTGCTTAGAGAATGTGGGCTATGAAATGGACAAGTTTCATAAGGGTTATCCCATGAACTGAGTGCAGTTGAATTCGAGGATAATAAATGTCATGCAGGTTAATTCCATAAGAAAACCAGTTCATATCATATGCTAATTGGAAATAAAATAATTATATCCATAGCAATTAAATGATAGTTTCATATATTCAGTTTACAGTTTTATTGTGAAATCATCACAACAAGAATAAAATATTTACCAATATTAACTTCATCGCAGATACACTATGATTATATATTATTATTTAAATATGCTAAGATTATGGAATAGCACAGTGGTTTTATAGAAATAATTATAAAGAATTCATATATGGTTATAGTCACGAACTATTCAATAATTTGGTATAAGTGCATACCATATATATAATATAAATAAAATACATAATTTTTAATAGAAAATATTTATACTGCAAATAACCATTCATTTTGTCTAGGAAACTTAACAAGCCAGTCAAAATCTCATAAGGAATTTATTGGCATGGGTATTCTAAAGTGTGATTAACAAGAGATGATATGTAATTTTCTTATGTTGTTCCTATATTTTGTACTAAATGTATCAACAAGGTGAGGTTTCATAATGATGCGAACCTTGCTACCATTTACATCAAATATCCATTGGTGCTATCAGTTGGCATGATCCATCATGCTTTCATGTATGGATTAACAATTATTTATACTATAATGACACATCCAATCCCACAAAAACAACTATTAAAGCAGATTATCAATACTTAATTGGGAAGATAAAGGATAAACATTAGTTAAACTATGGTATAAATTACAAGATTTTTTTTAAAAAATAATATGAATTTGTAATTGGCTCAGGAATACACAATTGCTAATTCCAAAAGAAAAATATATAACCAAATGCTACCATAACACACTAATATAATTATTTATAGAGAAAATAACCTTGAAGACCTACATGTTGTAGTACTCCTTGGTTGAAATGTTACACCCTGTTTCTAAGTTACCAGATTACTTTTACCTTTATGAGTAAATATGATTTTAAATGCAACATTATGATTTTAATATATTCAATGTATGAATGAAATATATGAATATGCATTATGATGAGATTTATTTTTAATGATTTAATGGTATGGTGAATATGATTTTTATGTTATCAGTTAACTTCATTCTTGTTGCACTAAGTTGGATGCAGGACAAGTTTGAACCCTCCAAAAGGGGAGGGAGAGTATCATCCAAGAGAGGAAGTTGGTATGAAACCATTTTCATGACCATCTAAGTATCTGCACACACATACTACACCGAGTAGAGTAACATTGATGAGTCAGGGTTGGTATGTGAAGAACCATGTTGTTATCCTTTTGGGTTTATAGTTATGTTAGGTTTATTGTTTATGAATGCTTTTGATTGTTTTATCGATTTGAATCAAAATGTTAAAAATTATTTTGATGAGCATGAGATATTTATATATTACATTGGATAAATATACATATATGGGTACTTACACATATTGAATATATATGTATGTATATATGCAATGACACATGTATATGTATGTATGTAGGTATGGGCATAAGTAGATAGAGATGTCCACATATATCCATACACAGATACATAATAAGTAGGTGAACGTTAGCATATGTATTATATGTGTACACATCAATATATAAATATGTTATTTTATATATATATATATATATATATATATATATATATATATATATATAATTGATTGTGACTTGAATATTCAAATATATGTAATCAATTGAAATATATATATATGAATTATGAATGCTTTTGATTGTTTTATCGATTTGAATCAAAATGTTAAAATTATTTTGATGAGCATGAGATATTTATATATTACATTGGATAAATATACATATATGGGTACATACACATATAGAATATATATGTATGTATATATGCAATGACACATGTATATGTACGTATGTAGGTATGGGCATAAGTAGATAGAGATGTCTACATATATCCATACACAGATACATAATAAGTAGGCGAACATTAGCATATGTATTATATGTGTACACATCAATATATCATTATGTTATTTTATATATATATAAAATTGATTGTGACTTGAATATTTGAATATATGTAATCAATTGAAATATGAAATATGTATATATATATATATATAATATCATATGCATATTATAGTCAATATAAACAAATGCAATGGATACTATATCAAACTAAAAACATATTAATATTATCATAAAGGCTATGATGGACATTATTTCATGCTAAGAATATACTATTATAAAGCTACAATAGAAGTTAAGTTTAGCATATATTTGCTTATGCTATGTAGTGCGATGGAAGTATAAATAGATAGCATATTAAATACATTTTATATAGGTTGCACTAATAGCCAAGTTTTGGCATGAAACCCATGCAAGGAGGAGGGTCAAACCCCCACACAAGGCATGGATATTTATAACATTAAGTGGATGTTATGTAATCTACTGAATTCGCTTAACATAGGTGTGGTATTTGTAAAACAATATGGGCACTATATGCCATGAGAAAAGGCAAAGTATTAATAGGAAACTCTTGCAACTTAAAGTGCAAAATTCACTGAGGCATTTGACTTGGTAAAAAGTATATGCCAAACTGATTTCCCATGACTCAACCATGAGTTAGAAACGGTTTTCATTTAGAACTTTAAATGTGTTGATTAGATGACTTTTTTTGGCTGCCAACAATAGGGAAATGAGGCGCCCAACTTGCCATTTGATCTGCATGGTAATAGAATTGGAATTGAGTTCTTGTTTTCCGTTTGGGAGGTGGCAGTAAAAAGAGAAAGCTGGCAAAACTAGTAGCTTATAAATAGAGAGGTGCGTTTTACCATTTGGCTATCCATTTTTCATTGAGTTCATTGTGCTGAGTTATTTTCCTATGTTTTTGGTGCATTTTAGAGTTCATTGTGAAAGTTTGATAGCAAAATTATTGAGTGAGTGAGAATTATAGTAGTGTGATTTTGGGAGTAAGAAGAAGTTGAATGCGGAGTTGAGTACGTAGAAACAACAAGGAGAACCGTTGCATTGAGCATAGGATTGCAAGTCTTTCATTGGAAGTTATATATTTCTAGGCATGCTTGATATTCTTCTTCTATTTCTCTCTTTTATTTTTTGAAAATGAGTGAGTGCTAATTGAAAATTGTTGTGCTATTAATATATGCATTCTCTTGCTAGTAGATAGATGTGAATTCTTGAGTTTTCATTAGTTTGTATGAAGATGTATTAGGGAATCTATATAGAATGTGATATGAGTTTATCATAAGTATATACATTTGAAAAATGAAGTTATGAAGAATCAATATATTACAATAATGTGTAAATATTGCTTGAATGTTCATGATTGTTTGCAATAAAATGGTTTAAAGTCATATTGCCCGGATATGTTGGTTAATAATATGATGTGAATACCTATGTAATGGATGGATTATTTTGAGTAGAGAACTTATGTTCTTGAATGGTTGTATCCCTTATCATGTAAAAGGGTAAGTTTATTCCTTATGGTTAGGGGACGCACTTGAATAAGAATTTATATCATTTTTCAACAAAGGAGTTAGAATACGCAAATACATCCTCACTATCTTTTGATTGATACTATCTTATACATTTGACCTAGAGTCTATTAATACCTATTCATGATATTATAATCTAAAATAAGATGACTTTACATCTTGGCAACCCAAAGCCATAATGAGAGGAGATTATAAAGTGGAGAAGCACAAACTCCTCTCGAGCTAAAAAATGCCTTCTAGATTGGATATTGACTTATCATTCATTTCAAACATGTGAATATATGTGTCATATTGAGATAAAGGATATATGATTGTTCATGAACATAAAAATGTAGGTACTTTATGTAAAATGATGCAAAGGATAACTTGGAAAGAACCATGGGAAAATTGGGAATTATTTGAAGGATCCCTAGTTGAATTAGTAGAAGTTAATAGCTTATTATATTGACTTATTATAGGATAATACTATAAACATAAGATTTTATATGTTATTTAATGTCTAGGATAACTAGATTGGTTATGACATCCTAGAAGGATAGAGCCATACTGGATATGATAACAAAGAGTCTAGAGCTCAATACTAAGAAGTAATCATTCCAAACCAAGTTTAATTCTAGGTTATTATGCATATCAACATATTGGTAGTGCTTTAGATTGAGGCCAATTGAGTCTAGTCGATGGTGTGGAGTCATCAATATTAACTAATTGTGTATTAAGAGAGTATTTACTTCCATGATTAAAAAGAAAGAACTTGAATAGAGGCAGTACCCAAATCCATAGTGTTACAAGTATGTAACCGGGTATTCAAGAGATTGTGTTAAATCTATTTGGTCTATTAATTCAATATTTGTGTGTCAACACTTTGAATGAACCCTTCTTTGTGATTTTTAATCTTGGGGAAAACATGACAAGTATGGAAAAGGGCAATCTAGTGATTGTGTCAAACCTTTGAGGTCTATGATGCTACTATTAGTGTGTTATTACTTTTGTTAAACATTTATTAT